>CM059426.1:10808940-10931440 GCA_030390025.1 Squalus acanthias | reverse complement strand
CACTGATACACACACTCACACACACACTGATACACACACACACACACACTGATACACACACTCACACACACACTGATACACACACTCACACACACACTCACTCACACTCACACACTGATACACACACACACTCACACACACACACACACTCACACACTTACACACACACTGATACACACACTGATATACACACTCACACACACACACACTCACACTGATACACACACTCACACACTGATATACACACACACACTCACACACACACTCACTCACACACACTCACACACTGATATACACACACTCACTCACACACACTCACACACTGATATACACACACACACTCACACACACACTTACACACACACTCACACTGATACTCACACTCACACCCACACTGATACTCACACTCACACCCACACTGATGCTCACACTCACACCCACTCACACCCACACTGATACACACATTCACACACACTCACACACACACTCACACACACACTCACACACACACACACACTCACTCACACACACACTCACTCACACACACACTCACTCACACACACTCACACACACACTCACTCACACACACAAACTCACACACACACTTACTCACACACACAAACTCACACACACACTCACTCACACACTCACACACTCTCACTCACACACACACTCACTCACACACACAAACTCACACACACTCACACTCACACACACACTCACACACACACACTCACACTCTCACTCACACACACACACTCACTCACACACACAAACTCACACACACTCACACACACTCACTCACACTCACTCACACTCACTCACTCACACTCACACACACACGCACTCACACACACTCACATTCACACACACTCACACTCACACACACTCACACACACTCACACACACTGATACTCACACTCACACACACAAACACTCACACTCACACACACACACTCACACATACACTGATACTCACACTCACACACACACACTCACACACACACACTCACACACACACTCTCACACACACACACACTGATACTCACACTCACACTCACACACACTCACACACTCACACACACACTCACACCCACACTGATACTCACATTCACACACACACACACTCACACCCACACTGATACTCACACACACACTGATACTCACACTCACACACTCACACTCACACACTCACACACTCCCACACTGAAACTCATACACACACTGATACTCACACTCACACTCACACACACACTCACACTCTCACTCACACACACACTCACTCACACACACAAACTCACACACACTCACACTCACACACACTCACTCACACTCACTCACTCACACTCACACACACACGCACTCACACACACTCACATTCACACACACTCACACACACTGATACTCACACTCACACACACAAACACTCACACTCACACACACACACTCACACATACACTGATACTCACACTCACACACACACACACACACTCACACACACACACTCACACACACACACACACACTCACACACACACACACTGATACTCACACTCACACTCACACACACACTCACACCCACACTGATACTCACATTCACACACACACACACACACACACACTCACACCCACACTGATACTCACACACACACTGATACTCACACTCACACTCACACACTCACACACTCCCACACTCCCACACTGAAACTCACACACACACTCACACTCACACACTCACACTCACACACTCACACACACACTCACACACACTGATACTCACACTCACACACACACACTCACACCCACACCCACACTGATACTCACACACACCCACACTCACACACACTCACACACACTGATACTCACATTCACACACACACACTCACACACACACCCACACTGATACTCACACACACTGATACACAGGGAGGAATTTTGACCTAAAAAAACAGGTGGGTTTGGGGCATGAGGGTAGTTAAAGTGTTAAAAACCTGAATCCCAACCAGAACCCGACTCCAACCCACCCACTTCCAGTTTTAATGGAGGCAGGGTGGGGTACGGTAGCACAGTGTTTATGTTACTGGACTAATAATCCAGAGGCCTGGACTAATGATCCAGGTGATACAAGTTCATAATCCCACCACGGCAACTGGGGAATTTAAATGCAATTAATGAAATAAAAAGCTAGTATCAGTAATGGTAACCATTAAACTACCAGATTGTCATAAAAACCTATCTGGTTCACTAATGTCCTTTAGGGAAGGAAATCTGCCATCCTTACCCGGTCTGGCCTATATGTGACTCCAGACCCACAGCAATGTAGTTGACTCTTAACTGCCGTTGAAATGGTAGCTCACCACCATCTTCTCGAGGGCAACTAAGGATGAGCAATAAATTCTGGCCTTGCCAGCGACGCCCACATCCCATGAATGAATAAATAATAAAAAAGGAGGTGGGTCATCCATTTAATTATTATAATGAGGCTGGAAGCCTCTGATTTAACCACCATTTTGGATTTAACTTTAGCTGGTCGGGTTTTGCAAGTGTCATGAAACCCGCCAGCTAAAGTAAGGTGAGGACTGCTGGATCCAGGAGGTAAATGCCTTTACACTTACCTCCTGAATCCAGAGTCCCTACCTAGCCCACCCCCCGGGATCGGAGACCGCCCCCCCCACCGCCCCCCCCCCGAGCCACCACCCCCCACGAGGTCTCCAATTCCCCCCCCCCCCACCGGCCTCCGATTCCCTCCAGCCCCAGGCCTCTGATCCTCCCCACGTGGCGCCCCCCCCCCAACCCCCGCCCCCATGCTCCTCCAGCCCTCCAATGTATGGCCACACACTCACATACAGGGACAAATAGACATATATAAGGACGGACGCACTTACTACAGGACGACACTAACATATAGAAACATAGAAACAGAGGAACAGGAGTAGGCCATTCGGCCCTTCGAGCCTGCTCCGCCATTCAATATGATCACGGCTGATCCTCTGTCTCAATACCATATTCCCGCTCTCTCCCCATACCCCTTGACGCCTTTTGTGTCCAGAAATCTATCCATCTCCTTCTTAAATATATTCAGTGACTTGGCCTCCACAGCCTCCTGTGGTAGAGAATTCCACAGGTTCACCACCCTCTGAGTGAAGAAATTTCTCCTCATCTCAGTCCTAAATGTCCGACCCCGTATCCTGAGACTGTGACCCCTCGTTCGAGACCCCCCAGCCAGGGGAAATACTGATAAGAGTCAGAAATAAGACGAGGTGAATCAAGAAGTGGCGACGCGATGACATGAAGCTTGGATTTTAAAAGCGTGTTGATTGTGGTGGGTGGGGGGGGGCGGAGGGGAACGAGTAAGCACTTTTCCCCCCCTAATGCACAGTTTTCTCATGTTTTTTTTAAATTAAATCAGGAGGCAGACGGCTGAGGAGCGGGAAGCCGAGCGACAACAGGCCAACCGTCTGATGATCCAGCTTCAGCAGGAGGCCTTCCAGAAATCGCTGACTCAGCCCATTCAGCAGGACCCCCTGTGCGTGCACAACGCCTCACTTTACGCCCTGCAGAACCTCCAGCCCTGGGCGGACGACAGCGGCAAAATCACCTCCGTGACCTCGGTGGCCTCAGTGGTCTGAGCGCCCGTACAATTGACAATCGTTTGGTGTTTTTTTTTCCCCCACTGGCAGAGACTCTCAAACTCCCTGGTACCAAATAGCGCTGCACATTACTGTATATTACTGGCTGGAATCTTTTCTTTTCAAATGTAAAATGTAAGGTTATGACACACACAAAAAAAAACCAGTACTTGCTAAAGGGTTATTGCAATGCAAAAAAAAGAAATTAATAAAAAAAATGATTCAATAAAACAAACTTTTATCAGTAACTTTTATTAGTATTTATCACTCTGACCTCTCTCTCCTCGGCCTCTTACACTGTTCCAATGAAGCTCACCGTAAGCTCGAGGAACAGCACCTCATCTTTCGATTAGGCACTTTACAGCCCTCTGGAATCAACATTGAGTTCAACAATTTCAGACTATAACCCCTGCCCGCATTTTTCAGGCGGCTGTTGATGATTCTGCCATCCCCATTTGCAACATTTAATCTCTCCTGCCTCCTACCCTAGCACAGACTATTCCTTCAGTTCCTTCCTCCCCCTCCCCCCACCCTCACCTTTCCCTGCCTCTGCACCTGCTTAAAACCTGTTACACCCCTAACTTTTTCCAGTTCTGATGAAGGGTCACAGACCTGAAACGTTAACTCTGTTTCTCTCGCCACGGATGCTGCCTGGCCTGCTGAGTATGTCCAGCATTTTCTGCTGTTATTTCAAACTTTTATTCGTGCTGTTTTAGAAGTGCGTATCTGTCAACCAAGCCCATACAACAGCTTGCCTTTAAATAGTAGAGCAATAGAAAGCATCCTGAGACACGTGGCAGAGGAGAAATGCTTGACAAGTGTTAACTAGTCAACTTATTTATGCAAATTATGATGGCAAGATCAGGAACTGGCAGAGAAATTAAACAAACGCTTTGGCCGGCGCTCAGACTGCAGGTTCGGAGGCATTTCCGCTGTCAAATTCGAAATGATTGACAGCGGTTTGGGAACCCGCTGCGAACCTGCCTCCATGTAAGTTTCCAAAGTGTAGGGTCTGCGATTTCAGAACAGACCCGACACCAAGCGGCGGGGGAGGCATTTAAGATCGTTAAATGCTTGTTAACTACTATTTTGCCAGACTATTTCTATTTTACCACTTTTTTAATGGGGTCCACGTCGTTCGGAGATCACGTCAGGTAAGTAGGTCGGGTTCTCCATGTCTCCCCATTGCTGTGAATAGGTGACAGCTGCAAAAGTGGTCTGAAAGCTACCATTTCACAGCTGTTCACTCAACTTCAGCTGCCATCTAATCCAGCAACATCGGTGCCCTTGAAAAAATCTCACCGTGGTCCTCTGAATCCCTCCACGATCAGCCCCAGCACCAACATCACCAGGCACACCAACATCACCAACAACAACACCAACCTTCTCCGCAATCACCTGATGCTGCACAGGACACAGGGCATCAGCACCCAACAACATTGCTGCCCGGGAGGCCAGGGATGGCCTCACCCTGGCCAGATTTACTTCACTTGACGCTGTACACTTTGGCTGCCACATGATGCGCCAGGTTGGTACCACCCCACACCAGCACCATAAAGCATCCCTGCAGTGTCCATGCCATTCCTTTCACACTCATCACAATTTGGGGGGGGGTGGGGGTGGAGGAGGTGGAGTTATGTCTCAACATTCACTGGAACTCAGTAAGACACTTCCAAAGGTGAGCACAGATCTGTCCAATAAGGTAAAGTGTTGAAAATAAAGATTTCAATGTTTGACAGCACATGAACAGAAACTTCACATGAACATTGGCTAAACCACCCAGGTGCCTACTCTTGTGTGTTCTTAGTTCGTATGCTTGCAGTAGGTTGAGGGTGAGTGTGAGGGGTGGCTAGTGAGATGGGGAAGTGATAATGTAGATAGAGAGGGATGGGTGGAGGTGCAAGGTAAGTTGGTGTGAGTAAAGATATGCAGGAGTAGGGTAGGGAAGGCAGAGTGATGGGGATGTGATGGGTGGCACAGCAGGATGAGGTTGAGTGTGGCTTGGCAATAACATTTCATGATCTGCTCAGATCATTGAAAGGCTTGTGCCACTGCAGCCAGGTCCCCCTGGCCACAAACCTGCTTCTGCCCTCCTGTGCAATGTGCAACCAGGCTTCGTTGATTTCCTGGGGAGGTCTCTTCCACCCATGAGAAGGGAAGAGAACCTCCCTGCGTGCTGTGACTCCCTCTATAAGCATATGGAGGGAGTCATGGGAGAGCCTGGGTGCAGCCGTGCACCTTTGTGCAGCGCTTGTCAGTGTTTGCAGCACCTCAATGCTGCAGAACACTGACAGCAGAACTGTCAAAATCAATTTGGACATGGTCCCTTTAAGGAAATCGGCTGATGACGCATCATCAAATGGCCTCATCAGACCCGCTTCCTATTAATTGGCCGGGAACCTCGCAGGGCGGCCTAACAAGCCCCATAATGGAAAATCGTTTGGAGAGTGTGGGCTGCAGTAGCCAACAGGCTGGGACCGCAACGCCGACCCCGGCTGCCCCAGACCCGCCTCGGTCAGCGAAATCGCGGCCTTTGTGTCTGTCTTCACAGAAGAAGACGCAAACAACCTCCCGGAAATAGTGGAGAACCAAGGGCCTAGCGAGAATGAGGAACTGAAATAAATTAATATTAGTAAGGAAATAGTACTGGAGAAATTAATGGGACCGAAAGTCGATAAATCCCCTGGACCTGATGGCTTACATCCTAGGGTTTTGAAAGGGGTGGCTATAGAGATAGTAGATGCATTGGTTGTCATCTTCCAAAATTCCCTAGATTCTAGTTCCCGCGGATTGGAAGGAAGCAAATGTAACCACACTATTTAAGAAAGGAGGGAGAGAGAAAACGGGGAACTACAGATCAGTTAGCCTGACATCAGTAGTAGGGAAAATGCTAGAATCTATTATTAAGGATGTGGTAACAGGGCACTTTGAAAATAATAATAGGATTGGGCAGAGTCAACACAGAATTATGAAAGGAAAATCATGTTTGACAAATCTGTTTGAGTTTTTTGAGGCTGTAACTACCAGAATAGATAAGTGGGAACCAGTGGATGTGGTGTATTTGGATTTTCAGAAGACATTCGAGAAGGTACCACACAAGAGGTTATTAAACAAAATTAGGGCTCATGGGATTGGGTGTAATATACTAGCATGGATTGAGGATTGGCTACAGGTACAGCAAGCAATTAGGAAAGCAAATGGTGTGTTGGCCTTTATTACAAGAGGCTTTGAGTATAAGAGTAAAGACATCTTACTGCAATTATATAGGGCCCTGGTGAGACCACACCTGGAGTATTGTGTACAGTTTTGGTCTCCTTACCTAAGGAAGGATATACTTGCCATAGAGGGAGTGCAACGAAGGTTCACCAGTCTGATTTCTGGGATGGGGGGATTGACCTATGAGGAGAGGTTGAGTAGACTAGGCCTATATTCTCTAGCGTTTAGAAGAATGAGAGGTGATCTCATTGAAACATACAAAATTCTTACAGGGCTTGACAGGGTAGATGCAGGGAGGATGTTTCCCCCTGGCTGGGGAGTCTAGAACCAGGGGTCACAATCTCAGAAATAGGGGTCAGCCATTTAGGACTGAGATGAGGAGAAATTTCTTCACTCAGACGGTGGTGAATCTTTGGAATTCTCTACCCCAGAGGGCTGTGGAGGCTCAGTCGTTGAGTATATTCAAGACAGAGATCGATAGATTTTTGGATGTTAAGGGAATCAAGGGATATGGGGATAGTGTAGGAAGGTGGAGTTGAGGTAGAAGATCAGCCATGATCTTATTGAATGGCAGAGCAGGCTCAAGGGGCCGAATGGCCTCCTCCTGCTCCTACTTCTTATGTTCTTATTATGGCCTGGATTTTGCGGTCAGCGGCAAAGTGACACCGCTCGCCGCTGGCCTCGAAGAAAGCTGCCCACAAAGATCTAGCCATCTCTGTGGCGTCAATTTCACCTCTTCCGACATTACTTTCATTCTGGTGCCACCTATATGGGATCTCCAGTGTCCAGCAACAGTGGTGTCAACAAGCAGGCTAAGCAGCCAATCACATTGAAGAATTCTCACAGACAGCAAACCAGGAAGTAAAAAGCACTGATTAACCTTCACTTTTTATAAATTTTACAGAGAGTGAAATAAAGATTGGGACAAACACATAGGATTAAGGTAGAAGCTGAAATATCATAAACAAACTTTAAAAAAAATATTTTTTATTATATTTAAAAACCTATGGAATTTTAATCATGATGGAGAAATTTGACATTCCACAAATATAAAATTAGTTTTTCAGGGCCAGAGAGGTTACCCAGCAGTAGTTATGACGTAGTATGCCGTTAAAAACCCAGTTACACCTCATTTAACAATGCTTAACTTTTTCGGGGGGTTTTAACAGCGATATTACAGCGTAAAAGGGGAAGTTCATATCAGTTCAATTGATTTCTAAAGATTGCCGTCTGCGGCGACTTCAACAGCGTACCCTGTGGAGGAGCAGGGAACCACTGACAGCAACTTCTGGATTTCCACGTTAAACTGCATCTGTGGATGCCAGAGGTTGCTGCCAGTTTCACAGGGTAATGACGGCGAACGCTAACAGTTTCGTCATCACCACAACTGCAAACTCCAGGCCAATATGCTCACGGTCAAACTTCATTCATTCAAAGCATAAATACCTCAAATAATGTTAAGTGCTTACAACCAACTTGGCTGGGGAGACATTTTTGGGCCACCCTCCCACCTGGGGTAGGGCTGTGCACAAATGGTGAGGTCCGAGGAGCTCCGGACATTGGCCTGGAGGAAGCAATGCAAGGTAAATGCTCCAAGTGCTAAGCGCAGTGGCCCACAGGTAAGTGGTCAGGGGGTCTCTGTGCTTGGGATCGCGGGGGGTCGGACTTGGTATTCCGCATGTCATGGAGGGATCACGTGGTATGGACTTGGGATCTCGGGGGTCGGACTAGGGATCAGGGGGGACCTCGGGGGACTGGAGGTGGTGGGGGAAACATTGGGGGAACTTGAGTAGGCCATTCAGCCCCTTGGGCCTGATGCAATTAGACTGTGGCTGTTCTATATCTTAACATTCATATCTTAACATATCTACCGACCCGCCTTGTTTCCGTAACCCTTAATACCCTTGCCTAACAAAGTCTATTAATCTCAGTTTTGAAATTTTCAATTGACCCTGCCCCCCTGCCCCCCCCACCTAGCCTCAGCAGCTTTTTGGGGGAGAGAGTTCCAGATTTCCAATACCCTTTGTGTGAAGAAGTGCTTCCTGACATCATCCCAAACGGCCTCGCTCTAATTTTAAGGTTATGCCCCCTTGTTCTGGACTCTCCCACCAGAGGCAATCGTTTCTCTCTATCTACCCTATGATGTTGTAAATCCCAATGTCATTCTACAGCTAATCCCTGGTGGCCCAACTGTTGGCTTGGGTTGAAATTGCAGCACTGACACTAGGATTTTTACATAGGATATACGGCACAGAAACAGGCCATTCTGCCCAACCAGTCCATGCCGGCGTTTATGCTCCACTCGAGCCTCCTCCCGTCCTTCCTCATCTAACTCTATCAGCATAACCCTCTATTCCCTTCTCCCTCATATGCTTGTGCAGCCTCCCCTTAAATGTATCCATACTATTCACTTCAACCACTCCTTGTGGTAGTGAGTTCCACATTCTCACAACTCTCTGGGTAAAGAAGTTTCTTCTGAATTCTCTATTTGATTTCTTGGTGACTATCTTATATTGATGGCCTCTAGTTATGCTCTTCCCCACAAGTGGAAACATTCTCTCTGTATCTACTCTATCAAAACCTTTCATAATTTTAAAGACCTCTATTAGGTCACCCCTCAGCCTTCTCTTTTCAAGCGAAAAGAGACCCAGCCTGTTCATCCTTTCCTGATAGGTATACCCTCACATTTCTGGTATAATCCTTGTAAATCTTCTCTGCACCCTCTCCAGTGCCTCTATACCCTTTTTATAATATGGCGACCAGAACTGTACGCTGTACTCCAAGTGTGGTCTAACCAAGGTTCGATACAGGTTCAGCATAACTTCACTACTTTTCAATTCTATACCTCTAGAAATAAACCCTAGTGCTTGGTTTGCTTTTTTATGGCCTTGTTAACCTGTGTCGCAACTTTTAGTGATTTGTGTATTTATACTCCGAGATTCCTTTGCTCCTCTACCCCACCCAGATTCACACCCTCCAAATGATAAGTGACCTCCCTATTCTTCCTACCAAAATGTAATACCTCACATTTATCTGTGTTGAATTTCATTTGCCAATTATATGCCCATTCTGCAAGTTTATTAATGTCTTCCTGTAATTTGTTGCAGTCCTCCTCAGTATTGACTACTCCCGCCCCCCCCCAATTTGGTGTCATCCACAAATTTAGAAATTGTGTTTTGATTCCAAAGTCTAAATCGTTAATATAAATTGTGAACAACAGTGGTCCCAGCACTGATCCTTGTGGAACACCACTTCCCACCTTCTACCACTGTGAATAGCTACCCTTTTACCCCCTACTCTCTGCTTTCTCGCTTGAAACCAGCTAGCTATCCACACTGAATTGACTAGTTACAGAACTCTAACACAAAAGCAAAATACCAGCCGAATGGCTAACCAAATTAGTAACAATACTGTGGAGGAGGAATTCCGAGAGTGTATACGAGATGGTTTCCTGGACCAATATGTCGAGGAACCAACTAGAGATCAGGCCGTCTTAGACTGGGTGTTATGTAATGAGAAAGGATTAATTAGCAATCTTGTTGTGTGAGGCCCCTTGGGGAGGAGCGATCATAATATGATAGAATTCTTCATTAAGATGGAGAGTGAAGTAGTTGACTCAGAGACTAGGGTCCTGAATTTAAATAAAGGAAACTACGATGGTATGAGGCGCGAGTTGGCTAGGATGGATTGGGGAGTGTTACTTAAAGGGTTGACGGTGGATAGGCAATGGCAAACATTCAAAGACGGCATGGATGAACTACAGAATTTGTTCATCCCAGTGTGGCATAAGA
Organism: Squalus acanthias; assembly: GCA_030390025.1. Lineage (NCBI taxonomy): Eukaryota > Metazoa > Chordata > Chondrichthyes > Squaliformes > Squalidae > Squalus > Squalus acanthias. The sequence goes on along the minus strand of CM059426.1, from coordinate 10,920,805 downwards.
ATAAAACAAAAAGGGTGACTCAACCGTGGCTAACAAGGGAAATTAGGGATAGCATAAGATCCAAGGAGAGGGCATATAAATTGGCCAGAAAAAGCAGCAAACCTGAGGATTGGGAGCAGTTTAGGATTCAGCAAAGGAGGACAAAGGGATTAATTAAGAGCGGGAAAATAGAATATGAGAGTAAGCTTGCAGGGAACATAAAAACTGACTGTAAAAGCTTCTATAGATATGTGAAGAGAAAAAGATTGGTGAAGTCAAGCTTAGGTCCCTTGCAGTCAGAATCAGGGGAATTTATAATGGGGAACAAAGAAATGGCAGACCAATTAAATACATACTTTGGTTCTGTCTTCACAAAGGAGGACACAAATAAACTCCCATAGATGTCGGGGAACATAGGGTCTAATGAGAGGGAGGAATTGAATTAAATCAGTATTTGTAGGGAAATGGTGTTAGGGAAATTGATGGGATTGAAGGCCGATAAATCCACAGAGCCTGATAATCTACATCCTAGGGTACTTAAGGAAGTGGCCCTAGAAATAGTAGATGCATTGCTGGTCATCTTTCAAAATTCTATAGACTCTGGAACAGTTCCCATGGATTGGAGGGTAGCTAATGTAACCCCACTATTTAAAAAAGGTGGTCGAGAAAAAATGGGGAATTATAGACCGGTAAGCCTGACATCGATAGTGGGGAAAATGCTAGAGTCCATTATAAAAGATGTAATAGCAGAGCACTTGGAAAACAGTGACAGGATTGGACAAAGTCAACATGGATTTACAAAAGGTAAATCATGCCTGACTAATCTACTGGAATTTTTTGAGGATGTAACTGGTAGAATAGATAAGGGAGAACCAGTGGATGTGGTGTATTTGGACTATCAGAAGGCTTTCGATAAGGTCCCGCATAAGAGATTAGCGTGCAAACTTAAAGCACATGGGATTGGGGGTAAGGTATTGATTTGGATAGAGAACTGGTTGGCAGACAGGAAGCAAAGAGTTGGAATAAACGGGTCTTTTTCCGAGTGGCAGGTAGTGACTAGTGGGGTACAGCAGGGATCGGTGCTAGGACCCCAGCTATTCACAATATATATTAATGATCTAGACGAGGGAACTAGATGTAATATCTCAAAGTTTGCAGACAACACAAAGCTGGGTGGGCGTGTGTGCTGTGAGGAGGATGCAGAGAAACTCCAGTATGATTTGGACAGGTTGGGTGATTGGGCAGATGCATGGCAGATGCAGTATAATGTGGATAAATGCGAGGTTATCCACTTTGGTGGCAAAAACAGGAAGACAGATTATTATCTGAACGGCAATAGATTGAGAAAAGGGGAAGTGCAACGAGATCTGGGAATCCTTGTGCACCAGTCGCTGAAGGTAAGCATGCAGGTGCAGCAGACGGTTAAGAAGGCAAATGGTATGTTGGCCTTCATAGCGAGAGGATTCGAGTACAGGAGCATGGATGTCTTGCTGCAGTTGTACAAGGCCTTGGTGAGACCACACCTTGAGTATTGTGTGCAGTTTTGGTCGCCTTATCTGAGGAAGGATGTTCTTGCCATGGAGGGAGTGCAGCGAAGATTCACCAGACTGATACCTGGGATGGCAGGAATGACGTATGAAGAGAGATTGGGTCGATTGGGCTTATATTCGCTAGAGTTTAGAAGAATGAGAGGGGATCTCATTGAAACTTATAAAATTCTAACAGGACTAGACAGACTAGATGCAGGAAGGATGTTCCCGATGGCGGGGGAGTCCAGAACCAGGGGTCACAGTCTAAGGATAAGGGGTAAGCTATTTAGGACTGAGATGAGGAGGAATTTCTTCACCCAGAGAGTGGTGAACCTGTGGAATTCTCTACCACAGAAGGCAGTGGAGGCCAATTCATTAAATATATTCAAGAAGGAGATAGATATATTTCTTAAGGCTAAAGGGATCAAGGGATATGGGGAGAAAGCAGGGACAGGGTACTGAATTTGGATGATCAGCCATGATCTCATTAAATGGTGGAGCAGGCTCGAGGGGCTGAATGGCCTACTCCTGCTCCTATCTTCTATGCTTCTATGCTTCTGCACTGTAAGATTCTATGATTCTATGAAAAAGAATGATATTAAGCAGAAATAATCTATTTGCATTAAAATTGATTTTTGTACTTACTATCCCGGAAATAAAGCGATTCATCACACCTGGATCAGGCATATGTTTATCAACATATCATGCAAATTATTTGGAAGTTTGTGTTCACTATGGATGAGAATGTTTACCCGCTCCAAAACAGTCCTTCAGCCACTTGTCAATGAAACGAATAGTTAAGAATGCGTCCAACACATCAACACAGGAGCTTTGAGGAGTTCGGTGGAAAAGGATCAGTTGTGTTATTATGATACAGGGTTGTTGAGGACCTCAAAGAACGATATGCGACGGGGAGGAAATGCAGGTGGGATGTTTACAGTTGGAAGAGGGCAGGTCATTGAGAAAATGCTGGTGAACCATGAACTATTTGCAACTGAACAAACAAAGCAGATAGCTCGACGCTGAGGAAAATGTTATCGAAATTCCTTCAACATCCAGTCATCACAGAGGCAAGCAGAAGAGCGTGACCAGGGGAACACAGAGATGTCTATTAAAGGGGCAGCATTGCCTTACAAATGCATTGGCAAAGCAAAAATAAGAAGTGCGTGGACCTTCTTCCAAAGGAGTTGAAGATAGTAGATGTTGCCAGCCTATTGATCCTGTGGATCAATCTTGTCTATATCTAATGTCCACACTGGATAGTGATCACAAGCAAAAATTATCATAGAATCATAGGATCTTACAGCACAGAAGGAGGCCATTCGGCCCATCGTGCCTGTGCCAGCTCTTTGAAAGAGCTCTCCAATTAGTCCCCCCCCCCCGTCCTTTCCCCACAGCCCTCCAATTTTTTTTCCCTTTTCAAGTATTTATCCAATTGCCTTTTGAAAGTTACTATTGAATCTGCTTCCACCGCCCTTTCAGGCAGCGCATTCCAATTTACTCATCTCACTGGTGCCATCAGGTCTGCTGTCACACCGAGCAGTAGGTATACTGAGGGAACACTCAGTAGCAAGGGAGTTGGCACAGACAGAGGTGTTATAAAGAAAAGAAAGAACTTGCATTTATTCAGCACGTTCTCAAGACGTCCCAAAGTGCTAAATTGCCAATGGCTTACTTATGGCCAATGACAGCCTTGGCTCAGTGGGCAGCACTCTCACCACTGAGTCACAAGGATTGTGGGTTCAAGTCCCGCTCCAGAGACCTCAGTCCGTAATCCAGGCTGACACTTCAGTGCAGTACTGAGGGAGTGCTGCACTGTCTGAGGTGCCAGCTTTCGGATAAGATATTAAACCGAGGCCCCGTCTGCTCTCTCAGGTGAATGTAAAAGATCCCACGTCACCATTCGAAGAAGAGCAGGGTAGTTCTCCCCGGTGTCCCGGCCAATATTTATCCCTCAACCAATACCTAAAACATATGGGGCCAAAAATTCGGCACTTGCCGGGTGAGTACGCGCTGTGTACTCACCCGTAAGGCCTCCTGAAGTGTTGGTTTCCTGCATGCACTGCGCATGCGCGGGAAACCGGAACTTCCGGTCTCGTGAAGGGAGCAGTTCAGAGGTGAACCGCGTGCGCGGTAGAGGCTGCGCGCACGCAGCGAACTTAGGTTTTTTTTCAGGTTTCTCCGGGAGGGTAAGTATTGAAGAAGCTGCGCTTTTAAAAATTCTAGCCCTCTAGTTATAAAGGATAACATTCCATTAGCCTTTTTAATTATTTTTTTTGGCGCCTTTCACAACCTCAGGACATCCCAAAGCGCTTTACAGCCAATTAAATACTTTTGAAGTGTAGTCACTGTTGTAATGTGGGAAAAACGACAGACAATTTGCACACAGCAAGCTCCTACCAACAGCAATGTGATAATGACCAGATAAGGGCCCAGAAATTAGGCTCCCTGGCTTCCCGCGGGTGCAAGGATCCCGCACCTACCTACCGCGCCTGCCGTTGACCTCAGGGCCCATTTTCAACAAGGTAAGTGGTTAATTAATTACAATTTAAAAAAAATTTCAACAGGTTTATCTTTTTTAGATACTTTAAAGAAAGGTAAGTTTATTTTTAGCACTGTTAAAAAGTATTTTAATTTTTTCAAAAATGTAAATTTTTGTTTAAAGTAGTTAATTTATTTAACTTATAGTTATTTTAAAAATTTGATTTTTTTTAAAATTTATTTGAAGTTTAGGTGTTGTTTTGGGGCCGATTTCAATTCATAGATTTGACAGGTTCCTGTCAAATCTATGAATGAAAGATGGTCTGCTGCCATTGGCTCTCCATGGCCCACGTGATCCCAGGAGACGCATCGCACTAACTACGCCCCTGGGAAACACAATCACTGCACGCCGGCAGCTGCAGGAGCTGAAGTCCCCGTGGGCCCAGAGGTCAACGGCAGGCGCGGTAGGTAGGTAGGTGCGGGGTCCTTGCACCCGCGGGAAGCCAGGGAGCCTAATTTCTGGGCCAACTTATCTGGTCATTATCACATTGCTGTTGGTAGGAGCTTGCTGTGTGCAAATTGTCTGTCGTATTTCCCACATTACAACAGTGACTACACTTCAAAAGTATTTAATTGGCTGTAAAGCGCTTTGGGATGTCCTGAGGTTGTGAAAGGCGCCAAAAAAAATAATTAAAAAGGCTAATGGAATGTTATCCTTTATAACTAGAGGGCTAGAATATAAAGCACAGGAAGTTTTGCTACTGGTTAGACCACACCTGGAGTACTGTGTACAGTTCTGGGCACCTTACCTTGGAAAGGTGTGCAGCGCCCTGGTGTTCACCAGAATGTTACCAGGGCTCCAAGGGTTAGATTATGAGGAGAGATTACAGAAACTAGGTTTGTATTCCCTGGATTTTAGAAGGTTAAGGGGTGATTTAATTGAGGTTGTTAGGATTTTGAAAGGAATTGATAGGGTAGATCGAGAGAAACTTTTTCCGCTGGTGTGGGAGTCTAGGACAAGGGTCATAACCTTAAAATCAGAGCCAGGCCATTCAGGAGAGAAGTTAGGGAAACACTTCTTCATGCAAAGGGTGATAGAAGTGTGGAACTCTCTCCCACAAAAAGTGATAGATGCTAGCTCAATTAATAACTTTAAATCTGAGATCGATAGATTTTTTGCTGGACAAGGGTATAAAGGGATATGGAGCCAAGGCGGGTGGACGGAGTTAAGATATGGATCGGTCATGGTCTCATGTTCACGATGCCTGCAGTAGCTTAAAGGGTTAATCAGCCTCCCCAGCTGTCACCACGTTGATGGCTTCACTTTTAAAAGGAAAGCTGCCCGATAAGTTACATCACTGGAGAGCTGTGATCTTGGAAAAAAGTCTTTAATTTGGCCATTTACAACAACAACAACTTGTATTTATATAGCGCCTTTAACATAGTAAAACGTCCCAAGACGCTTCACAGGCATGTTATAAGACAAACAAATTTGACACCGAGCCACATAAGGAGAAATTAGGGCAGGTGACCAAAAGCTTGGTCAAAGAGGTAGGTTTTAAGGAGCGTCTTAAAGGAGGAAAGAGAGGCGGAGAGGTTTAGGGAGGGAATTCCAGAGCTTAGGGCCTTGGCAGCTGAAGGCACGGCCGCCAATGGTGGAGCGATTAAAATCGGGGAAGCTCAAGAGGGCAGAATTAGAGGAGCGCAGATATCTCGGGGGGGTTGTGTGGCTGAAGGAGATTACAGAGGTAGGGAGGGGCGAGGCCATGGAGGGATTTGAAAACAAGGATGAGAATTTTGAAATCGAGGCATTGCTTAACTGGGAGCCAATGTAGGTCAGCGAGCACAGGGGTGATGGGCGAACGGGACTTGGTGCGAGTTAGGACAGGGGCAGCCGAGTTTTGGATGACCTCAAGTTTACGTAGGGTAGAATGTGAGAGGACGGCCAGGAGTGAGTTGGAATAGTCAAGTCTAGAGGTAACAAAGGCATGGATGAGGGTTTCAGCAGCAGGTGAGCTGAGGCAGGGGCGGAGACGGGCGATGTCACGGAGGTGGAAATAGGCGGTCTTAATTATACCGCGGATATATTTACCCGAGGTATCCATCGCCTTGTAACGCAGGACGCCTGTTCGGTGCTGGCATTCCAAACGCCCAGTGTGGCTGAGGCATTATTGGTGGGAACAACACTATAAAATAGGCTGGGGTCAAAAAGGGAAGGGGATCCGGCACAGATCCGCAACTCATACTCCAAATCCGCCACTCATACTCCAAATCCGTGTCTAATCCAGCAGAAAAGCAAAGGAAAATCCTGCCTCGTGCTTCAACAGTTAATACAGTACAGTGAAAAATAAACAAAGCCAGTTCAACTGACTTTCTTGGACCATGAAAATTAATTTTAAGAACACCTTAGAGCTGTTAACTTGTGGACGAGGCTGCCACCTAGTGCGAGATTGAAGCAGTCAAAGATATGAGTCGACCTGCCATACACTGCCTGATAGTACGTCAGTGACTGTAAAGCACTTTGAGGTGCTCCCAGGATATGAAAGGCGCTATATAAATGCAAGTGTTTCTTCTTCAAAAAAAGTACTATGCAATCCTGATATACATTTCAGCAAGCAGACAGGGCCATGATTTAACATCTCGTCCGAGCGACAGCACCTCTGACAATGCAGCACTCCCTGGATACCGCAGTGACGTATGTACCAGCAGTGAGGCTTGTACACACATCCCTTTAGATTCAGAGGTGCCAGTGCTACCACTGAGCCAAGCGGTGAGTTGCAATGGGGTGGGGGGGTGAGGGTGCGGGGGAGAAAAACTGGAGGGGGGGGAGATGGGTGAAGATTCTAAAAAACATGGCTGTTGAAGGATTTTTTTTAAATGTGAGTGATTTGATTTGTGTTTTTTATTATTAAGTTTTCCTGTAAATAATGACGGAATTTCTCCTTTTATTTCAGCTCGTCAAAATGTCCCTCACAGGCAGTGCGCCAATGGCGGACAGCAAATGCATGCAGTTGTACAATTTCTATTATAAATATTAATGGCATGCGCTGCCTGAAAGGGCGGTGGAAGCAGAATCAATAGTAACTTTCAGCAGGGGAGTGGACATCATAGAATCGTACAGAAAGATGCCACTCGGCCCATCGTGCCTGTGCCGGCTCTTTGAAAGAGCGATCCAATTAGTTCCACTCCCCCCAGCTCTTTCCCCAGAGCCAATGTTCCCTTAAATTTTGGGGGGGGGGGCTGCGCGACCCCTTTAACGGGCTGCGTGGCCTGTTCAAAAGTCCGTGCACGCTCGTTTTTTTCAATTTAAAAGCAGCTCACCGGCTGCGCGGAACCTGCAGAGAGCAGCCGCGCAACTTAAAGGGAGCGTTGCTCGTAGCCCTGCACATTTTTCCTTTTCAGGTATTTATCCAATTCCCTTTTGAAAGTTACTATTGAATTTGCTTCCACCGCCCTTTCAGGCAGTGTATTCCAGATCACAACAACACACAGCATAAAAATATTTCTCCTCATCTCCAATCAGAGTTTCGTCCTGCTACAGCACTGAAACAGCCCTTATCAAAGTCATTAATGACATCCTATGTAACTGATTGTTTCTCTGCCGAGGTGTGATAAAGGCAGTCAGAAAGATTAACTGTAGTCGTCTGACATTGTACGCTGCACAGGCATTGTTCTCTGTCTATATATGCTTTGCCGATTCGTATTCCTTCACTTCACCTGACGAAGGGGCAGCAGCTCCGAAAGCTTGTGATTTCAAATAAAGCTGTTGGACTATAACCTGGTGTTGTGCGACTTCTCACTTTTGTCCACCCCAGTCCAACACCAGCATCTCCGCATCATCCTATGTAAATGACCGTAGTAAACTATCCCTCCTCAACCTTTTCGACCTGTCTGCAGCCTTTGACACACCATCCTTCTCCAAGGCCTCTCCTTTGTTGTCCAGCTGGGTGGGACTGCCCTCGCCTGGTTCCATTCCTATCTAACCAGTTGTAGTCAGAGAATCACCTGCAATGGCTTCTTTTCCCGCTCCCGCTCCCGCACCGTTACCTCTGGTGTCCCCCAACGATCTATCCTTGGCCCCCTCCTATATCTCATCTACATGCTGCCCCTCGGCGACATCATGCGAATACAGGTTCCACATGTACAATGACGACACCCAGCTCTACCTCACCACCACCTCTCTCGGCTCCTCACTGCCTCTGATTTATCTCGCTACTTGACCGACATCCAGTATTGGATGAGCAGGAATTTCCTCCAAATAAATATTGTCTTCGGGCCCCGTCACAAACTCTGTTCCCTAGGCACCGACTCCATCCCTCTCCCTGGCTACTGTCTGAGGCTGAACCAGTCTGTTCGCAACCTTGGTGTCCTATTTGACCCTGACATGAGCTTCCGACCCCACATCATCTCCATTGCCAAGCCCACTCACTTCCTCCTCCGTAACATCGCCCGTCTCCGTCACTGACTCAGCTGACCTGCTGCTGAAACCCTCATCCATGCCATTGTTACCTGTAGACTTGACTATTCCAATTCTCTCCTGTCTGGCATCCCACCTTGCACCCTCCGTAAACTTGAGGTCATCCAAAACTCTGCTGCCCATAACTTGCACCAAGTCCCGTTCACCCATCAACCCTATGCTCACTGACCTACATTGGCTTCTGGTTCGACAACACCTCCATTTTCAAATTCTCATCATTGTTTTCAAATCCATCCTAATCTCTCCCATGCTTATCTCTGTAATCTCCTGTATTCCTACAACCCTCCGTCTTTCAGATTAGATGAGACATTAAACCGAGGCCCCGTCTGCTCTCTCAGGTGGACGTAGAAGATCCCACGGCACTATTTTGAAGAAGAGCAGGGGAGTTCTCCCCGGTGTCCTGGCCAATATTTATCCCTCAACCAACATCATTTAAAAAACAGGTGATCTGGTCATTATCACATTGTTGTTTCTGGGAGCTTGCTGTGCGCAAATTGGCTGCCGCGTTTCCTACATTACAACAGTGACTACACTTCAAAAAGTACTTCATTGGTTGTAAAAACACTTTGGGACATCTGGTGGTCGTGAAAGGCGCTATGGAAATGCAAGTCTTTCTCTGTGATCTCTGCGCTTCTCTAATTCTGGCCTCTTGAGCATCCCCGATTTTCATGGAACCACCGTTGGCGGCCGTGCCTTCAGCTGCCAAGGCCCTAAGTTCTGGAATTCCCTCCCTAAGCCTCTCCGCCTCTCTCTTGTAGAATCATAGAATCATAGAATGGTTACAGCACGGAAGAAGGTCATTCGGCCCGTCGAGCCCGTGCAGGCTCTCTGCAAGAGCACTTCAGCTAGTCCCACTCCCCCGCCCTTTCCCTGTAGCCATGCAAAAAAATTTCCTTCAGGTACCAATCCAATTTCCTTTTGAAAGCCATGATTGAGTCTGCCTCCACCACCCTTTCAGGCAGTGCATTCCAGATCCTAACCACTTGCTGCGTAAAAAGGTTTTTCCTCATGTCGCCTTTGGTTCTTTTGCCAAGCACCTTAAATCTGTTTCCTCTGGATCTCGACACTTCTGCCAATGAGAACAGTTTCTCTCTGTCTACTCTGTCCAGACCCCTCATGATTTTGAACACCTTTATCAAATCTCCTCTCAACCTTCTCTGCTCTAAGGAGAACAACCCCAGCTTCTCTAGTCTACCCACGTAACTGAAGTCCCTCATCCCTGGAATCATTCTCGTAAATCTTTTCTGCACCCTCTCTAAGGCCTTCACATCCTTCCTAAAGTGTGGTGCCCAGAATTGGACACAGTACTCTAGTTGAGGCCGAACCAGTGTTTTATAAAGGTTCAGCATAACTTCCTTGCTTTTGTACTCTATGCCTCTATTTATGAAAATGAGAAGTCGCACAACACCAGGTTATAGTCCAACAGATTTATTTAATTTTACAAGCTTTCGGAGCTGTCGCTCCTTCCTCAGGTAAGTTAGCAGTGAGAGAATCTCCCAGAATTCACAATTTAAACACAGACAAAATCTATTCAAATATTTCCCTACATCAAAGACACACTAAGAGCACAGCCAAGACAATGAGATGTGTCCCAGGGGGTCCAACGTGTCAAACCACCTGCTGGCTGCATATCCTGTCAATTTGTGTTCTTGTGTTAGTCTTTTAAAAAAAAAACACCTCTATTTATGAAGCCCAGTATCCCGTATGCTTTTTTAACTGCTTTCTCAACCTGCCCTGCCACCTTCAATGATTTGTGCGCATATACCCCTAGGTCTCTCTGTTAATGCACCCCCTTTAGGATTTTACCCTTTAGTTTATATTACCCCTCCTCGTTCTTCCTACCAAAACGTATCACTTCGCACTTTTACTGCATTAAATTTCATCTGCCACGTGTCCACCCATTTCACCAGCCTGTCTATGTCTTCCTGAAGTCTATCACTTTCCTCCTCACTGTTCACTATACTTCCAAGTTTTGGGTCATCTGCAAATTTTGAAGTTGTACCCTGCACCCCCAAGTCCAAGTCATTAATATATATCAAGAAAAGCAGTGGTCCTAGTACCGACCCCTGGGGAACACCACTGTATACCTTCCTCCAGTCCGAAAAACAACCGTTCACCACGACTCTCTGTTTCCTGTCACTTAGCCAATTTCGTATCCATGCTGCCACTGTCCCTTTTATTCCATGGGCTTCAACTTTGCTGGAAAGCCTATTATGTGGCACTTTATCAAATGCCTTTTGTAAATCCATATACACGTCAACCGCATTGCCCTCATCAACCCTCTCTGTTACCTCATCAAAAAACTCAATCAAGTTAGTTAAACATGATTTGCCTTTAACAAATCCGTGCTGGCCTACCTTAATTAATCCACACATGTCCAAGTGACTGTTAACTTTATCCCTGATTGTTGTTTCTAAAAGCTCCCCGCAAGAGGTTAAACTGACTGGCCTGTAGTTGCTGGGTTTCCCTTTACACCCTTTTCTGGCACCACCCCCGTATCTAAGGAGGATTGGAAGATTATGGCCAGTACCTCCGCGATTTCTTCCTTAACCTCCCTTAGCATCCTAAGATGCATCCCATCCGGTCCTGGTGACTTATCAACTTTGGCAGCATCTTCTTCCTTGGTAAAGACAGATGCAAAGCACTCATTTAGTACCTTAGCCATGCCCTCTTCCTCCATGCGTAGGTCTCCTTTTTGGTCCTTAATCAGCCCCACCCTCCTCTTACTACCCGTTTATTATTTATATGCCTGTAGAAGACTTTTGAATTCTCTTTTGTCCCTTTTGTCCTTTAAGTCGCTTCTTAAAACCTACCTTACCTGTCCTAGTATAATAACATAAGAACGTAAGAAATAGGAGCAGGAGTAGGCCATTCGGCCCTTCGAGCCTGCTCCGCCAATCAATAGAAACATAGAAACATAGAATCTAGGAGCAGGAGTAGGCCATTCGGCCCGTCGAGCCTGCTCCACCATTCAATACGATCATGGCTGATCATCCAAGTCCAGTACCCTGTCCCTGCTTTAATCCCCACAGTACACATATCCCACCCTACCCCCGTAACCCCACGTATTTAATTCCCCCTAACATATCCTATCCTATCCCCATAACCCCACATATTTAATCCCCCCCTAACACTAAGGGTCAATTTATCATAGCCAAATCAACCTAACCCGCACATTTTTGGACTGTGGGAGGAAACCGGAGCACCCGGAGGAAACCCACGCAGACACGGGGAGAATGTGCAAACTCCACACAGACAGTCACCCGAGGTCAGATTCGAACCCGGGTCCCTGGCGCTGTGAGGCACCAGTGCTAACCATTATGCCACCGTGTTGCCCTTAAGATCATGGCTGGTTTTCTACCTCAACTCCACTTTCCTGCACTATCCCCATATCCCTTGATTCTCTTAATGTCCAAAAATCTATCGATCTCTGTCTTGAATATACTCAACGACTGAGCCTCCACAGCCATCTGGGGTAGAGAATTCCAAAGATTCACCACCCTCTGAGTGAAGAAATTTCTCCTCATCTCAGTCCTAAATGGCCGACCCCTTATTCTGAGACTGTGACCCCTGGTTCTAGACTCGCCAGCCAGGGGAAACATCCTCCCTGCATCGACCCTGTCAAGCCCTGTAAGAATTTTGTATGTTTCAATGAGATCACCTCTCATTACGAACATACAAACATACGAATTAGGAGCAGGAGTCGGCCACTCGGCCCTTCGAGCCTGCTTCACCATTCAATATGATCATGGCTGATCCGATTACTCCACATTCCTGCCTACCCCCGATAACTTTTCACCCCCTTGCTTATCAAGAATCGATCTACCTCTGCCTTAAAAATATTCAAAGACTCTGCTTCCACCGCCGTCTGAGGAAGAGAGTTCCAAAGACTCACGACCCTCTGTGAGAAAAAATTTCTCCTCATCTCTGTCTTAAATGGGCGACCCCTTATTTTTAAACAGTGACCCCTAGTTCTAGATTCTCCCACAAGAGGAAACATCCTCTCCACATCCACCCTGTCCAGACCCCTCAGGATCTTATATGTTTCAATCAAGTCACCTCTTACTCTTCTAAACGTGACTTGACATCGTTGTCTGTCTTTCCAGTTTTTAAAAAACAAACACAAAAAAACAAACCCAAAATACAAACCCAAAAAGGACGGAGAGAGAGGAAGGGACATGGAGAGGATATGCAGACAGCAGGATTTGACACGTTGGACCCCCTGGGACACATCTCATTGTCTTGGCTGTGCTCTTGGTGTGTCTTTGATGTAAGGAAAGATTGTATCTCTGCTTTTTCTGTGTTTAAATTCTGTGAACGTTTGTAGATTCACTCATAGTAACTTTACCTGAAGAAGGGGCGATCGATAGCTCCGAAAGCTTGTAATTTTAAATAAATCTGTTGGACTATAACCTGGTGTTGTGCGACTTCTCATTTTTGTCCACCCCAGTCCAACGCCGGCATCTCCGCATCATGATCTTCTAAACTCCAGCGGATACAAGCCTGGCCTGTCCAACCTTTCCTCATAAGACAACCCGCCCATTCCAGGTATTAGTCTAGTAAACCTTCTCTGAACTGCTTCCAATGCATTTACATCCTTCCTTAAATAAGGAGACCAATACTGTACACAGTACTCCAGATGTGGTCTCACCAATGCCCTGTATAACTGAAGCATAACCTCCCTACTTTTGTATTCAATTCTCCTCGCAATAAACGATAACATTCTATTAGCTTTCCTAATTACTTGCTGTACCTGCATAGTAACCTTTTGCGATTCATGCACTAGGACACCCAGATCCCTCTGCATCTCAGAGCTATGCAATCTCTCACCATTTAGATAATATACTTCTTTTTTATTCTTCCTGCCAAAATGGACAACGTCACATTTTCCCACATTATACTCCATTTGCCAGATCTTTGCCCACTCACTTAACCTATCTATATCCCTTTGTAGCCTCCTTATGTCCTCTTCACAATTTACTTTCCTACCTATCTTTGTGTCATTAGCAAATTTAGCAACCATACCTTTGGTCCCTTCATCCAAGTCATTTATATAAATTGTAAAAAGTTGAGGCCCCAGCACTGATCCCTGTGGCACACCTACTCTCTGTTTCCTGTTAGCTAGCCAATCTTCTATCCATGCCAATATGTTACCCCTTACACCATGAGCTTTTATTTTCCGCAATAACCTTTGATGTGGCACCTTATCAAATGCCTTCTGGAAATCTAAGTACAGTACATCCACCGGTTCCCCTTTATCCACAGCACATGTTACTTCCTCAAAGAACTCCAATAAATTGGTTAAACATGATTTCCCTTGCACAAAACCATGTTGACTCTGCCTGATTACTTTGAACTTTTCTAAGTGCCCTGCTATAACGTTTTTAATAATAGCTTCTAACATCTTCCCTATGACAGATGTTAAGCCAACTGGCCTGTAGTTTCCTGCTTTCTGTCTCCCTCCCTTTTTGAATAAAGGAGTTACATTCGCTATTTTCCAATCTAATGGAGCCTTCCCCGAATCTAGGGAATTTTGGAAAATTAAAACCAACGCATCAACTATCTCACTAGCCACTTCTTTTAAGACCCTAGAATGAAGTCCATCAGGACCCATGGACTTGTCAGCCCGCAGCTCCGACAATTTGCTCAGTACCACTTCCCTGGTGATTATAATTTTCTTGAGTTCCTCCCTCCCTTCCATTTCCTGATTTACAGCTATTTCTGGGATGTTACTTGTATCCTCTATAGTGAAGACCGATGCAAAATACCTGTTCAATTCAACATTCTTCTAAACTCCAGAGAATATAGGCCTAGTCTACTCAATCTCTCCTCATAGGACAATCCCCCCATTCCAGGAATCAGTCTGGTGAACCTTTGTTGCACTCCCTCTATGGTAAGTATATCCTTCCTTAAGTAAGGAGACCAAAACTGTACACAATACTCCTGGTGTGGTCGCACCAGGGCCCTATATAATTGCAGTAAGACGTCTTTACTCTTATGCTCAAATCCTCTTGTAATAAAGGCCAACATACCATTTACTTTCCTAATTGCTTGCTGTACCTGCATGTTAACTTTCAGTGATTTGTGTACAAGGACACCCAGGTCCCTCTGAACACCAATCTCTCACCATTGAATATATTCAAGGCTGTAAGATTCTCAAAATTCACAGATCCCCCAAAACTCGGAGAAAAACCCTAAAGAAAAGGACTTTGGACTCTTTTCTAACCACTTCAGGGTGATAAAATGTATTGGGCCTAACAGAGGGAGATTCAAGGTCAAAAACCAAGATTTGGTATTTTAAAAAGGCATGTTTGGGCTTGTAAAGCAAAAAAGCTGCAACAGGAGTTGGGATCAACCTCTGTAATAGACGGTTTGAGTATTGGAGTTAATCAAACTGTCTGGGGAACTGTTTAACGTCACTCTGCCCCTATCAGACAATTTACATTCTAACAATAGACCCACGGAAGAGCAGTCCCCACCCAAATTACAAGACCCATCCAAAACATGCATAAAACAAATCACCTAGCCCCACTCCATAGAAATTTCAGCCCCAGTCAGGAAACTCGAAACCTGAGCACAATCAAGTAAGAGCTCAACAGCTCATGGAACCATTCCGAAACCACTTCACACATTCATAAACAAGTTACTATTAATGAGCCCGCCAAAATCTTACAATAAACCGGGACTGATTTGGCGTGCAGATAAGGAAGCTTCAAGTGGTATAATTGAAGGCCCGTTCTCAACAGAAAGGAGTTCTCCAGTACAACCGTACACAGTTCAACAGAAACAAGTTCAACAAGTTCAAGCAGCAAGCAGCAAGGAGTTGAGCAAGCAGCAAGGAGTTCAGCAGTTCTCAGGAGTTCATTGAGTTCGAAGAAGTTCACAGTTCTAGAAGCAGGTCAACACACAAGAAGAGACCAGAGCAACAGTTCCAGTGACCATCAGACACCTCGCGGCAACAAGGGCCTTACGAAACTTTTTTTTTTACTTAAAAAGACTCTAAACCCTATCTCTAACAGAGGAAAAGTGGGTACTCACCCGATAAATCCAATCCAGCGAACCCCGAAACCGCGAACCAGCTCAACTGTCAAGGATTCGTTTGGTGAGCATTATCCCTGGTCCTCTAGAGTCCAGTTTAGCTAGTAAAGTGGGATTGGGAGGTATTCTTCTAATGTAATTTCCCTCGTGTGTATCGAAGTGTTCCCCATTTTATTAGAGTGTTAAGATTGTTGTGTTGTATTTTCTCTCTTGAATAAAGATCAAAGTTCTTGCACCAAAACCAGTTGTCTGCTGCACTTTTGTCACAACCAAATAAGTCCAAGGTCTAGAACCAAGGGAGTGAGAGCGATTCGAACCGCTCAGAAGTCAGAGGTGAAGCTGACACACACCACAAGGTGGAGATGACAGATTTTTGAAAAACAGGGGAATCAAGGGTTATGGGGAGTGGGCAGGAAAGTGGAGTTGAGGCCAAGATCAGATCAGCCATGATCTTATTGAATGGCGGAGCAGGCTCGAGGGGCCAAATGGCCTCCTCCTGCTCCTATTTCTTATGTTCTTATTTAAAAAATAATCTGCTTTTCTATTTTTCCTACCAAAGTGGATAACTTCACATTTCTCCACATTATATTCCATTTGTTTTATTCTTGCCCACCCACTTAGCCTGTCTATATCCCCTTGAAGCCTCTTTGCATCCTCCTCACAACTTACATTCCCACCCAGCTTTGTATCTCTATGGGGCTCGGTATCAAATTTTGCCTGGTTTCCTACATTACAACAATGACTACACTTGAAAAAGTACTTCATTGGCTGTAAAGTGCTTTAGGACGTCCTGAGGTCGTGAAAGGCGCTATATAAATGCAAGCCTTTCTTTATTTAACGCTGCTGTGAAGTGCCTTGCAGACACTTAACTATGTTAAAGGTGCTATAGAAATGCAAGTTATGGTTTATAAAGGTTCACTGTAACTTGATGAGCCGGAAACATTGCAAAGCTCCTTTAATACAAATACAAACGCAACAGCTCGTTTTTAACCATTTGCCCCAACAGCACCATCTGTCAATCACTCCAGAGACCCGCCTGCTCTTGGTTTGATTGATGGGGAGCACCGCACGCTGATTGGATTAGCTGATATCAATCAGGTGGAGCGGGCGCCGCCAGCTGCGCTTTCACCCATTGGGTGAAAGGAACAGGCATGCCGCACACCTATTGGTCAATAGCGGTGTCAATCACCGTGAAGGAGAGGACCCGCCCTTCCGCGACGTTGATTGGTTTACAGGGCAGTCCGATTTTCGTTCTGTGATTGGTTCGCGGGCAGGAGGCTGGTAGGAGAGAAAGATTGGCTCATTGGCAGGAGTGGGAGTTGTGATTGGCTGATAAGCAGGAGGGCGGGTTGTGATTGGCGGATGGGCAGGAGGGCGAGTTGTGATTGGCGGATGGGCAGGAGGGCGAGTTGTGATTGGCTGGACCCGGCGAGGCGGTGCGGACGGTCTCTCTGGCTGTGCGCTGGCGGGTGATGGAGGAGCGAAAGCTGCCGGCGTCGGGCCTGGTCAACCCGAGTGTGTACTTGTTCGGTAAGCAGGCCAGGAAAACCAGGACACCCCGCGGGGCCGGGGAGTTAATGTCTGGAGGAACCCCTCCCTTTTCTAGACTTTTCCTTGGTAAATTCTAGAACAATTCCAGTCTTAGTGGGTAGCACTCTCGCCTCTGGGTCACAAGGTTGTGGGTTCAAGTCCCACTCCAGAGACTTGAGCACAAAAATCAAGGTTGACACTGCCGGTGCAGTGCTGAGGGAGTGCCGCACTGTCGGAGGTGCCGTCTTTCGGATGAGACGTTAAACCGAGGCCCCGTCTGCTTCAGGTAAAAGATCCCACGTCCACTATTTTGAAGAAGAGCAGGGGAGTTCTCCCCGGTGTCCTGGACCAATATTTATCCCTCAATCGACATCGCTGAAAAAACAGATTATCTGGTCATTGTCACATTGCTGCTTGTGGGATCTTGCTGTGCGCAAATTGGCTGCTGCGTTTACAACAGTGACTACACTTCAAAAAAGTACTTCATTGGCTGTGAAGTGTTTTGGGACGTCCGGTGGTCGTGACAGGAGCTATAGAAATGCATGTCTTTTTCTTTAACTAATTTGTGTAATCCCTCCTTGTAATGTAACCCTTGGAGCCTTTCTTTAGAAAAGAGAAGACTGAGGGTTGACCTGATGGAGGTCTTTAAGATTATAAAAGGGTTTGATAAGATAAATGTAGAGAAGCTGTTTCCACTTGTGGGTGAGACCAGAGTAACAGGCCATCAATATAAGATAGTCACTAATAAATCCAATCGGGAATTCAGGAGAAACTTCTTTACCCAGAGAGTGGTGAGAATGTGGAACTCACTACCACAAGGAGTGGTTGAGGCAAATGGTTTAGATGCATTTAAGGGGAAGCTAGATAAGCACATGCAGGTGAAAGGAATAGAAGGATATGTTGATGGGGTGAGATGCTATAGGTTGGGAGGAGGCTCGTGTGGAGCATAAACACCAGCATAGACCAGTTGGGCCAAATGGCCTGTTTCTGTGCTGTGAATACTATGTAACCCCATTCATTGCATGAAGCCTGTTATTATTCCTGTGCTCCTTTATCATTTGACTTTACCTTACTAGAATGTTCTCCACCTATCACACCTATTCTAGAACATCACCTCCATGTTGTTTCTCGATACCCCTTAACTCTCAAACTCTTTCTCCCACCCGCCCCCCCCCTCAAGATGGTTACTAATTTTAGAATTAAAATTAGTACCTCCACCCCTCCGGAACCACCTTCCCAGTCACTTTCCTCTGACCCCCCCTTCTCCCAATCTCACCCCCTGCCGTGTTTTCACTATCCCCTCTGACCTTCCCCTCTCTGACCCCGAACGATCAGTCCTCAGCAAAGGCCTGAGCTTCATCCCCTTACGCCCTCATCTTAATGAATTTCGAGCTTGGCATGATGCTGAGCTCTTTTTCCGTCGCCTTCGTCTCCGTGCCCACTTCTTTGGCCAGGAGTCTTCCCCCCCGCACAGCTGACCCTTTCTCCCGCTTTCTAAATTCTCGTTCTACTTGGACCCCTCTGTCTGGCCTCTTATCCTCTCTAGATCTTTTCATTGCTAACTGCCGACGTGACATCGGCCGTCTCAATTTCTCTGCTCCCCTCTCTCACTCCAACCTACCTCCCTCTGAACTTGCAGCACTCCGTTCTCTCGATCCAACCCTAACATTATCATTAAACCTGCTGATAAGGGTGGTGCTGTTGTTGTTTGGCGAACCGACCTCTACCGTGCGGAAGCTGAACGCCAACTCTCCGACACCTCCTCCTACCTCCGCCTGGACCATGACCCCACTAGCAAACATCAGGCCATTGTTTCCAAGACTGTCACTGACCTCATCTCCTCTGGAGATCTTCCCTCCATGGCCGCCAACCTCATAGTCCCCCAACCTCGCACAGCCCGCTTCTACCTCCTTCCCAAGATCCACAAACAGGACTGCCCTGGTAGACCCATCGTTTCAGCCTGTTCTTGCCCCACGGAACTTATCTCTTCCTATCTCGACTCTATTTTTTCTCCCCTTGTCCAGTCTCTTCCCACCTACATTCGCAACTCTTCCGACGCCCTCCGTCACTTTAACAGTTTCCAGTTTCCTGGCCCCAACCGTCTCCTTTTCACAATGGACGTCCAATCCCTCTACACCTCCATCCCCCACCAGGACGGCCTGAGGGCGCTCCGTTTCTTCCTTGAACAGAGGCCCAACCAGTCCCCATCCACCACCACCCTCCTCCGCCTGGCTGAACTTGTTCTCACATTAAACAACTTCTCCTTTGACTCCAGTCACTTCCTCCAAATTAAAGGTGTTGCTATGGGAACCCGCATGGGCCCTAGCTATGCCTGCCTGTTCATGGGATATGTGGAACATTCTTTGTTCCAGTCCTACTCAGGTCCCCTCCCTCACCTCTTTTTCCGGTACATCGATGACTGTATCGGTGCCGTTTCCTGCTCTCGACCTGAACTAGATAAGTTCATTCACTTTACTTCCAATTTCCACCCTTCCCTCACCTTCACATGGTCCATCTTCGACTCTTCCCTTCCCTTCCTTGACTTCTCCGTCTCCATTTCTGGCGATCGGCTTTCGACAAACATCCACTACAAGCCCACTGACTCCCACAGCTACCTGGACTACACTTCCTCCCACCCCGCTTCCTGTAAGGACTCTATTCCATTCTCCCAGTTTCTCCGTCTCCGCCGCGTCTGTTCTGACGATGCCACCTTCCATACCAGTGCTTCCGACATGTCTTCCTTTTTCCTCAACCGAGGATTCCCCTCTACTGTGGTTGACACGGCCCTTGACCGTGTCCGTTCCATTTCCCGCACTTCTGCTCTCACCCCTTCCCCTCCCTCCCAGAACCACGATAGGGTTCCCCTTGTCCTCACCTTTCATCCCACCAGCCTCCAGATTCAACAGATAATCCGCCGCCATTTCCGCCACCTTCAACGTGATCCTGCCACCAAACACATCTTCCCCTCACCTCCCCTTTCAGCATTCCGAAGGGACCGCTCCCTCCGCAACACCCTGGTCCACTCCTCAATCACCCCTAGCAGCCCTTCTCCTTCGCCTGGCACCTTCCCGTGCAAGCGCAGGAGATGCAACACGTGCCCTTTTACCTCCCCCCTTCCCACTGTCCAGGGCCCCAAACACCCCTTCCAAGTGAAACAGCGATTTACTTGTACTTCTTGCAATTTAATATACTGTGTTCGCTGCTCACGATGCGGTCTCCTCTACATTGGGGAGACCAAACGCAGATTGGGTGACCGCTTTGCGGAACACCTCCGTTCAGTCCGTAAGACCTGAGCTTCCGGTCGCCTGTCACTTTAATTCTCCGCTTCACTCCCACTCTGATCTCTGTCTTCAGCCTGTTACATTGTTCCAATGAAGCTCAACGTAAGCTCGAGGAACAGCACCTCATCTTTCGATTAGGCACTTTACAGCCTTCCGGACTTAACATCGAGTTCAACAATTTCAGACAATAATCCCTGCCCCCATTTTTCATGCTGTATGATTTTGCCATTCCCATTTGCAACATTTTATCTTTCCTGCCTCTTACATAAGCACAGTATCTTCTTTCAACTCCTTCCTCCCCTCCTTAAACCCCCCCCCCCCCCCTGTCTCTACACCTGCTTAATATCTGTTAGATCTCCAGCTTTTTCCAGTTCTGATGAAGGGTCCCAGACCTGAAACGTTAACTCTGTTTCTCTCTCCATGGATGCTGCCTGGCCTGCTGAGTATTTCCAGCATTTTCTGTTGTTATTACTAATTTTAGAATGTTTGTCACCCTTCATATCACTCCTGCTGTTAAATGTCTAACCTTCTCCCCTACTTGTATCGCCACTGTCTGGCTGCGGTCAGCTGTCCTTACTCCCTCCAGGAGTTGTTTAGTATTCCGTCACCTCAACAACAGCTTGCATTTATACTGCCCATTTAATGTGGGAAAATGTCTCCACATGTTTCATAGGACTATAATCAGACAAAAATTAATACTAAGCCAAAGGGGAGATATTGAAAGAAAGACTTGCATTTATACAGTGCCTTTCATGACCTCAGGATGTCCTAAAACACTTTACAGCCAATGAAGTACTTTTGAAGTGTAGTCACTGTTGTAATGTAGGAAATGTGGCAGCCAGTTTGCACACAGCAAGTTCCCACGAACAGCAATGTGACAATGACCAGATAATCTGTTTTAGTGATGTTGGTTGAGGGATAAATATTGACCAGGAGAACTCCCCTGCCCTTCTTCGAAATAGTGCCATGGGATTTTTTACGTCCACCTGAGAGGGCAGACGGGGCCTCGGTTTAATGTCTCATCTGAAAGACGGCACCTCTGACAGTGTAGCTCTCCCACAGTACTGCACTGGAGTGTCAGCCTGGATTTTTGTGCTCAAGTCTCGAGTGGGACTGTGAACTCACAACCTTCTGAAGAGCTTGGTCAAAGTGGCGGGTGTTAAGGATGGTATTTAAAGGAGGAGAGGTTTAAGGAGGGAATTCCAGAGCTTAGAGCCTAGGCGGCTGAAGGCACGGCTGCCAATGGTCGGGCAAAGGGAGTGGGGGATGCACAAGAGGCCAGAATTGGAAGAACGCAGAGATCTCGGAGGGTTGTAGGGCTGGAGGAGGTTACAGAGATGGGGAGAGGAGGTTACAGAGATGGGGAGAGGCGAGGCCATGGAGGCATTTGAACACTTAAGCTGTGAAATTTTAAATTGGCTCCTTTGTTGCAGTAGGAACCAATGTATATCAGCGAGGTGCTGGGTGAGTGGGATTTTGTGCACGTTAGGATGTGGGTGCAGAGTTTTGAATGAGCTGAAGTTTATGGAGGGTGGAAGATGGGAGGCTGGCTAGGAGAGCATTGGAATAATGGGCCTATGTACTTGCCAAAGCTGCTTAATTTAAGGACTTGGATTAAATAGTTGGTGACAGTTAAGCCAGGTTAACTGGAACATCTAAGGTTGCTGGCACATCCAACATGCTGAAGGCAGATGCCCACTATATAGCAGAGTGTTCGGGTTAGATTAGATCTACTGCTGAAGCCCCAGGATGCTGACTGGAACTCTCTTTTTTGGAGGCGTTGAGCTTCAGATGGGGTACGTGCTGTCAGGAAGATGGGTAGCAATGCATTAAGTTGAGTTGTTCTCTCTATGCTGCTCTTGAAGAAGTTCTAGTAACCTTATGTCTGTTGAGCCAGATCTCGCACATGTGCTTGTCCATTGTTTAATGGCCAGCTCGAGACCTACTTCCTGGACTTGGGGTCGGCGGGTAGGAGAGGGAAAAGAAAGATGAGTTGAGTTGCGTCCAAGATGAGACGGCTGGTGATGGATGTTTGGAACCAAGTCAACCCTCGAGAAGACTTGATAATCTGATACCTCAGCCAGCAGGTCCGGAGTATTCTGGGGAACACTTGATGGATGGTTGCCTAGCCAGATAGGATCATTTGTAGAACCCGGAGGGTAGGCCAGCAATTTGGCTGCAGATAGCACTGAAGTGCGCTAACGGAGTGGTTGAACCTCGTTGGACACGCAGTGGCTCAACAGTGCTTTGTGCTGGCAGGCTGTATGGTTTGAACTTGTTAAACTCCGGCAATCTCCTTCATGCAACACCTTTGAGGTCCTTAAACTTTGGCAGTATCAACAACCTGCACCTAAACTCTCGGGACTTGGGTAAGACATTTAAATACTTGAAGGAAAAAAAATTGAAGAGCCAGGGGGAGTGGACTAATTGGATAGCTCTTTCAAAGAGCCAGCACAGGCACGATGGGCTGAATAGCCTCCTGTGCTGTATGATTCTATGATTGGGGGTGTGTCACTACAGGGAGATGGTGTGCATTCGATTGGGCAAACAGAAATTTTACCTCTGAATTTCTCAGCTTGGTTTGGAGACTTAAAAACATGGCGATGTTTACATGGTAAACCTTTTTTAAAAGAAATAGTTAGTTTATAAACAGTAGCTGAAGGGTTTGCAGTGCCTACGGAATCACATCTCGAGTCCTCACCTTTGAGGGGGGAGGGGAGTAAAGGAAGAGGAAGCTGAAGGAAAAAAAGAAGCTTCCTTTTGAATTATCTACAAGCAGTGTATAAGTACTTGGCCCTGGAGTTAACACATCCTTTCATTTCCACCGTGGCTCAGTGCGGGAGTGCTGCACTGTCGGAGGTGCCGTCTATCAGATGAGATGTAAAACTGAGGCTCCGTCTGGTGGATGTAAAAGATCCCACTGGACTATTGGAAGAAAAGCAGGGGCATTCTCCCCGGTGTCCTGGCCAACATTTACCTCTCGAGCAACATCACTAAAAGAGATTATTAGGTCGCCATCACAGCGCTGTTTGTGAAATTGGCTGCCACGTTTCCTACCTTACCTAAGTGACTGCACTTCAAAAATACTATATTGGCTGTAAAGCGCTTTGGGGCGTGCTGAGGTTGTGAAAGGCGCTATATAAATACAACTCTCTTTTTCTTTTTCCATTTGCACAAGTCGTATACAAGTACTTGCCCCTAGAGTTAACATATTCATTCATTTCCAAACCTGTTTGCAAAATTTTGCAATCAACAAAGAAACATTTTGCATGCATTACTGGAAATGAGTTGTCGAATTTATAGTTTTCATTTTGATTGGTCAGGATGCACGTTGGAGGGAGCAAAGAAAGAATACAAGTTCAAGGTGCAAGATGATCGGACGGCGCACCAACTCGTTCTGAGGACGGTGAGTGTCCTGAGCTGTGTGCGTATCGGAAAATCTGCTCGCGTTTTCTCTGCTGACCTCGTACAAACTCGGTGACGGGTGCTCTTCTAACCCTGCCACGCCGGGGTTCACCATTACCATGGGAAACCAACAAAAGTTGTGGAATTTGAACCTGGTGCTAGACAGTCGCGGGCATCTTTGCGGGGACTTGAGCCTCAGATTCGTGTCATTTTGGTCCACGGTAAAGGCCGCTGACACTGCTGTGTCGCTCGTCCTCGCTTTCTTTGCCAAGGCTGCACTCTGGTTTCCCCCTGCTCTGCGGCCCACCAGGTTTGTGCTGCTGCCGCTGCTCTCGGCTCATCTCGTCGCTTCAAGAATATTTCAGAAGCACCATTTAAACAGCTTAATTAGAGGCTTCAAGTCTATTTTTATTCTTTTTAGCACTTTTTAATCATCATCACGTTTTAGCCAGAGGCTGTTTGCGCCATTCTTCTGTCTAGACATTAATTGCTATTGATTCTCTGACTCACCATCTCCCTTTCCGAGACCTGAAATTTGCGGCGCACACCTTGATTTTAGATATGGTTTAAAAGTTGTTGTGGGATAGCATTTTAGATAAATAGATTACATACAGTGTGCTATTTTGCACTTCAAAGATAAACACCATCATAAAAATAGAATGCTGCTCTCCATCACCTTGTGAAGTTCATTTGTCACTTTTTCTTGTTTTTTTTTTTACTATCTCCTGCAAACTCACTAGATATTTTATTTATAAAATCAAATTTTACGACAATTTACATTTAAATAGCGCCTTCAACATGGGAAAACGTCCCAAGGCGCTTCATCGGAGAAAAAAATGAATCCGGAGCCAAAGAAGGAGCTATTAGAATGGGTGACTTAAAAGCTTGGTACGAGGTAAGTTTTAAGGAGGGTCTTGAAGGCGGAGAGAGCTGCGAAGAGGTTTAAGGAGGGAATTCGGAGCTTAGGGTCTAGACAGCTGAAGGCAATGGTGGGGCGAAGGAAGTGGCGGATGCGCAAGAGCCCAGAGTTGGAGGAGCGCAGAGTTCTTGGAGGGTTGTAGGCAATGTTCCCTGTAACTTTTTTTTTGGCGCCGCGCGGGCCATTCAAAATACCGCTCTGGCGTGGTTTTTGCATTGAAAAGCCGGCTGCGCGGGTTTCCTGGAGCGCTGTGCGGCCACGCAGCTTAAAGAGGACATTGGTTGTAGGGCTAGAGGAGGTTACAGAGATGGGGAGGGGAGGCCTTGCAGGGATTTGAACACAATTTTAAATTTGAGATTTTGATGCACCAGGAGCGAGTGTAGGTCAGCGAGCACAGGAGTGATGGATGAGCGGGATTTGGTGCAGGTTAGGGTACCGGCAGTAGAGTCTTGGATGAGCTCAAGTTTATGGAGGACCAGTATTTGTAATTTTACTGTTCTGGTTTTAGTTCTATATGTTTCAGGGTCTTGCTTCGGAGCGTTATTCCTAGCCTTGTCCACCAGAACCATAAGAAATAGGTATGGCAACTCTTCACCTCCTTCCAATTCTGGTCTGAAACAGAATGAAAATGGTGGAAATTCTTCTTTTGCCCTGTCTGCAATCATTAACTGCATCAGAGGGGATACTAATAGGGGCCACTTGACTAGCCAGAAACACAGACAAAATAAGGAGCAAGTAGAAGCGGAGCAGATCCATCAAGTAGTACAGTGGCTTCACAGCATCAACAAGAATGATATTGTGGGAGCACTGAAGGCCTTGAATGCTGCAGTATTCCTGTGGAGGATCTGGATCACTAGTGCGAGGGATTGTAAAGGAAGTATGTTAACTTCTTTACCCGAGAGTAGTGAGAATGTGGAACTCGCTACCACAGGGAGTAGTTGAGGCGAACAGCATAGATGTATTTAAGGGGAAGTGAGATAAGCATATCAGGGAGAAAGGAATGGAAGGATATGCTGATAGGGTTAGATGAAGAGGAGTGGGAGGAGGCTGGTGTGGAGCATAAATACCGGCACGGACCTGTTGGGCCGAATGGCCTGTTTTGTGCTAGAAATTCTGTGTAAGGGGGATTGGCGTGCTGCCAAAACCAGATGCTCTGATCCATGTGCCCAAGCTGCACAGCATGGAAGGAAAGGCCTTTGCAGTTATTTGTGATGAAGTTATAGGCGTACGGTCACATTACATCCTTTTATATAACGTGTTCTTGAGGGAGGAGAAGCGTACCGTGCTTGAAGCATTGAAACCTCTCCATGGTGATTCAAAGTGTGCGGAAGACACTGCAGAATTGAAATGTTCAGATCAGGAAGATGGTTGTCCATTGGACAAATGTCTGCTAAATGATAATCAGGATGCACTTCAGGGAGTTATTGAAGATCATATTACGCGTGTCTCTTGGTGACCACATCTTGTCTATTGTCCAAGAAGGGTGACTCACCTTTTGAGATTGTGAATCAGCTTGTTTAATTGGTAAACTATGTCTTCCAGTCGTGTCCAATACGTAAAGTATGGTAATATTGCATTTTTGGACGGTCATGGTGTTTAGTCGTAGATTATTACTTTGCTA
The DNA here is from genome assembly GCA_030390025.1 of Squalus acanthias. NCBI lineage: Eukaryota > Metazoa > Chordata > Chondrichthyes > Squaliformes > Squalidae > Squalus > Squalus acanthias. The sequence continues at coordinate 10,894,545 of CM059426.1, read as the reverse complement.
CCAGATCTAATTCTGGTCAGATGGAACACGTGAGTGAGGTACTGTTCTGAACATCTGAAATAACTCCCTTTTCCTGTGAATATCCAAGTGAAACTGCCTTAGTGAACACTTTGTGGATACGATAGGTTAATGGCTGGTCCGCAGGGTTCAGCTGGCATTTATTGCCGTAAATACAACTCCTAATTTCTTCCTGTGGCACGCTCCCTGCCATTTTTCAGCCATGAACAACTTGAACTGATGGTTTTTCGTGAGAAGACCTCGCTCAAGCTTGAAAACACAAATGAGGAAGAACACATTGGCCTGGAATTTGTGGTTAGTAGCGAAGCGAAGGAGTTCGCTGCTGGCCCCGAAGTACGCGTCACACAAGGATCTCTCAATCCCTGTGTCGAACTTCGGTTTTTCCGACCTTCAATTCAATTCAACGGACTGTAGTGGGAATCCCCTTGTTCAAACTGCTGTGATGTCAACAGGCTGTCTAAGCAGCCAATCAAAAGGCAGAATTCTCACAGACCGCGAACAAGGAAGTGAGTAAGCTCTTAAAATTCTTAACTTTTTAAAATAGTTAGAGAGAGCAAAACAAAGATTGGGGCTCTCATGGGGGGGAAAGGCAAACCTGCAATAAAGATGGAAAAACTTTTTTAAAAAAATAAAGCTTTTTTTGAAAAGTTTCTTAAGTTTTAATTTTTATTAAAATGGGCAAATTTCACACTGAACAAACTTAAAATTAGTTTTCCAGGCCCTTAACATTTGTTTAGCAGTAATAACGCTGTCCAAACCTCAGTTACGCTTAATCCCTTTGTGTCTAACCATTAGTGGGGAATTTAACAGTGTAATTACTGCGGAAGAGACAAAGTTTTCACCCATTTCCCTGATTTGGCTGATTACACCGATTGCCGGCTCTGTGGGGGGACAGGGGCGTGCAAGCGCAGCCTGTTTCGGAGCTGTCAATGACTGACCGCAACTTCGGGATTTCCGCCTGTGCCAAATCCCGAAGTTGCGGTCAGTTTCAAAGGTGGAACGACGGCGAACGCTGCCAGTTCGCTGTCATCCCGACCGCAAATTCCGGGCTGTTACTTTATTCAATGCCAAAACTGAACACAGACTTTTATCTTGTATTTACCCTCTATCCCTCCTTTTCACTTTGCCCGAGACTGCAATCGTAAGGATTGAGAACTTTAGGTCTGAAGAATTAACCAGAGGAGGGAGTGGGGGGGCTCATTTGATTTACCTCGGCACTGGATGTCAGTAGGTTCGCAGGTATCATTTATTACTGACTTGTCAGGGCATGTGAACCCCGTTTCCAGTGAAACACTGGAGCGGTTATTTAATATCAGATGCCAACACTCCAATGAAGTTTGACTATAGGTAATCTTAAATTTGTTTTTTATGACTCTGTTTCTTATGCTTTTTAATTCACAGCCTTGGTTACAGTGTGTGGTCCTGAACACAATGTAGTCCTTGTTTAAACATTGCAGTGCTGTGCATGAGGGAGGTCTCGATCTAAACTGCAGGATATTAATACTGGTAATAAACTCTGGAATTATACATTAATTTTCAGAGTGCCGAAACCTATAATAAAAACACATTTTTGACTTGGGTCATCATAAACCAACTGTCCCTGAATGCATTGTACACACAATGCACAGGTTTTTTTAAATGTTGAAGGACATAAGTGATGTGGATGTGATCACCTCCAGACTGCCGCGTGGCCGTTCAGCTTAACAGCAACGTTGGTGCCTATTTCTCATGTTTTTATCAGAAATGCTACATGTGGCTAATGCATCGCCCCACACTGTTCTAGGGACTTGTCAGCTTGGGTAAAGAAGAAGAAATAAGAGCAGGAGTAGGCCATACGGCCCCTCGAGCCTGCTCCGCCATTCAATAAGATCTTGGCTGATCATCGACCTCAGCTCCACTTTCCCGCCCGATCTCCATATCCCTTGATTCCCCTAGAGTCCAAAAATCTATCTATCTCTCTCAGCCTTGAATATACTCAAAGACTCAGCATTCACAGCCCTCTGGAACAGAGAATTCCAAAGATTCACAACCCTCTGAGTGAAGAAATTCCTCCTCATCTCAGTCTTATATGGCCGACCCCTTATCCTGAGACTATGTCCCCTAGTTCTAGACACTCCAGCCAGGAGAAACAACCTCTCAGCATCTACCTTGTCAATCCCCTTCAGAATCTTGTATGTTTCAATGAGATCACCTCTCATTCTTCTAAACTCCAGAGAGTATAGGCCCATTCTACACAGTCTCTCATCATAGGACAGCCCTCTCATATATAGTTGAGGCCAATGTTTCTATAGTTGAGGCCAAGTCAGTAAATATATTCAAGAAGGAGTTAGATATATTTCTTAAGGCTAAAGGTATCAAGGGATATGGGGAGAAGGCAGGGACAGGGTACTGAGTTTGGATGATCAGCCATGATCTCATCGAATGGCGGAGCAGGCTCGAGGGGCCGAATGGCCTACTCCTGCTCCTATCTTCTATGTTTCTAACCCAGGAATCAATTTAGTTAACCTTTGTTGCACCGCCTCCAAGTCAAGTATATCCTTCCTTAGATAAGGAGCCCAAAACTATGCACAGTACTCCAGGTGTGGTCTCACCAAGGCCCTGTACAATTGTAGCAAGACTTCCTTACTCTTATACTCCAGCCCCCTTGCAATAAAGGCTAACATGCCATTTGCCTTCCTTATTGCTTGCTGTACCTGCATGCTAGCTTTCTGTGTTTCTTGCACGAGGACACCCAAATCTCTCTCAACACCAACATTTGAAAAATATTCTGTTTTTCTATTCTTCCTACCAAAGTGATTAACCTCACATTTCCCTACATTATACTCCCATGTGCCACCTTACTGCCCACTCACTTAGTCTATCTATATCCCTTTGCAGACTCTTTGTGTTCTCCTCACAGCTTACTGTCCCACCTAGCTTTGTATCATCGGCAAACTTGGATACATTACACTCGGTCCCTTCATCTAGGTCATTAATATAGATTGTAAATAGTTGAGGCCCCAACACTGATCCTTGCGGCACCCCACTAGTTACAGCCTGCCAACCTGAAAAAGATATTTATCCCTACTCTCTGTTTTCTGTGCGTTAACTAATCCTCTATCCATGCTACTATATTACCCCCAACCCGTGAGCCCTATACTTGTGTAATAACCTTTTATGTGGCACCTTATCGAATGCCTTTTGGAAATCCAAATATACTACATCCACTGGTTCCCCTTTATCTACCCTGCTAGTTCATCCTCAAAAAACTCTGATAAATTTGTCAAACACGATTTCCCTTTCATAAAACCATGTTGACTCTGCCTAATCATGTTATGATTTTCTAAGTGCCCTGATACCACTTTCTTAACAATGGATTCCAGCATTTTCCCGACGACTGATGTCAGGCTAACTGGCCTGTAGTTTCCTGTTTTTTTTCTCTCTCTCCTTTCTTGAATAGCGGTGTTACATTTACGACCTTCCAATCCGCTGGGACCATTCCAGAATCTAGGAAATTTTGGAAGATCAAAACCAATGCATCCACTATCTCTTCAGCCACCTCTTTGAGAACCCTAGGATGTAGGCTGTCTGGTCATGGGGATTTGTCGGCTTTTAGTCCCATTAGTTTCTCTAGTACTTTTTCTCTACTTATATTAATTACGTGAAGTTCCTCACCCTCATTAGACCCTTGGTTCCCCACCATTTTTGGTATTCTTTTTGTGTCTTCTACTGTGAAGACAGATACAAAATATTTGTTTAACGTTTCTGCCATTTCCTTATTCCCCATAATAATTTCTCCTGTCTCAGCCTCTAAGGGACCAACGTTTACTTTTGCTACTCTCTTTTTACATACTTGTAGAAGCTCTTACAATCTGCTTTTATATTTCTTGCTAGTTTTCTCTCATTCTATTTTTTCCCTTTTTATCAATTTTTTGGTCAACCTTTGCTGGCTTCTGAAACTCTCCCAAACCTCAGGCTTACTATTATTCTTTGCAACATTATAAGCTTCTTCTTTCAATCTAATGCAATCCTTAACTTCTTTAGTTAGCCACGGTTGGGTCACTTTCCCGTGGAGGTTTTGTTTCTCAATGGAATGTATTTTTGTTGAGAATTATAAAATATTTATTTAAATGCTAGCCACTGCTTATCTACTGCTGTACCTTTTAATCTATTTTTCCAATCTACCTTAGCCAATTCGCCCCTTATACCTCTGCAATTGGCTTTATTTAAGTTTTTAAGACTCTAGATTCGGACTTAGGCAAGTCACTCTCAAAAATAACGTGAAATTCTATCATATTATGATCACACTGCCCCAGCGGATCCTTTACTATGAGATTGCTAATTAACCCTGTCTCATTACACAGTACAAGATCTAAAATAGCCTGTTCCCTGGTTGGTTCCATGACATATTGTTCTAGGAAACTGTACCGAATGCATTCCATGAAAGATTAGCTTGGTTCTGTTGGTACCAGTCTGGCCTTTTGGCATAAAAGGTTGTGGGTTCAAGTCCGACTTCAGAAGTTGAGCATGTAATCTCAGGTGACATTTTTGTGCAGTACCGACAGTGTTGTATTGTCAGAGGTGTCTGTTCCATGGCACTATTTGAAGAAGAGCAGTGTGTTTTCCCAGTATCCTGGCTGGCATTCCTCCCTCAGTTGAGCACAAAAATCCAGGCTGACACTCCAGTTAAGTACGGAGGGAGTGCTGCACTGTTGGAGGTGCCATCTTTCAGATGAGACGTTAATCCGAGGCCCCGTCTGCCCCTTTAAGTGGACGTAGAAGATCCCATGATACTATTTCGAAGAAGAGCAGGACAGTTCTCCCTGGTGTCCTGGCCAATATTCATCCCTCAATCAACGTCACTAAAACAGATTATCTGGTCCGTATCACATTGCTGGGAGGATGTTTCCCCGAGTAGGGGAATTTAGAACTAGGGGGCATAGTTTCAGAATAAGGGGTCACCCATTTAAGACGGAGATGAAGAGGAATCTCTTCTGAGGGTCGAGAATCTTTGGAATTCTCTAACCTTCTCTGTGGAGGATGAGTCATTGAATATATTCAAGGCTGAGATAGACAGACTTTTGAACTACAGGGGAGTCGAGGGTTATGGGGAACAGGCAAAAAAGTGGAGTTGAGGCCAAGATCAGATTAACCATGATATTGAATGGCGGAGCAAGTTCGAGGAGCCGAATCGTCTACTCCTGCTCCTATTTCTTATGCTGTTTGTGGGAGCTTGCTGTGTGCAAGTTGGCTGCCACGTTTCCTACATTACAACAGTGACTACACTTCAAAAAGTACTTCATTGGCTGTAAAGTGCTTTGGGATGTCCTGAGGTTGTGAAAGGTGCTATATAAATGCAAGTCTTTCTTTTGACCAACACCACTTTAAACCGATTTAACCGGCCACTCATTACATTTGCTCTTAGAATCATAGAATGATTACAGCACAGAAGGAGGCCATTCGGCTTGTCAAGCCCGTGCCAGCTTTCTGCAACAGCACTTCAGCTAGTCTCACTCCCCCGCCCTTTCACCGTAGCCCTGCAATTTTTTTTCCTTCAGGTACTTATTCAATTTCCTTTTGAAAGCTACGATTGAGTCTGCCCCCACCACCCTTTCAGGCAGTGCATTCCAGATCCTAACCACTCGCTGAGTAAAAAATGTTTTTCCTAATGTCGCCTTTTGCCTATCACCTCGAATCTGTGTCCTCTGGTTCTCGACCCTTCTGCCAATGGGAACAGTTTCTCTCTATCTACTTTGTCTAGACCCTTCATGATTTTGAATACCTCTTTAAAATCTCCTCTCAATCTTCTCTGCTCCAAGGAGAACAACCCCAGCTTCTCTAGTCTATCCACGTAACTGAAGTCCCTCATTCCTGGAATAATTCTCGTAAATCTTTTTTGCACCCTTTCTAAGGCCTTCACATCCTTCCTAAAGTGTGGTGCCCAGAATTGGACACAATACTCCAGTTGAGGTTCATCATAACTTCCTTGCTTTTGTACTCTGCCTCTATTTATGAAGCCCAGTATCCCGTATGCTTTTGTACCCGCTTTCTCAATCTGCCCTGCCACTTTCAATGATTTGTGCACATATACCCCCAGGTCTCTCTGTTCATGCACGCTCTTTAGAGTTGTACCCTTTAGTTTATATTGCCTCTCCTCATTCTTCCTACCAAAATGTATCACTTCGCACTTTTTCTGCATTAAATTTCATCTGCCACGTGTCCGCCCATTTCACCAGCCTGTCTGTCTTCTTGAAGTCGCTGTCCTCTTCACTGTTCACTATACTTCCAAGTTTTGTGTCATCTGCAAGAAATTGTGCCCTGTACTTCCAAGTCCAAGTCATTAATATATATCAAGAAAAGCAGTGGTCCTAGTACTGACCCCTGGGAAACACCACTGCATACCTTCCTCCAGTCCGAAAAACAACCGTTCACCACTACTCTGTTTCCTGTCACTTAGTCAATTTTGTATCCATGCTGCCACTGTCCCTTTTATTCCATGGGCTTCAACTTTGCTGGTAAGCCTATTATGTGGCACTTTATCAAACGCCTTTTGGAAGTTCATATACACCACGTCAACCGCATTGCCCTCATCAACCCTCTCTGTTACCTCATCAAAAAACTCGATCGAGTTAGTTAAACACGATTTGCTTTTAACAAATCCGTGCTGGCTTTCCTTAATTAATCTGCACTTGTCCAAGTGACTGTTAACTTTGTCCCTGATTATTGTTTCTAAAAGCTTCCCCACTACCGAGGTTAAACTGACTGGCCTGTAGTTGCTGGGTTTATCCTTACACCCTTTTTTGAGCAAGGGTGTAACATTTGCAATTCTCCAGTCCTCTGGCACTCCCCACCCCCCCGGGTATCTAAGGCGGATTGGAAGATTATGGCCAGTACCTCTGCAATTTCCTCCTTAACCTCCCTCAGCATCCTAGGATGCATCCCATCTGGTCCTGGTGACTTATCAACTCTAAGTTCAGACAGCCTTTCTAGTACTTCCTCTTTATTAATTTTTATCTCATCCAGTATCTCCACTACCTCCTCTTTCACTATGATTTTGGCAGCATCTTCTTCCTTGGTGAAGACAAATGCAAAGTACTCATTTAGTACCTCAGCCATGCCCTCTGCCTCCATGCGTAGGTCTCCTTTTTGGTCCCTAATCGGCCCCACCCCTCCTCTTACTACCCTTTTACTATTTATATGCCTATAGAAGACTTTTGAATTCCCTTTTATGTTACTCTTCATGGGATCTTGCAAATTGGCTGCCATGTTCACCTACACAATGACCAGCGACTGTGCTTCAGAAGTAACTTGGTGGATGCAAAGTACTTTGAAATGTCCTGAGGATATGTAACTGCAACTTCTTTTACATAGTCGTAACTAATTCATACCACTAGATGGTGTCTTGCACAGCAGGCTGGGCAGTAACTGCTGATCTGTATGCCTTCAGAAATAAATCTACTGAAGACCTGTCTGTTTTTGATCTTGTGGATCGAGATATTTTTTTTTTCTGTCCTTTGCTCAAAGGTGAAGTTTGAAGAAAGAAATTGGTTTGTAGACCAGATTTGAAAAATATTTTTGAATTGCTGTTGAATGATCACCTTTTGTTTCTTGGTGGCAGGTGTGTGTGGGGACTGAAGCGAAGGATGAGCTGCATGTCATTGAGCTGGAGGCCAAGAACTCAAATGGGAAGATGATCAAAGTGCCCTTGACTTCTCTGAAGCCATCCATTCTAACTACAGTAAGTGCCCTAATAATATATGCACAAGCATTTGTGTTTGATACGAACGGGGTTGAACATGAGAACAAAAGAATTAGGAGCAGGTGTAGGCCATACGGCCCCTCGAGCCTGCTCTGCCATTCAATAAGATCATGGCTGATCTTCTACATCGACTCCACTTTCCCGCACTATCCCCATATCCCTTGGTTGGTGGATAGCTAGGGTGTTCGCAAAGTAAAAGTGGGGAGGGCAAGTTTTGTGTCCCATTGTTCTACAGTACCTTTATTGTAGGTGTAGAACAGATTACACAGTAACAATTACATCATTACCCAACTTTGGTGTCTGTAATCGGTCTTTAGAGTGAATGGGCTACATGCAACTAAAGCAGAGTGTTAGCTTGGCTCAGTCGTACCACCCTCACCTCTGAGACAGAAGGTCATGGATTCAAACCCCACTTGAGCCATAATGTAGACTGACAATTCAGTCCATTACTGAGGGAGTGCTCCGTTGGTGGTCTTTTGAACAAGGCCGCGTCTGGTTGTACAGATGGACGCAAAAGATCCTTTGGTGAAGAAGCGTAGGAGAGTTCTCGTGTGGTCTTGGCCAATGGTTAGCTCTCAACTAACGCCACCAAAAACAGATTAACTGGTCATTCATCCTTTAGCTTTTTGTGGGACCTTGCTGTGCACAGGTCTGCCGCGTTCCCTACATTACAACAGTGACTAAACTTCAAAAGTACTTCATTGGCTGCAAAGCACTTTGGAATGTCCTGAGGTCGCAAAAGGTGCTGTAGAAATACAAGCTCGCTCTTTCTAATGTTAACTGCAGGGGAGGCAAAAAATAAGGGAGGGAAGAAGAAAGCCCAGAGGCCAAATTCAGAGAAAACTCTACGAAATTCCTCGCTGAAGGCAATTAAGCAAGCTGCACGAGATCATGGGTTATACATAACCCATTTCGTAACTGTACTTAACTAACTATTTTCTCCTCTCTCCCCTCCTCCTCGCCGCCCCCTCTCCCCCTTTTGACCCAATATGTTCCAATGGCCTTAGCAGCATAGGAATGTATAAGGCTGGGAAAGCCCATTTCCATCCAGCCAGTCCCAAAAGTTACAGACTCTCATTTTATCTCTTTCTTTTCGATTTTCTCACTTTCCACAAACTTTGGAGGAGCGATGACCCTCATTAGCATCACATTCTCCTTTTTGTTGGGGTACAGTTCACCAGAATGGAGCAGAACTCCAATATCATCTTCTCCCTCCCTCCCCAATCACCCCCTCCCAAATTATGTACTACTGAGACTATGGAGGGAAATGGTGCCGAGGATATTGATCATATCGGGAATAATCTTGATAGGTGTGTGTATGTATATATATATATATATATATATATATATATATATATATATTGAATGGTGTTGCTCTATGATATATGAAGTCTCTGTACACCATAAGCCTATGTATTTTCCTGTCAGTGTAATTATTAATCAAGTAACAAATGCCTCATAGATACAAGTTCATTATATAATTTAAGGATCTTAAGTGGCTCTTAATGCAATGTATAGACAGTGACTGTTGGCGGGTATTCAGCCACAGGGAGAAGCATTGCACTGGAACTTAATTCTGTCCTCCAGTTCCCATACATGTACACTTTCCATCAGGGGCCACTTCCTAGCAATCACTTATGACGACGCTAGGTTCCTCCCCAGCACCACCTCAGGACACAGGCTGATTGTAGTGCTGCTGCTACTGCCGTAGCTGAGCTGCGTTAACTTGGCACAGACCATGAATCAAATTTGGGAACCTCCTGGTTTGTAACACGCAAGAGGAAGATACATAGGCTTGTGATGAACATGGACTTAATGTACTATGTGTAGAGCAACATAATTCAGTGCTTCCATGCATATTTATATTATACGCACACACTTGCCAGAATTGTTTCTGATACAATCAATAACCCATGCACTGCGTCATTGTGGATTTACCCAGTTGCGCCGTTGGCAAGCCCGAGAGGAACACTTAATGTTGTACCGGTGGTGAGCAATGCTCCCTGTAAGGCGCGTGGCCGCACAGTGCTCCCGGGGTCCCGCGCAGCCGGCTTTTAAATAGAAAACCCACGCATGCACGGTATTTTGAATGGACGGCATGGCCCCCCAAAAAATAACAGGGAACATTGGTGGTGAGGGTCTTCAGTTGTACGTCTGAGAAATGAGCATCTGATTTGCAATGGAACAAAATGCTGAACGCCTGTTTTATGTTTTAGATGAGTCTGGGAGGGTTTGAGGTCTCTCCTCCGGCCTGTTTCCGTCTGAAGAACGGTTCTGGTCCTGTTTACATCAGCGGAGAACACATCATCGGTGAGTTTCCACAACGTACCTCCTTCAGAACCATCGTAAGCCTTTATAAAATTAAACTGTCTTTGAAAATCTTTTTTGAGTTGTGGCTCTACATAATATGTGCCGAGTGAGCTGAATATTTTTGAAACGTGCATCTCTATTATATATTGAATCTGGGCTGAGCCCTTGTAAGGAGTGTGATGGTAAGTTTTTTTTTCTCTTAAATGCAAGAAATTGCTTAATTATTTTTCTCTGTGCTGACCATCTCGAATGCCATTTCAGTAACTTGACGCAAGGGTCGGGTGGGCTGGCTTACGCAGTGGATTAGCACATTGATTTTTTTACCCCTGGAACATACTTAAGATTCCAGCCCAGATTAATTTGGGATGAAAGTCTTCTCGTTCGACCTCCAGGCTCGAAGAGGCGCTGTAGGAGCTGGACCCTTCGCCCCAAGACCTCAGTGCCCAAAGAGGACTATATACTACTGAGACCCTGGAGGGAAATAGTGCCGAGGATATTGATCCTATCGGGAATAATCTTGGTAAGTGTGTGTGTATCTATATGCACGCAAGTATTGAATGATGTTGCTCTACGATATTATATGAAGTCTCTGTACACCATAAGCCTATGTATTTTCCTGTCCGTGAGATTATTAATCAAGTAACAAATGTCTCATAGATACAAGTTCATTATATAATTTAAGGACTTTATTTTCTGGCTACAGATTGGCCTGGATGTGATGCAACCACATCGCGAGGAAATGTTGGCCCCAGTGCATGCGCCATATCTAGCACCATCGCTGGAGAAACTAGCACCAGCCTGATCCACTTCAACACGAGCACGTGGAAAGTTATGAGGATGCGCTATGCCAAGTGGAGAAAGCTGATGTAGATCAGCATCTTTTAGGATCTGAAGGACACTTGCACGGGTGGAAGACGGACTGGCTTCAGTGAAGGATTTTGAGGCATCAGTGGGATCTGGATACAAGTTTTAGAAAATGATGGACTTTCGGTGCGCCAAAGTATGGGTAAACTGCACTGCACAGTAAGGTGGTCACTGCGGAACGCAAGACCTGCCAGACTTCATAGCGAGCTTGCATGGAGTTTCAAAATCAAACTTTGCGGGGCTTCATTCTGCGACTGTCATTGGGGCCCATGCTGGGGGTAGCTTGTAGTCTGTTTTGTGTGTTGGATTGTCATTCAGCTTTGTCTCGGACAGCTGGGTCGTTCTTCAAAGCACAGCAGAGAAAGGCTCGGAGCAACTTGCCCAGTATTGCACCATCTCCGAGCCGTGTGTCTGTAAACTAAACAGAAGTGCGAGTCTGAAATGTCAGCCATTCTGGGGAATGGATGTCTCTTTTCTCGCCACTATGTCATCATTGTTTATTATGAGGGCATAAAAAGAACCAATTGAACACTACTATTTCAGAAGGAGTACACTGGCTTTGAGGCAGAAGTACTAAATATGTCGCAAAATATTTGTAAATAAACACAATTGCACTAAATATTCTGGTGGTTTCATTATTCCGTAGAACTGATTCGAACTATAATAGTGGATTTTGTGTGCGCAGAAAACGAGAATTGTTGAGGCCGTTTTTATTCCAGAGTCTCATTGGGTGCAAGATGCAATTTATGTTACGACTGACCATAAGAACAGATCCATCCATGTCTACAAAATCGATTCGAACGCTGCAGCATTACTAGTATAAAGCACATCCCGTGAATATAAACGGAGCATTTCCAGCATGCGGTCGAGCCCTTTGGTGGTAAATCTGGAGTTTTGGTCGGACAAAGTACAGTACAATGTACACTATCTTTCACCCGAACTGGTCCAGGTCAGGATTACTTTGAAGTGGTGAGGTTCGTGTGTGTGTGTGTGTGTGTGTGTGTGTGTGTGTGTGCACTGTCTGAAAGGGAAGGACTAGTTATGCTTTTTAGAACTAGTAGAGCTGGAGGAGCAGCGAGAACAGAGTTTCATTTTGTTCCATAAGCTTTGGAGGGGGAGAGAGAGAGCTCTTCAGTAGAAAAAAACGTGCAGAGGTTAGCTGTACAGATGCATTTATGTCTTGCATCTCTCAAATGACCGAAAACACTTCATATACAATGAGTTATTTTGAAGTGTTGTCACTGTAGGTAGCTTTTATGCACACAGCAAGGTCTCATTTGAATAATTAAATCTATTTGTGGGTGTTGGTTGCGAGAAGATTGGTGCGCAAGACTCCACGTAAGTTCCATGCTCCTCTGAATAGTGTCATTGGCTCTTTTGGTATATGGGTTAACAACTCTTCGGTTAGGCAATGCCTAGATTTTAAAATTCTCTTCCTTGTTTTCAAATCCTTCCATGGCCTCGTCCTTCAATCTCTGTAAATTCCTGCAACATTGCAGCGCTCCCAAATCTCTGCGCTCCTCCAATTCTGGCCACTTGGCTCATCCCTGGATTTTTATCGCTCCACTATTGGCGGCCATGCCTTTAGCTGCCTAGGCCCAAAGCTCTGGAATTCCCTCCCTAAACCCTTCCGACTCTCTCTACCCCTCTCCTTTTAATGCGCTCTGTGACCAAGCTTTTGGTCAGCTATCCTAATATGTGGCCCAGCAGTCAAATGTTGTTTGATAATACACCTGTGAAGCGCCTCGGGACGTTTTATGATGTTGAAGGTGCTATATAAATCCAAGTTGTTGGAAGACCGCACTTTTGATACCCTAGCTTGTCTGCTGCAGTGGGGCTTGAACCCACAATCTCTGACCCAGAGTTGAGAGCTACCAGCTGAGCCAAACTGGCAGAGGCAGTTAAATGCACTTAAACGTACAGTATAATTTAAAAAATGCAAGAAAGGTGTGGAAAGGGCAATGTATTATATAAAGGTCATCATAGTTCTAAAGGTATATGTTGTCTCAGCCTGAAGTGTCCATTCCCGCCTTGAGAAGATGTACCGCCAGATCGTGCAGTAGATTATGTATTTCAGGAAGAGTTTGAAGAGTGTTTCGAAGGGTATTCCCCAAGGTCGGTTTGTATGTTCTGCAGGAGCTTGTGAATGACAAAGAAGTTGACCACATTGATCCAGGCAAATTGTTCACTTTTTGGTGAGGGGTTCAAGCACCAGGAAACTCGAGTTTATGCAAAAACAAATGAGGAAGTTAGGATTAAGCAGGTTAGTCAGGTGGAACTTTTTCACCCAAAGGCTAATGATGAGTGTGGAGGGAAGGTGATTTGAAGCGGATTGTTTCTTCTGCACATTTGTACAATTGGAGACTTTCTGTAGATATGTAATTGAAGGATGCGATGCAAAAGTTGGGTTGATGTGTAGAAAAGGTGTTTTTTTTAAATATTCATTCTCTGGATGAAGGCTTTGCTGGCAAGGCTGGCATTTATTGCCCATCCCCAATTGCCCTTGAGAAGGTGGTGGGTGAGCCACCTTCTTGAACCGCTGCAGTCCGCGTGGTGAAGGTGCTCCCACAGTGCTGTTAGGGAGGGAGTTCCAGGATTTTGACCCAGCGATGATGAAGGAATGGTTGATATGTGTCCAAGTCGGGATGGTGTGTGACTTGGAGGTACTGTTCCCATGCACCTGCTGCTCTTCTAGGTGGTGGCGGTCACAGGTTTGTGAGGTGTTGGATTGTTGGGCCTATGGCTTCTGACTTTAATCTACTGTAGGTTTACCCCACCAGCCTCTGCTCCACAATCAGTGGTGCAGCCGACAGCCATCTCCTGCACTCTAGAATTCTCTTCCCAAGCCTGTCATCTTTCATGATCTCTTCTTGCCTTTGAAAGCCTCCTTTTTAAAATTTGCATCTTCAACCATGCCTTTGGTCCACCTCTCCTGCTTACTCCTCTTGGGTCCAAAATTTCATCATCTTAGTGGCCTTGTGATGCTTTTGCTAACTTAAAGGCGCTGTGTAAGTTAAAGGCAATTGGTCCCTTTCCCTTTTAGATTAAAAATGAAGTAACCTTTTACATACCAAAAAAAAAGTAACTGTCACGAAGGAGAAAAATTGGCAGGGCTATGGGGAAAAGGGCAGAGAAGTGAGTCTAATTGGTTCTTTCAAAGAGCTGGCACGGGCACAATGGGTTGAATGGCCTCCTTCTGTGCTATATCAATCTGATTCAATGAATTACAGACATGAACTCCACTGCTTGATGTAGTCAATAGGAGCTCTACATGCAGTACCTCTGCTTCTGTCATCCAGTCCCTTGTGTAATGGGTCCTGATGGTAAGACTTTCATCCAACTCCCCTCCTCCACCTGTTTAAAGAAACAAACAGCTTCTGAATGATAGGGTAGACCATGGTTGAATACAGTGGACACATAAATCAAGAAATAATGATGAAGTGATCCCAATCTTGGCTTTTAAAAGATGGTAGATTGTAGGCAGAAAGGAAGGCGAGGAGTTCCACAGTCTTGAAATTCCAGGAAAGAATGAAACAAGAGTATTACATAGAATTTACAGGGCAGAAACAGGCCATTCGGCCCAACTGGTCTATGTTGATGTTTATGCTCCACGTGTACCTCCTCTCACCCTACTTCATTAGACCCCATCAGCATACCCTTCTATTCCTTTCCCCCTTATGTACTTATCTAACATCCCCTTAAATGCAACTATGCTAGTCGCCTCAACCACTCCCTGTGGTAGCGAGTTCACCTTTCTCACCACTCTTTGGGTAAAGGAATTTCTCCTGAATTCCTTATTGAACTTAGTAGTGACTATCTTGTATTTATGATCCCTAGTTCTGATCTCCTGCGCAAGTGAAAACATTTTCTCTACATCTACCGTATCAAACCCCTTCTTAATTTTAAACACCTCTATCGGATCACCCCTCAGCTAGCTGTGTTTCTTTATTCGAGAGAAAAGAGCCCCAGCCTGTTCAATCTTTCTTGATGGTTATAACCTCTCAGTTCTAGTATTATCCTTATATCTTGGTTTTAATATAGTGGGGATGTATTTTGGATGATTATCATTGCAAAGGTCTCAACCTTTGTAAATATATTTCTTTTTGAATAATTTACAGGTGTGCCCGACTCAGAGTCCGAATCGGAAGATGACCACCATGTGAAATCTCCCGTGAGAAAAGAACCCGTTAAATGTGAGTCGTCTCCCGCTGCACTGCATCCTGTGAAGGTACGGAGTAGGGGAGGATTTAGAAATGTGTCTGGAGCCTCACTCAGTGATGCGATGATAAATCATTCACCTCGCACCTCTGGTTGTCGGTTCTAATCTATTCACCGATTCTAAAGCCAGTCTCAATACGTAGAGATGAGGCGTATTCGATATTGAACAATGGCGGAGTGTTGTTGTATTTGGAGAGGGCACTTCCTTTGTGGGATGAGCAGAGGCTTTGATCTGTGGTCAAATTCCATGTTCTTTCATGAGATTCTCTGGGGATTTTTAAATGGGATTTCATAGAATGATACAGCACAGAAGGAGGCCATTTGGCCCATCGTTCCTGTGCTGGCTCTTTGGTAGAGCTCTCCAATTAGTCCTATTCCCCTGCACTTTCCCCATAGCCCTGCAATTTTTTTTCCCCTTCAAGTATTTATCCAATTCCCTTTTGAAAGTAACTATTGAATCTGCTACCACCCTTTCAGGTAGTGCATTCCAGATCTCAACAACTTGCTGTGTTTATATTTTTAAAAATTCTCCTCATCTCCAATGTTCTCCCTAATTTTTTTTTTTTGAGTGCGCAGCCTGTTTAAGTTTTCATGCAAGCGTGAAACTTAACATTGAAAAAGTCGGTTCTGGGTTGCGTGGGACTGGCCGTGCAGCTTATTGGGAACGTTGCTCATCTCCCCTCAGGTTCGTTTGCCAATTACCTTAAACCTGTGTCCTCAGGTTACCGACCCTTCTGCCACTGGAAACAGTTTCTCCTTATTTACTCTTATCAAAACCCTTCATGATTTTGAACACTTCTATTAAATCACCCCTTAACCTTCTCTGCTCCAAGGAGAACAACACCAACTTCCCTAGTCTCCATGTAACTGAAGTCCCGCATCCCTGGGGCACACATTCCCAATCTTGCCCATTTTTTCCTAAATAAAAAAACCCCACAGTGTTCATAAGAACATAAGAACATAAGAAATAGGAGCAGGAGTAGGCCAATCGGCCCTTCGAGCCTGCGCCGCCATTCAATAAGATCATGGCTGATCTGATCCTCACCTCAAATCTAAAGAACACAAGAAGTAGGAGCAGGACCCGGCCACTCAGCCCCTGGGCCCGCTATGCCACCCACAGGGCCTCGACCGATCCGAACTCAGCCTCATGTCCAATTTCCTGCCCGCTCCCCGTAACTCCTAATTCCCTTACTTCTAGGAAACTGTCTATTTCTGTTTTAAATTTATTTAATGATGTAGCTTCCACAGCTTCCTGGGGCAGCAAATTCCACAGACCTACTACCCTCTGAGTGAAGAAGTTTCTCCTCATCTCAGTTTTGAAAGAGCAGCCCCTTATTCTAAGATTATGTCCCCTAGTTCTAGTTTCACCCATCCTTGGGAACATCCTTACCGCATCCACCCGATCAAGCCCCTTCACAATCTTATATGTTTCAATAAGATCGCCTCTCATTCTTCTGAACTCCAATGAGTAGAGTCCCAATCTACTCAACCTCTCCTCGTATGTCCACCCCCTCATCCCGGGGATTAACCGAGTGAACCTTCTTTGTACTGCCTCGAGAGCAAGTATGTCTTTTCTTAAGTATGGACACCAAAACTGTATGCAGTATTCCAGATGCGGTCTCACCAATACCTTATATAACTGTAGCAATACCTCCCTGTTTTTATAATCTATCCCCCTAGCAATAAAAGCCAACATTCCGTTGGCCTTCTTGATCACCTGTTGCACCTGCATACTAACTTTTTGATTTTCTTGCACTAGGACCCCCAGATCCCTTTGTACTGCAGTACTTTCCAGTTTCTCGCCATTAAGATAATAACTTGCTCTCTGATTTTTCCTGCCAAAGTGCATAACCTCACATTTTCCAATATTGTATTGCATCTGCCAAATCTCTGCCCACTCACCCAGCTTGTCTATATCCCCTTGTAGGTTTTTTATGTCCTCCTCACTTTCTACTTTCCCTCCTATCTTTGTATCATCTGCAAACTTTGATATGTTACACTCGGTCCCCTCCTCCAAATCGTTAATATAGATTGTAAAGAGTTGGGGACCCAGCACCGACCCCTGCGGAACACCACTGGCTACTGGTTGCCAGTCCGAGAATGAACCATTTATCCCAACTCTCTGCTTCCTGTTAGATAACCAATCCTCCACCCATGCCAGAATATTCCCCCCAATCCAGTGATTTTTTATCTTGAGCAATAATCTTTTATGTGGCACCTTGTCGAATGCCTTCTGGAAGTCTAAATACACTACGTCCATTGGTTCCCCTTTATCCACCCTGTACGTTATGTCCTCAAAGAACTCAAGCAAATTTGTCAGACATGATTTCCCCTTCATAAAGCCATGCTGACTTTGTCCTATCAAATTATGTTTATCTAAATGTTCCGTTACTGTCTCCTTAATAATAGACTCCAAAATTTTACCCACCACAGATGTTAGACTAACTGGTCTATAATTTCCAGCTTTCTGCCTACTACCCTTTTTAAATAAGGGTGTTACATTAGCAGTTTTCCAATCTGCCGGGACCTTTGCTGAGTCCAGGGAATTTTGGAAAATTATTACCAAAGCATCCACAATCCCTATTGCCACTTCCCTCAAGACCCTAGGATGTAAGCCATCAGGTCCAGGGGATTTATCCGCCTTGAGTCCCGTTATTTTACTGAGTACCAATTCATAGAAACATAGAAACTAGGAGCAGGAGTAGGCCATTCGGCCCGTCGAGCCTGCTCCACCATTCAATACGATCATGGCTGATCATCCAAATCCAGCACCCTGTCCCTGCTTTCTCACACACAATCCCCATCGAGCCTGCACCGACACATATCCCACCCTATCCCCGTAACCCCACATATTTAATCCCCCCCTAACACTAAGGGTCAATTTATCATAGCCAAATCAACCTAATTCCTTAGTGATTTTAATTGTATTTAGCTCCTCCCCCCCTAGAGCCCCCTGTTTGTCCAGTGTTGGGATATTCTTAGTGTCCTCTACCGTAAAGACTGAAACAAAATATTTGTTCAGCATTTTTGCCATCTCCATGTTTCCCACCATTAATTTCCCGGTCTCATCCTCTAAGGGACCTATGTTTGCCTTAGCCACCCTTTTTCTTTTTATATAACTATAGAAACTCTTGCTATCTGTTTTTATATTTTTTGCTAATTTATTTTCATAATCTATCTTCCCTTTCTTAATCAATCCTTTAGTTACTTTTTGCTGTCTTTTGAAGACTTCCCAATCTTCTATCCTCCCACTAAGTTTGGCTACCTTATATGTCCTTGTTTTTAGTTGGATACTATCCTTAATTTCTTTACTTAGCCACGGATGGCTGTCATTTCTTTTACACCCTTTTTTCCTCAGTGGAATATATATTTTTTGAAAGTTGTAAAATAACTCCTTAAATGAACACCACTGCTCATGTACCGTCTTACCCTTTAATCTATTTTCCCAGTCCACTTTAATCAATTCCGCTCTCATACCATCATAGTCTCCTTTATTCAAGCTCAGTACGCTTGTCTGAGAACCAACCTTCTCACCCTCTAATTGGATATGGAATTCAACCATGTTATGGTCACTCATTCCAAGGGGATCCTTAACTAGGACATTATTAATTAATCCTGACTCATTACACAGGACCAGGTCCAAGGTTGCTTGCCCCCTTGTAGGATCAGTTACATACTGCTCAAGAAATCCATCCCTAATACACTCAATAAACTCTTCCTCAAGGCTGCCCTACCCAATTTGATTTGTCCAGTTAATATGATAGTTAAAATCCCCCATAATTATAGCTGTTCCCTTATTACATGCCCCAACTATTTCCTGAATAATACTTCTTCCAGCAGAGTTGCAACTATTAGGAGGCCTATATACTACTCCCACTAGTGTTTTTTTCCCTTTATTATTCCTTATCTCCACCCAAACTGTTTCATTATCCTGATCCTTTGACCCAATATCATTTCTCTGTATTACAGTGATTCCTTCCTTTATTAACATAGCTACCCCACCTCCTCTTCCTTCCTGTCTGTCCTTCCTGATTGTTAAATACCCTGGCATATTTAATTCCCAGTCGTTGTCACCCTGCAGCCATGTTTCTGTAATGGCCACAAGATCATACCCATACGTAGTTATTTGTACCGTCAATTCGTCTATTTTGTTACGAATGCTGCGTGCATTCAGATAAAGAACTTTTAAATATGTTCTTGTCTATGAAGTATAATAACCTGCTGGCTAGATGTTGCAAGTTGTTCTTAATATCATTTTTTTAAATCACTTTATTTTGGTATAAATATTTTCCTGTCAAACAGCCAGATGTAGGTTTTTTTTGCCTGTGTAATACACATTTTACTATCGGGCTAACAGAGCATGTCCACCTGTTCTAAAGGGAAATGCATGAATATTAGCAGGCCACCACCATGGCTATGAGGATGTGTTCAAACCATGAACCCGAGATAGGGCTGGCAACATGCGAGAACAAGCCAGTATTACTTAACTAGCTTTTTGCGGAGGGCCGCAATTTTACTTCGTCTTGCTTAAGGGCCCCTGTTAATAAATGCTGAACCCCAAGTTGGTGAAATGCAGGTGTACCCCTGCAAATCCCTACAGTGGTCAGCTCCCTTGTTTGTGCTACTGTGGCAGTTGTCAAGTGGAAGCCAGATCCTTCAACCACAAGAAGTAGAAGAAAAACTCATAGCAGATTTAATTCCCTTAATTTTGTTTGCATATTAAGAGACTCGAGGGATATGGGGATAGTGCGGGAAGGTGGAGTTGATGTAGAAGATCAGCCATGATCTTATTGAATGGCGGAGCAGGCTCAAGGGACAGGATGGCCTACTCCTGCTCCTAATTCTTATGTTCTTACTAATGAAGTTCAATTAAATAATTCTATTATAATGGGTATCTTTCACTTGCTGTATGGGTGCTGGAAATAGCTCTGCCTTTCAGTTGCCTTCCCTCCTTTTTGCTGAGTTATGCAATGAGAGGAAACAGCACTGAATTTCAGCTCTGCCAAAGTCAAGCAGCCGGGCAGGCCATGAATTGAGGCACAGAAACACTTGGTGCAGCAAGTCTACCGAGGTTTGTGGGTGAAAGGGAGATGATTCCCCAAGTGGCCTCTTGCCCATGCTGTGGCTTTCACTGTAATCGGTAAAGTGGCTTCGGGCCTGTTGAGCTTAAACTTACTTGCTTTTCTGTCAAATAACATGAGGGAAGGGTGGACAAAGGGATATTGCCCTGAGATTCTTCACCTGAGTTTGTACCAAACCTAGAAGCCATCAAACTATGGCTCAACTGTGAAGTGCACCGCCAAGTTTGGAACTGAACCCTAAAGACTAGGAAGGTTGCCCCTGGTGTGCGCTCAATTAACGTGATTTCAACCAAGGTAATCTTTTTCTTAGGCAGTCCCTCGGAACCGAGGATGACTTGCTTCCACACTAAAAATGAGTTCTCAGGTGACTGATGAGTCCAATGCGGTCTCTGTCACAGGTGGGGCAGACGGTGGTTGAAGGGGCGGGTGGGTGGGGTGCTTGGGTTGACGTGCTCTTCTTCCGCTGTTTGCGTTTGGCTTCCGCTTGCTCCCGGCGAAGAGACTCGAGGTATTCCGCGCCTTCCCGGATGCTTCTCCTCCACTTTGTGCGGTCTTGGGCCAGGGATTCCCAGGTGTCGGTGGGGATGTTGCACTTTTTCAAGGAGGCTTTGAGGGTGTCCTTGAAGCGTTTGCTCTGCCCACCTGGGGCTCTCTTGCCGTGTCGGAGCTCCGAGTAGAGCGCTTGTTTTGGTAATAGAGGTGCTACAACTGACGATGAGGTCCGGCTCTGTGGGTGTCAGCTGTTCCCTGGCACCACTTCACTTATAAAAACAAAATAATGAGTGCAACGGGCTGATTGACCATGGAGATTATCCATGCCAGGCCAGGTCTTGTGACTATGCCTAATTTCCAACAGAAAACGCTGGATAATAACTTAGTGGCAACCGAGGATTAATTTTTTTCCCCACTCAGCAACCCAGGGGCACCGTAGCAAATTGTAGCAGCACTGTTATTGCTCCAGATCAGGGATCCACCCTGGGACCAGTTTGCTCCATGTGGTTTAGCATCGCAACATGTGGTGCATATACCCACTGCCAGCATAGTATTCTTAGCCTTGCCAACGACACCCACATCACAAGAACAACTGTTTTTAAAAAAAAAGCAAGCTTCTCCCACTCCTGGAACTGCTGCCAGCCCTGACTGTCTTCTCTTTTACATTTGTAGAAAAAGGCTAAGTTAGAAGAATCAACGAAAGATAAAGCTAAAGGCGATGAAGATGATGACGCAGATGATGAAGAGGATGATGATGATGACGACGATGAAGATGAGTAAGTTGTTCTTCCCTTCCCCGTCCTTTCCTAACCAGGCAAACTGAACCAATGAGCCCTCTTTCAGAGTGGGCAGGGGTTCAAACGCTAGCTTAACATATACCGTTCCAGGGATGCAAGAATATTGAAATGTCAAAAGGACATTTGTGCACGGTGTACTGTTCTGCGATGTATCTCAACATTCAGCAGCAGTATGGAGAAGGAGCTGAAGCTGATCGAGGAGTTCAGATAGTTTATTTACAGAATTAATGGATGCATGGAAGTGTTATGAACTAGAATCTAATTGAATGTTTTCGAGTTACGCACATACAAAATTTACGGGCAGGAAAAGACGATCTGGTCTATCAAGCCTACCCCACACCTCATGATGGCTGGAGCGTCATGACTAGACACTTCCTCCCTCCCCCCCCTCCACTCCCCCCACAGTCATGTAATCTCATGAGAGAGGCAAAAAAGCAGAGAAAAATCCCAGGGCCAGTAAGGGAAAAAGTACACTGGAAAATTCCTCTCCGACCCCCTCAGGCAATCAAAATCAGTCCAGGAGATCACATGGACCAAGTGTTATCTATAAAGACACTTGCCCTCGATATGATGCAATCCCTGCCCCAGTCAGGAAGTGGTCCAGCTCCCTCTTGAAGGCAGAGTGTCAGTTACCAGCATTCCAGAGGCTCACTGCTCTCTGGGAAAAGAAGGAACCGCCCAGCATCCAGTCTATTCCTACTGTGACACAGTTTAAACTCCTGTCCCCTGGTCCTCCCCAATCTGTTCAACTGGAATAATCTCTCAATAGGCACATTATCCAGCCTTTTAATTATTTTGTAGACCTCTGTCAGGTGGCCTCTTAAGTCTATGCTGCTCTGAAGTAAATAGACCAAGGTCCTTGAGCCTATCTGAGTAGGCTTTAAGCTAGGAATCATTCTTGTAGCTCTCCTCTGGTCCTGTTCCAAGGCCACTATATCACCCACCATGTGGGGGGACCAAAACTGGGCACCGTACTCCAGAAGCGGTCTGACCAGCGACCTGTATCATGACAAAATGGTGTCCTTTATTTATATTTGAATACAGTAGATGCTCAGGACAAAGATACAGGCTTGAATCTAATTGAGGGGTTTGGCCAATTTCATATTATGCAAGATGGAAACGTGAGCAAGATGCCTTCTGAACCCCAAGGTCACGGTTCAGCCTGGAAATGGCTTCTTATGGTTATTTTAATATGACATATGTAATTAAGTCTGCAACTCTTTCTCTTCCTGGCCTTGGTTCTGTGCCTGGAAACTGTACGGAGCAGGGAAACCGAGGGCATGTTTTTATTTCAGATGTTGCAATGTAAATACGCTGCGTGGCTTTTGAATTGGATACAAATACATGTCTCGGCGATTGGGGGTTATTAAGAAAGGGTAATAGTTATTCAGAATACTATTGATTGTTATTGAGCAACCGAGGTGAAGGGCACCACCACGGTAGAAGAGATGAGACAAATCAGGAGACGGTGATTAGGTCGCACCTAGGTTTGGTGTTGTAGGGAGACGAGGAGTTCCACAGTTTTGACGACCTAAGAGAGAATGAGTTAGAGCGGGAAACGGTGCGATTAATCTTGATTTGAACACGATGAAAATGCGTGTTGTTAGAGCACGGGTGCGGGACGGTTGCATTTGCAGCTTCAGAGGAGTAAGGGAGGAAAGTTGGTAGAAACTACTTGAAATATTTTAAAAAGACATAACGCAGGAGACATTGCTAATGCAAACTTTCTTTTAAACTGCAAAATACTGCGGATGCTGGAAATCTGAAATAAAGGCAGAAAATGCTGGTAACACTCAGCAGGTCAGGCAGCATCTGTGTAGAGAGAAACAGAGTTAACGTTTCAGTTCTGACGAAAGGTCATCGACCTGAAACGTTAACTCTGTTTCTCTCTCCACAGATGCTGCCTGACCTGCTGAGTGTTTCCAGCATTTTATGCTTTTATTTCCTTTTAAACTGTACTGGAACTCCTAATTGCCGGATGTATTGTACATTATTTACTGAACATTTGCTGAATTTCACATGTTGCGTTCTAGGGAGGATGATGATGATGAGGAAGAGGATGATGATGAGAAGAGGATGATGAGGAGGAGGAGGATGATGAAGATGAGGAAGTGGATGAAGATGAGATTGCAAAGACTCCTACAAAAGCGTCAATAAAAGTGAGTTAAAATCATCCCTTTGGATGGCTTAACTAATCTAGGTAGCTGATGTTGCCACTACCGTTGCTCTGTGCATTGAAGGACGAGACTGAGGGAGAAGAGAAGATTGAAGCCTTGCTGTCCACCATGGTAATGCAACTGAGTTTGAGCGTGGAGCCTTTAATGTGGTGGGATACAATCTTTTCCAGTTGGTGCAAAGCAAAATCTGGAAAAAAGGTTAAACTCAACAGCAGTGTTACTCCCACAGTCCTTCTCCAAAGAGAGAGAGGCTCATTGAAGTTTTCAAGATTACTAAGGGGATTGATAACATTCAATCCAGGCAATTTGTGTTCACTGTGGTTGAAGGGTTCAGACACCAGGACATATGAGTTTAAAAAAAAAATACATAGGAAGTTAGGAGTAAGAAGGGAAGTAGGAGAGAATGATTCCCAACCAAACGTTAAGAGTTGTGGAATAAGTTATCAAGTTAGGCTGTTGAAGTGCTATAGAGGTTGAGAGAGATTTCTAGAGAGGTTGAAGGAAAATGTTCCCCCTCTCTTTTTTCCCTGCGTGGGCCTTTTCAATTTGCTGCGTGGCCGCGCATGCATGGTATCTCTTCCAACAGCAGCGCTGGTGAGCAGCCTGCGCGGGACCTCGTGATTGGTGCGCAGCCGCGCACCTTGGGAACATTGGTTGAGGGATATCGTGAGTAGGTAGGGTATGAAAATGCAGCAGGTTTGTTGGGCCTGATCACTTATTCCTGTTTGTTCCAAAGAAAATTCTTTTATTAAATGCATTGTGTTGTATTATTTTCAAAAGGTTTTTAATATTCTACACCAGCACCACATCCATCATGAATTATGTGGCAGTTTATTCGAGCTTCCCTTTCAGAAGCTGTTACTATGGCATTATAATCTATTATTTCAGTCACTCTTGGCGATTCATTTATTTTATTTTACTGTCCTGTTAACACAGAATATGAGAAGTTGAGCAGGTGGTCTTCTGCCAGACATTTGCTGTTCTTGAACTTCCCCCGTTAGGAGTGTACATTGCAGATCAATTTGCGCTTGTTTGTTTTTCATTAAGGAAAGCACCTCATTTCTGCTCACTGCTTATGCCCCTCTCCCCTCTAATGCCCCCGGGCAAAAGCACTTTAACCTTACTCCAGTGCTGTCCATGTTGACTGTGTGCACAAATGTAAAAAGAGACTTCAGAATCCCCACAGTGCAGATAGAGGCCATTTCGGCCCATCGAGCCTGCACCGACACATATCCCACCCTAACCCCGTAACCCCATGTATTTAATCCCCCTAACACTAAGGGTCAATTTATCATAGCCAAATCAACCTAACCCGCACATCTTTGGACTGTGGGAGGAAACCGGAGCACCCGGAGGAAACCCACGCAGACACGGGGAGAATGTGCAAACTCCACACAGACGGTCACCCGAGGCCGGATTCGAACCCGGGTCCCTGGCGCTGTGAGGCAACAGTGCTAACCACTATGCCACCGTGTTGCCTATAGACTTGCATTTATATAGCGCCGTTCATGACCTCAGGACATCTCAAAGTGCTTTACAGCCAATGAATTACTTTTGAAGTGTAGTCACTGTTGTAATGTAGGAAATGCGGCAGTCAATTTGCGTACAGCAAGCTCCCACAAACAGCAATGTGATCATGACCAGATCGTCTGTTTTTGTTTGTTGATTGAGGGATAAATATTGGCCAGGACACCAGGGATAACTCCCCTGCTCTTCTTTGAAATAGTGCCAGGGGATCTTTTATGTCCACCTGAGAGGGCTGACGGGGCCTCAGTTTAATGTCTCATCCGATAGAAGGCACCTTCGACAGTGCAGCACTCCCTCAGTACTGCACTGAAGTGTCAGCCTAGATTTTTGTGCTCAAGTGTCTGGAGTGGAACCTTCTGACTCAGAGGTGAGAGTGCTACCAACTCTACACTGCCATGGCTGACAGTGTAGGTCGGTTGTTTTTAAACAAGTTGGCATCGGTTGCCTAAACGTCATTGCAGGAAACCTTAATATTAATATTAGAAATTTCTTTACACAGCGAGTTATGATCTGGAATGCACTGCCTGAAAGGGTGGTGGAAGCAAATTAATTACAGGAAACTCTTTGGTATCCGGCACCTACGGGACCGGGATGGTGCTGGTTGATTAAAAATTCCGGATAACGGAGAGGGTTATCTACCGAGGCTATTTTTAACCAACAAAGAGTCAGACTCCTGTTATTGAGGTGTTCGGACTTCCGACAGCGCCAGGAAGCCGAGTAGTGGCAGTTTGGAGAACTACCCCCACTGACTAACTCGGCCACCGCGGGAGACTCGGACTCGGCAACATTTCCGGTTATTGAGGTGTTTTCGGAGTATGAATTTTGCCGGTTAATAGAGAATTCCGGATATTTAGGCGCCGTTTAAACGAGAGTTTCCTGTAGTAACATTTCAAAATGGAATTGGATAAATACTTAAGGGAAAAAAAATTGAGGTCTATGGGCAAAAAGTGGGTGGGGGGTGGGGGGTGGTGGGGGGGAGTGGGGCGTTGGACTAATGTGGACAGCTTTTTGAAAAAGCTGGCACGGGCATGATGGGCCGAATGGCCTCCTTCATAAATTATGTGTTATTAAGTCAACAAATACAGTAAAATATAGAAATCAGATGGAGGAACATCGCAGCGTCGTCCCAGGATCCCCTCACTGACCCAAGTTTGAAAGCCCATGTTTTTTTTTTGATTATGCGCTTTGGGATGTTTGTCTACGGTAAAGGTGCTGTATAAATGCGAGTTGTTCCTTCGGCGTGTGTTTAGGAAAAAAATAGGATTAGCATATTTAGTCAGTGTTCCTATTTATGGCCCAACTTTAACTTTAAGGAAACAATCGACTGGGTATCATTTGGGGTTTAGTGTGACCATGATTTCAGTGCACTGTGTTGCACCATGCAGCCACTAGGTTGTGCAGTGTGACTCTGAAACCGCCAGTTGGGTCTCTGACAGGAGATTTTGGACAGCAACACCGGAGTAAAAAAGAAAGAAAGACTTACATTTATATAGCGCCTTTCATGACCTCGGGACGTCCCAAAGCGCTTGACAGCCAATGAAGTCATGTTGAAGTGTCACTGTTGTAATGTAGGAGTAAAAGAGAGGGACCTTGGGGATTTGCTGTAAAGCTATTTCAGCGGATTTGAGTTGGGGTAATTCAGATCAGTTCAGATTTCTTTGAATTTGCCCAGATTGATCAGTTTGAATTTTGAATAGTCTTGCTTTTCTCCCTCCTTCTCTTCCCTCCCCCTGATTATTTTCCCAACCACTTTAGACCTGGTCAAAGCAGGTGAAATTCCCTGGACAGGTAGTTTAGGGCAGTCAGGTCATCATTAGGGTAAATGATTGGGCACATCCTGCAACAAATGTATGCCCTTATCACCTGTAGTGTACTTTGCTGCCCATATACCTCATTTGTCAGCCGTGGCTCAGTGGGCAGCACTCTCGCCTCTGAGTCAGAAGTTTGTGGATTCAAGCCCCACTCCAGAAACTTGAGCACATAATCCAGGTTGACACTGCAGTGCAGTACTGAGGAAACGCTGCACTGTTGGAGGTGCTGTCTCTCGGATGAGATGTTAAACCGAGGTTCCGTCTGCCTTTTCAGGATGTAAAAGATCCCATGGCACTGTTTCGAAAAAGAGCAGGGGAGTTCTCCCGGTGTCCTGGCCGATATTTATCCTTTAACCAACTAAAACAGATTATTTGATCATTATCACATTGCTGTCTGTGGGACCTTGCTGTGCGCAAATTGGCTGCTGCATTTCCTGCATTAGGACAGTGACGATGCTTCAAAAGTAAAGCGCTTTGGGACATCCTGAGGTCGTGAAAGGCGCTTTTTTTTTCTTTTCATTTGGAGGTAGTTAGAATGCATGTTTGAGTGATAAATAGAGGTATAGAGTACAAAAGTGTGGAAATTATGATGAACCTGTATAAAACACTGATTCAGTCCCAACTGGAGTGATGTGAAGGTCTTAGAGAGGGTGCAGAAAAGATTTACGAGAATGATTCCAGGAATGAGGGACTTCAGTTACGTTGATAGACTGGAGAAGCTGGGGCTGTTTTCCTTGGAGCAGAGAAGATTGAGGGGAGATTTGATAGAGGTATTCAAAATCATGAGGGGTCTGGACAGAGTAGATAGAGAGAAACTGTTCCCATTGGCAGAAGGGTCGAGAACCAGAGGACACAGATTTAAGGTGATTGGCAAAAGAACCAAAGGCGACCGGAGGAAAAACTTTTTTACGCAGCGAGTGGTTAAGATCTGAAATGCACTGCCTGACAGGGTGGTGGAGGCAGGCTCAATCACGGCTTTCAAAAGGGAGTTGGATAAGTACCTGAAGGAAAGAAATTTGCAGGGCTACGGGGAAAGGGCGGGGGAGTGGGACTAGCTGAAATGCTCTTGCAGAGAGCCGGCACGGGCTCGACGGGCCGAATGGCCGCCTTCCGTGTTTTAACCATTCTATTATTCTATGAGTGATGAACTACTTGCCCTAACTATCACAAAAGCAAAATACTGTGGATGCTGGAAATCTGAAATAAAAACAGAAAAGGCTGGAAATACTCAGCCGGTCAGGCAGCATCTGTGGAGAGAGAAACAAAGTTAATGTTTCAGTTCTGACGAAAGGTCATCGACCTGAAACGTTAACTCTGTTTGAGTATTTCCAGCATTTTTTGTTTTTATTCCCTAACTATCATCCCTTCAGAGGAGAAATTTGCTTCTGCTTTTCTGCAGCCTCCTGCAAAAACTGATTTGTATTGTCCTTCCCTTCCCCCCCAACCCCTCCTTCCTGCGAGGAAATGGCTGGCCTCTACTGAGTATACTCACCCAGCAGTTGACCTGATCTCTTCTGCCATTTCCCTGCAAGTACATCACAGGGATGCAATAGATGCACAGGCACCGTTGTTGCTGTACACTGCCCAGAGAGAGCACAGGGGACCAGACTGGTGGTGTTTGTATCTCAAAAAATAAGATTTGCTGCATGGCGATTTTTCAATCCTGGCTGTAAAAAGGAGGAGGGTGTTTTGGAATGCAAGCTGCTCTCTAACCCTAACCCTTTATTTTTCTTGTGGGTGGGGTGGTGTGGGGGTGGAGGGGTGTGTATGTGGAGAGAAAGAGAAGGGGAAGTTATG
The DNA here is from genome assembly GCA_030390025.1 of Squalus acanthias. Taxonomy (NCBI): domain Eukaryota; kingdom Metazoa; phylum Chordata; class Chondrichthyes; order Squaliformes; family Squalidae; genus Squalus; species Squalus acanthias. Next base: position 10,865,715 of record CM059426.1, on the reverse strand, counting down.
CTGCGGGACTTCAGCACGTCCTGATTCCTGGATGAAGAAGAGCGGAGGGAGAAACCTGAGAGCGGGTGGTACCACCTGAATGCTTGGCGAGAGGAGGTCCACAGTCTGTGGAAGCTCGAGAAGGAGAGGAAAATTAAAATGCCTATTAAAGAGGGAAAATGCAATTCATGTACTGCTCACTTCAACTGGACAGAGTGATGTCTTCTTTGGGGGGGAAAAAAAATTACAATAAATTGTTCCTGTACAGAACAGTGAAAAATGAGAGAAGTTTTAAAAATTGCCATATAGGGCAGAGGCTCATAATGCAGGACAGCAGCTTGCATTTATATTGCACCTTTAACATAGTAAAGCAAACCAAGGTGCTTCACAGGAGCACTATAGAATCTTGCAGCACAGGAGGCCATTTGGTCCATTGTACCTATGCCTGATTATCAAGCAAAATTTGACACCAAGCTCCTTAAGGAGATATATAGGACAGGTGACCAAAAGCTTGGTAGGTTTTAAGGAGGAGAGAGAGAGAGAGTGGCAGAGAGGTTTAGGGAGGGAATTCCAGGAGGTTATGGGAGGGAATTTCAGAGCTCGGGGCCGAGGCAGCTAAAAGCGCGGCCGCCAATGGTGGGGCGATGGAAATCAGGGATGCACAAGAGGCCAGAATTAGAGGCGGGCAGAGATCTCGAGAGTGGTAGGTCTGGAGGAAGCTACAGAGGTGGTGAGGGGCGAGGCCATGGAGGGACTTGAACACAAGGATGAGAGTTTTAAATTTGAGGTGTTGCCAGACTGGGAGCCAATGTAGGTCAGCGAGCACAGGGGCGATGGGTGAACGGAACTTGGTGCGAGTTATGATACGGGCTGCAGAGTTTTGGATGAGCTAAAGTTGACGGAGGGTGAAAGGTGGGAGGCTGGCCAGGAGGTAATCAAGAGGACGCCACCAAAGTTGGAAAGAGTAGGGGGAAGTGGGTGAGAGAAAGTAAATCAAATAATGATTTAGGTGATGCCAAGCGATAAGGAATATTAGTGTGCTTGTGATTTTTTAAATTCTGTCAGGGGATGTCAGGGAGCTTAATTATCTTAAAAGTTAGGGAATCCACAGGTAGTGGAGGGCGTGATGAAATATATGATAGAATAATCATGTGCAAAACACAGCAGTCAATTTGCACATGGCAAGCTCCCAAAACCAGCAATGAAATAAATGACCAGTGCATCTGTTTTTTAGGTGTTGGTTGAGGGATAAATATTGGCCAGGACACCAGGAGAGCTCCCCGTTCTTTGAATAGTGTTGTGGGATCTTTCACGCCCACCTGAGAGGGCAGATGTGGCCTCTGTTTAACGTCTCATCTGAAAAACAGCGCCTCCGATAGTGCAGCTCTCCCTCAATCCTGCACTGGGAGTGTCAGTCTGGATTATGTGCTCAAGTCGCTGGAGTGGTGCTTGAACCCACAACCTTGTGACTCAGATGAGAGTGCTACTCACTGAGCCAAAGCTGACACCTGAGTTAGAGTCGGAGACAGTGTGGTGAGTGTCAATCTCAACGCAGTGAGGAGGAAGAGTATGTGGGTCGGAGTATTTGGAGCTGAGGAGCAACAAGGCAGGAGAGTTCAGATGAACACCGACAGTTATTGTGTCGATAAGTGAGGTGAGAAAAGCTTATTGCTCATCTCTCTAAGCTTTGCCATTTTTCTGAAGCTTCACGGTGACCTTAGTTCTCAGGCTGAAACATGATTCCAAAAACTTCCAGGCTGATTATATAATGAATAAGCGTAACGCTTATGTTTGCAGCTTCTGTTTCCCTCTCTTATCCCCCCCCGCCACCCCCCTCGCCTAAAAGATGGAATCCCGCACACAAACAAATAAGAGGGGTCGCAGGGAGCGCTTTGATCTAAGGTTGGCTCTGCTGCAACACAGAGCACCTTTTTTTTTTCTCCTTCTCTTTCTTTCTGCCACATTCGTGCGTTAATCTCTTGAGTTGAAAATGAAAAGCCCAGGTGCACAGAGAGGCCAACAAAAGCACCAGTTGGAAGTGAATGTAGCCATGTCATCAGCTGGGGAGAGGGAAAAGAAAACATCCTTTGTTCAGTTTGGCCTTTTTTTTTCTTGGCATGGAGAACTACTGAGGAATTACTGACTGAAAGCGAAGGAGAGATTACAAAGCTGGGCCCATATGATTAAATTCAAAACCACATATTTCAACAGGTTGGGAGCTTGTCTCAAGTTAAATGATTGAAACATACAATTTAGACTCTGCAGGACATGCTATTAGCTGTTTTTTTAACACACTGTAATAACCATTTCTTTGCTTGTATACCTTTTTCTTCAGACATTTTTTTAAAATCGAGCTGATAATATTTTAACTTTAATTTTAACTTTGTTATTTTTGAACGTGTAAAGAAAGAAAACAAGAACTAGCATTTCTTTGGCGCTTTTCACGATCTCAGGATGTCCCAAAGCGCTTTACAGCCAATGACGTGCTTTTGAAGTTTTAATGTAGAAAACCTGGCAGCCAATTTGCGCACAGCAAGGTTCCACAAAAAGCAATGTGATGATGGCAGTATTGGCCAGGACTTCAGGGGGAATTCCCCATCTCCTCTTTGAATAGTGTCATGGAATCTTTTATATCCATCTGAGGGGGTAGACGGGGCCTCTGTTTAACGTCTCATCTGAAAGACGGTATCTCTGACAGTGCAGCACTCCCTCAGCACTGCACTGGGAGTGTTGGCCTAGATTTTGTGCTCAAGTCTTTGGAGTGGGGCTTGAACCCCCAACCTTCGGACTCAGGCGAGGGTGCTACCCACTGAGCCATGGCTGACAAATGAGGGAACTTTTCCTGTTAGATTCAAGTGTTACGAAGCTCTGGGTCTCCTTGCAAGATTCTGAAACAAGTGTCTTAATCTTAATGTCTTCTTGAAGTCCATCACTATCCTCTTCACTGTTCACTATACTTCCAAGTTTTGTATCATCTGCAAATTTTGAAATTATGACCTGTACTCCCAAGTCCAAGTCATTAATATATATCAAGAAAAGCAGTGGTCCTAGTACCAACCCCTGGGAAACACCACTGTATACCTTCCTCCAGTCTGAAAAACAACCGTTCACCACTACTCTGTTTCCTGTCACTTAGCCAATTTCGTATCCATGCTGCCACTATCCCTTTTATTCCATGGGCTTCAACTTTGCTGGAAAGCCTATTATGTGGCACTTTATTAAGCACCTTTTGGAAGTCCATGTACACGACATCAACCGCATTGCCCTCATCAACCCTCTCTGTTACCTCATCAAAAAACTCGATCGAGTTAGTTAAACACAATTTGCTTTTAACTCCTCTACATTGGGGAGACCAAACGCAGATTGGGTGACCGCTTTGCGGAACACCTCCGTTCAGTCCGTAAGGGGGACCCCGAGCTCCCGGTGGCCTGTCACTTTAATTCACCGCTTCACTCCCACTCTGACCTCACCGTCCTCGGCCTATTACACTGTTCCACAGAAGCTCAGCGTAAGCTCGAGGAACAGCACCTCATCTTTCGTTTAGGCACGCTACAGCCCTCTGGACTCAATATCGAGTTCAACAATTTTAGATCATAACCTCAGCTCCAATCACATTTATATTTTATTTTATCCACCCTTTTATTTGTCCCCCCCACCGTTTTTTTCCTCCTAGAAGCTGGCAGCTGTCCTTCATTCTGCCAGTGGATTTCACACTTCATTCAGCCTTAATCTGTCACATTAACACCACCTCTAGCCTTGCATATCTCTTAATGTCTCTTAATGTCTCTTCATCTTCCCCTTTGTTCCTTTATCCCCTCCCCCTTTTCCCAGCTTTACCCTGGCCTTAAATCTATTTGATTTCCGGCTCTTCCCAGTTCTGATGAAAGGTCATCGACCTGAAACGTTAACTCTCTTTCTCTCTCCACGGATGCTGCCTGGCCTGCTGAGTTTTTCCAGCGTTTTCTGTTGTTATTTTGCTTTTAACAAATCCGTGCTGGCTTTCCTTAATTAATCCATACTTGTCCAAGTGACTATTAATTTTGTCCCGGATTATCGTTTCTAAAAGCTTCCCCACTACCGAGGTTAAACTGACACTCCTGTAGTTGCTGGGTTTATCCTTGCACCCTTTTTTTGAACAAGGGTGTAACATTTGCAGTTCTCCAGTCCTCTGGCACCAGCCCTGTATCCAAGGAGGATTGGAAGATTGTGGCCAGTACCTCCGCAATTTCCACCTTTACTTCCCTCAGCATCCTAGGATGCATCCCATCCGGTCCTGGTGACTTATTTACTTTAAGTACAGCCAGCCTTTCTAGTATCTCCTCCTTATCAATTTTTATCCCATCCAGTATCTCAACTACCTCTTCTTTCACTGACTTTGGCAGCATCTTCTTCCTTGTTAAAGACAGATGCAAAGTACTCATTTAGTACCTCAGCCATGCCTTCTGCCTCCATGTGTAGGTCTCCATTTTGGTCCCTAATCGGGCCCACCCTTCCTCTTACTACCCGTTTACTATTTATATGCCTATAGAAGACTTTTGGATTCCTTTTATGTTAGCTGCCAATCTATTCTCATGCTCTCTCTTTGTCCCTCTTATTTCCTTTTTCACTTCCCCTCTGAACTTTCTATATTCAGCCTGGTTCTCACTTGTATTCTCAACCTGACATCTGTCATACGCCCCCTTTTTCTGCTTCATCTTACTCTCTATCTCTTTCGTCATCCAGGGAGCTCTGGCTTTGGTTGCCCTACCTTTCCCCCTCGTGGGAATGTACCTCAACTGTACCAGAACCATCGCCTCTTTAAAGGCAGCCCATTGTTCGATTATAGTTTTGTCAGCCAATCTTTGGATCTGGCCCGGGTAAATTGGAATCATTCTCAACCCACTGAAATTGGCTTTTCTCCAATTAAGTATTTTTACTCTAGATTGCTCCCTGTCCTTTTCTATAGCTAGTCTAAACCGTATGATACTATGATCACTGTTCCCTAAATGTTCCCCTACTGACACTTGCTCTACTTGACCCACCTCATTCCCCAGAACCAGATCTAGATCGTTGGGCCGGAAACATACTGATCAGTGAAGTTCTCCTGAACACACTTCAGAAATTCTTCCCCCTCTCTGCCCTGTACACTATTACTATCCCAGTCTATATTAGGATAGTTGAAGTCCCCCACTCTATAGTTCTTGCAACTCTCTGTAATTTCCTGCAAATTTGCTCCTCTATATCCTTCCCACTAGATGCCGGTCTTTAGAACACATCTAGTAGTGTAATGGCACCTCTAGTGTTTCTCAACTCTAACCAAATAGATTCTGTCCTTGACCCCTCCAGGACATCCTCTCCCTCCAGCACTGTAATATTCTCCTTAATCAATACTGCTACCCCACCTCCTTTCTTTCCCTCCCTATCGTTCCTGAACACCTTGTATCCACGAATATTTAGTACCTAATCCTGCCCATTTTTGAGCCAGGTCTCTGTTATCGCCACGACATCATATTCCCATGTGGCTATTTGCGCCTGCAACTCACCAACCTTATTTTCCACACTTCGTGCATTCACACACATGCACTGTAAACCTATCTTAGACCTCCTTGTATTCTCTCTTAGTCTGACCCCACCTAATACCGTACTATTTCTTACTCTAGTGCTATCTGTCTCTCCCAATCCTTTGTGCACCTTGTTTCTCCTTTCTAATGCTACATCCTGGTGCCCATCTTCCTGCCAAATTAGTTTGAACCCTCCCCAACAGCACTAGCAAACCCCCCTGCGAGGACGTTGGTCCCGACTCTGTTGAGGTGCTACCCGTCTGGCCTGTACAGGTCCCATCACCCCAGAACCTGTCCCAGGAATCTAAAGCCCTCCCTCCTGCACCATCTCTCTAGCCACGCATTCATCTTCTCTATCCTCCTATTTCGATACTCACTAGCTCGTGGCACCGGGAGTAATCCAGCGATTACTACCTTTTGAGGTCCTGCTTTTTAATCTCTTTCCTAGCTTCCTAAAATCTACCTGCAGGACCTCATCCCTCTCTCTACCTATGTCATTGATACCGATATGGACCACGACCTCTGACTGTTCACCCTCCCCCCTCAGAATGTTCTTCAGCTGCTCAGTGACATCCTTGACCCTGGCACCAGGGAGGCAAAATACCATCCTGGAATCACGTCTGCGGCCGCAGAAACGCCTGTCTGTTTCCCCTAACTATCGAATCTCCTATCCGTATTGCTTTCCCGATCTTCCTCCTCCCACCCCCCCCCCCCCCAACCCCCCACCCTCCCGTACAGCTGATCCACTCGTGGTGCCATGAACTTGGCTTTGGCTGTACTCCCCAGAGGAACCATCACCCTCACCAGTACTGGTTGGAGAACGAGATGCACTCGGGGGACTCCTGCACTACCTGCCTGGTCCTCCTTGTCTGTCTGCCGGTCACCCATTCCCTCTCTGCCTGCACACTCTTACACTGCGGGGTGACCACCTCCTGAAACGTGCTATCCACATAGCTCACAGCCTCACGGATGCACCGCAGTGACGCCAGCTGCTGCTCAAGCTCCGAAACCGGGAGCTTGAGCTTCTCCAACTGACGACATTTCCTGCACATGTGGTTGTCCAGGACATGGGAAGCGTCCTGGAGTCCCCACGTAGCACAAGATGTGCATTCCACGGGACCGCGGTGCCCTGCCATGCCTCTACTTAATAGACTGTTAAGTAACTTAACAGAAATAAACTGAAGATTAAAAAAAAAACCAATCACCAACTACTCACCAATCAGCTCCTTCCCTTGCGCTGACGTCACTTACCTCGCTCCCTGACACTCGCGCTCCCTCCAGGCTCTTGGGCCTCCCTTTATCTGCGGCTGCTCCTCTCGCTCTCCCGCAGGTCCGCTCGTGTCTATTAACTTAGAGACCTTGGGTTCTGTGGCTCCACTCCTCCTTTTCAGTCAGACGTCTCCACCGCCTTCCTCCTCTCCACCGATTCCTGCGCTCACAAAATTCCTCCACTCTGCTTGCGATTCACTCCGTTTGTGATCTCCCAGCTCTGTCTCCAAGTCTGTGCTCAAGCTCAAGTTCTCCTCAACTCCCCTCTAATCCTTCTACCAATTACCCCCTGGTTATTGCCCTCTCTGCTAAGGGAAATGGGTGCTTCCTATCCACTCTATTTAGGCCCCTCATAATTTTATGCACCTCAATCAAATCCCCCCTTAGCCTCCTCTGTTCCAAAGAAAACAACCCCAGCCTATCCAATCTTTCCTCATAGCTAAAATTTTCCAGTCCTGGTAACATCCTCGTAAATCTCCTCTGTACCCTCTCTAGTGCAATCATATCTTTCCTGTAATGTGGTGACCAGAACTGTACACAGTACTCTAGCCGAGGCCTAACTAGTGTTTTATACAGTTCACCATAACCTCCCTGCTCTTATATTCTATGCCATGGCTAATAAAGGAAAGTATCCCTTATGCCTTCTTAACCACCTTATCTACCAGTCCTGTTACCTTCAGGGATCTGTGGACATGCAGTCCAAGGTCCCTCTGTTCCTCTACATTTCTCAGTATCATCCCTGTTTCTGCTCCTCATTTCACAGAATCCCCACAGTGCAGATAGAGGCCATTTCGGCCCATCGAGCCTGCACCGACACATATCCCACCCTATCCCCACGTATTTAATCCCCCCTAACACTAAGGGACAATTTATCATAGCCAAATCAACCTAACCCGCACATCTTTGGACTGTGGGAGGAAACCGGAGCACCCGGAGGAAACCCAGGCAGACACGGGGAGAATGTGCAAACTCCACACAGACGGTCACCCGAGGCCGGATTCGAACCCGGGTCCCTGGCGCCGGGTCCCTCCCACCGTCTCAAAGCACCGATTGATGCATGATTCGATGGATGCCAACCAACCTCCAAAGCTTTGTTAATCTGTGAGCCTAAACAATGGGTGAACCTGACCCATAAGGATATAAGAATTAGGAGCAAGAGTAGGCCATACGGCCCTTCGAGCCTGCTCCGCCATTCAATAAGATCATGGCTGTTCTTCGACCTCAACTCCACTTTCCCGCCCGATCCCCATATCTTTTGATTCCCCTAGAGTCCAAAAATCTATCTATCTGAGCCTTTAATATTCTCAGCGATTCAGCATCCACAGCCCTCTGGGGTAGAGAATTTCAAAGATTCACAACCCTCTGAGTGAAGAAATTCCTCATCTCCGTCTTAAATGGCCGACCCCTTACCCTGAGACTATGCCCCCTAGTTCTAGACTCTCCAGCCAAGGGAAACAACCTTTCAGCATCTACCCTGTCAATCCCCCTCAGAATCTTGTATGTTTCAATGAGATCACCTCTCATTTTTCTAAACTCCAGAGAGTATAGGCCCATTCTACTCCTCATAGGACAACCCTCTCATCCCAGGAATCAATCTAGTGAGCCTTCGTTGCATCGCCTCTAAGGCATGTATGTCCTTTCTCTGGTAAGGAGGCCAAAACTGTGCACAGTACTCCAGGTGTGGTCTCACCACAGCCCTGTAAAATTGTAGTAAGACTTCCTTTCTCTTGTACTCCAATCCCCTTGCAATAAAGGCCAACATGCCATTTGCCTTCCTAATTGCTTGCTGTACCTGCATGCTAACACTGTTTTTCCTGTACGAGGACACCTAAATCTCTCTGAACACCAAATCATCTCCATTCTCACCCGGGACTTCTGGTGTCACTATATTCAGCCTTTAAATGAAAGTCTAGTCCAGAACTCAAAAGTCCCCAAATTTCCACTGGCATTCCGCCGATCTCCCGCCAAAGTTACAAACCCACACGGGCCACATTCACATCTACCCCCAGCTCAAAAAATGGTAGCATATTTACAGGCATTGAATTGTGCTATTAAATTTATGCACCCTCCTGAATTTAAATATCCAATATTTGCATTTATGTAGTGCCTTATCATGCCGAAACAAATTGAACTTCACACTTTTTTTAATTCGTTTAAGGGATGTGGGCGTCGCTGGCAAGGCCAGCATTTATTGCCCATCCCTAACTGCCCTTGAGAAGGTGGTGCCTTGAACCGCTGCAGTCCGTGTGGTGAAGGTACTCCCACAGTGCTGTTAGGTAGGGAGTTCCAGGATTTTGACCCAGCAACGATGAAGGATCGGCGATATACTTCTAAGTCAGGATGGTGTGTGACTTGGAGGTGGCGGTGTTCCCATGCGCCTGCTGCCCTTGTCCTTCTAGGTGGTAGACGTCGCAGGTTTGGGAGGTGCTGCCGAAGAAGCCTTGGCGAGTTGCTGCAGTGCATCTTGTAGATGGTACATACTGCAGCCACGGTGCGCCGGTGGTGGAGGGAGTGAATGCTTAAGGTGGTAGATGGGCTGCCAATTAAGTGGGCTGCTTTGTCCTGGATGGTGTCGAGCTTCTTGAGTGTTGTTGGAGCTGCACTCATCCAGTGACCTACTTTTGAGGTACAGCCGTTATGTAGGTAAATCTGCAGCAGCCAATCTGCACCAATAATGGTCCACAACCTGCATTGAGATGAATAAACAGTGAAGATCTATTAAGTAGAATGGGCCTATAATCTCTGGAGTTTAGAAGAATGAGAGGTGATCTAATTGAAAAGTATAAAATTCTTAGAGAGCTTGACAGGGTAGATGCGGAGAGGCTGTTTACACTGGCTGGAGAGTCTAGAACTCAAGATCATAGTATCAGGATAAGAGGTTGGCCATTTAAGACTGAGATGAGAAATTTCTTCACTCAGAGGGTTGTGAATCTTTGGAATTCTCTACCTCAGAGGGCTGTGGATGCTCAGTCATTGAGTATATTCAAGAGTGAGATCAATAGATTTTTGGGCACTAAGGGAATTGAGGGATATGGGGATAGGGTGAAAGTGGAGTTGATGTAGAAGTATGATCTTATTGAATGGCAGAGCAGGCTTGAGGGGCCGTATGGCCTACTCCTGCTTCTATTATGTTCTTAAGATTTCTCTCTTGGTGTTTTTTTCATTCTCGGGATGTGGGCATCGCTGGCAAGGTCGATATTTATTGCTCATCTCTAATTGCCTTTCAAAAGTTGGGCCTGCTTGCTAGGTCACTTCAGAGGGCAGTTAAAAGTCAACCATGTTGTTGTGTGACACGAGTCTTATATAGGCCAGACCGGGTAAGGATGGCAGGTTTCAACGCTCTCATCAAAGTCACAAATGACATCCTTTGACTGTGACAAAGGTAAACTACCCCTCCTCGTCCTTTTTGACTTGTCTGCAGCCTTTGACACGGTTGACCACTCCATCCTTCTCCAACGCCTCTCCCCTGTCGTCCAGCTGGGTGGGACTGCACTCGCCTGGTTCCATTCTTATCTATCTAATCGTAGCCAGAGATAGGGCTTTAAACTAAAAAAGGGGGGAGGGGTCAGGTGAGGGGGAATTTAGAAATCTAAAGAGATAGGTCAAGGCAATAGAGCAGTGTCGCGTATTGGGTAAAAATAAGCAGGGTGTGACAGGAAGGGACAGAGAGTTTAGTGGTAGCAGTGCAGCAGAGAATAAGGTCACAGCAGGGAATAATGGTAAAAAATGTTAATTAAAGACTCTATCTGAATGCACGAAGCATTCGTAACAATATAGACGAACTAGTGGCACAAATAGAGATAAATGGGTTTGATCTAATAGCCATTACAGAGACATGGTTGCAAGGTGTCCAAGGTTGGGAACTAAATGTTCCAGGGTACTTGACGTTTCAAAAACACAGGCAGAATGGAAAAGGAGGGGGAGTAGCCCTGATAATAAAGGATGACATAAGGATAGTAGCGAGAAAGGATCTCGGCTCGGAAGATCAGGAAGTAGAATCAGTATGGGTGGAGATAAGGGGCAGAAAACACTGGTAGGAGTAGTATATAGGCCCCCTAACAATAGCTATACCGTTGGACAGAATATTAATCAAGAAATTGTAGGAGCTTGCAACAAAGGTAATGCAATAATCTTGGACTTTAATCTTCATATAGACTGGACAAATCAAATTGGCCAAGGTAGTCTGGAGGACGAGTTCATGGAATGCATTCGGGGCAGTTTCCTAGAACAATACATCATGGAACCAACCAGAGAACAGGCTATTTTAGATCTTGTACTGTGTAATGAGACAGGGTTAATTAGCAATCTCATAGTAAAGGATCCTCTGGGGCAGAATGATCATAATATGATAGAATTTTGCGTTAATTTGGAGAGTGACTTGCTTAAGTCTGAAACTAGAGTCTTAAAACTTAAATAAAGCCAATTAAATAGGTATTAGGGGCGAGTTGGCTAAGGCAGATTGGAAAAATAGATTAAAAGGTATGGCGGTAGATAAGCAGTGGCTAGCATTTAAAGAAATATTTCATAATTCTCAACAAAAATACATTCCATTGAGAAACAAAAACACCACGGGAAAAGTGATCCAACTGTGGCTAACTAAAGAAGTTAAGGATAGCATTAGATTGAAAGAAGAAGCTTATAATGTTGCAAAGAATAATAGTAAGCCTGAGGATTGGGAGAGTTTCAGAAACCAGCAAAGGTTGACCAAATAATTGATAGAAAGGGAAAAAATAGAATGAGGAAAAACTAGCAAGAAATATAAAAGCAGATTGTAAGAGCTTCTACAAGTATGTAAAAAGGAAAAGAGTAGCAAAAGTAAACGTTGGTCCCTTAGAGGCTGAGACAGGAGAAATTATTATGGGGAACAAGGAAATGGCAGAAATGTTAAACAAATATTTTGTATCTGTCTTCACAGTAGAAGACACAAAAAGCATACCAAAAAAGGTGGGGAACCAAGGGTCTAATGAGGGTGAGGAACTTAACGTAATTAATATAAGTAGAGAAAAAGTACTAGAGAAACTAATGGGACTAAAAGCAGACAAATCCCCTGAACCTGACAGTCTACATCCTAGGGTTCTAAAAGAGGTGGCTGAAGAGATAGTGGATGCATTGGTTTTGATCTTCCAAAGTTCCCTAGATTCTGGAATGGTCCCAGTGGATTGGAAGGTCGCAAATGTAACACCGCTATTCAAGAAAGGAGGGAGAGAAAAAACAGGGAACGACAGGCCAATTAGCCTGACATCAGTCGTCGGGAAAATGCTGGAATCCATTGTTAAGGAAATGGTATCAAGTCACTTAGAAAATCATAACATGATTAGGCAGAGTCAACATGGTTTCATGAAAGGGAAATTGTGTTTGACAAATTTATTAGAAATTTTTGAGGATGTAACTAGCAGGGTAGATGAAGGGGAACCAGTGGATGTAGTATATTTGGATTTCCAAAAGGCATTCAGTAAGATGCCACATAAAAGGTTATTACACAAGATTAGGGCTCATGAGGTTGGGGGTAATATAGTAGCATGGATAGAGGATTGGTTAACGGACAGAAAACAGAGAGTAGGGATAAGTGGATCTTTTTTGGGTTGGCAGGCTGTAACTAGTGGGGTGCCGTAAGGATCAGTGTTGGGGCCTCGGCTATTTACAATCTATATTAATGACCTAGATGAAGGGACCGAGTGTAATGTATCCAAGTTTGCTGATGATACAAAGCTCGGTGGGACAGTAAGCTGTGAGGAGAACACACACAGTCTGCAAAGGGATATAGATAGACTAAGTGAGTGGGTAATAAGGTGGCAGATGGAGTATAATGTAGGGAAATGTGAGGTTATTCACTTTGGTAGGAAGAATAGAAAAACAATATTTTTTAAATGGTGAGAAACTTTCAAATGTTGGTGTTGAGAGAGATTTGGGTGTCCTCGTACAAGAAACACAGAAAGCTAGCATGCAGGTACAGCAAGCAATAAGAAAGGCAAATGGCATGTTGGCCTTTATTGCAAGGGGGCTGGAGTATAAGAGTAAGGAAGTCTTGCTACAATTGTACAGGGCCTTGGTGAGACCCCACCTGGAGTACTGTGCACAGTTTTGGTCTCCTTATCTAAGGAAGGATATACTTGCCTTGGAGGCGGTGCAACGAAGGTTCACTAGATTGATTCCTGGGATGAGAGGGCTGTCCTATGATGAGAGATTGTGTAGAATGGGCCTATACACTCTGGAGTTTAGAAGAATGAGAGGTGATCTTATTGAAACATACAAGATTCTGAAGGGGATTGACATGGTAGATGCTGAGAGGTTGTTTCCCCTGGCTGGAGAGTCTAGAACTAGGGGGCATAATCTCAGGATAAGGGGTCGGCCATTTAAGACTGATATGAGGAGGAATTTCTTCACTCAGAGGGTTGTGAATCTTTGGAATTCTCTACTCCAGAGGGCTGTGGATGCTGAGTTTTTGAGTATATTCAAGGCTGAGATAGATAGATTTTTGGACTCCAGAGGAATCAAGGAATACGGAGATCGGGCGGGAAAGTGGAGTTGAGGTCGATGATCAGCCATGATCTTATTGAATGGCGGAGCAGGCTTGAGGGGCTGTATGGCCTACACCTGCTCTTATTTCTTATGTATGTTCTTAATCATCTGCAACAGCTTCTCTTCCGGCTCCTGCATTGTTACCTTTGGTGTCCCCCAAGGATCTATCCTTGGACCCTCCTATTTCTCATCAACATGCTGATCCTTGGCGACATCATCCGAAAACACAGCGTAAGTTTCCACATGTACGCTGACGACACCCAGCTTTACCTCACTACCAATTCGCTCTACCTCAGTACCAATTCTCTTGACCCCTCCGCGGCCTCTAAGTTGTCAGACTGCTTTGTCCGACATACAGTTCTGGATGAGCAAAAATTTTCTCCAATTAAATATTGGTTAGACCGAAGCCATTGTTTTCAGTCCCAGCCACAAACTCCGTTCCCTAGCCACTGACTCCATCCCTCTCCCTAACATCTGTCTGAGGCTTAACCACATTGTTCGCAACTGTTGGTGTTATATGTGACCCTGAAATAAGCTTCTGACCACATATCCGCAGCATAACTAATGCCGCCTTTTTCCACCTCCGTAACATCGCCCTTGCCTCAGCTCATCTGCTGCTGAAACCCTCATCCATGCCTTGTTACCTCTAGATTTGACTATTCCAACGCACTCCTGGCTGGCCTCCCACATTCTACCCTACGTAAACTTGAGGTGATCCAAAACTCGGCTGCCCGTGTCCTAATTCGCACCAATCACCCATCACCCCTGTGGTCGCTGACCTTCATTGGCTCCCGGTTAAGCAATGCTTCAGTTTCAAAATTCTCATCCTTGTTTTCAAATCCCTCCATGACCTCGCCCCTTCCTATCTCTGTAATCTCCTCCAGCCCCACAACCCCCTGAGATATCTACGCTCCTCTAATTCTGCCCTCTTGAGCATCCCTGATTATAATCGCTCAACCATTGGTGGCCGTGCCTTCTGTTGCCTCGGCCCTAAGCTCTGGAATTCCCTGCCTAAACCTCTCCGCCTCTCTACCTCTCTTTCCTCCTTTTAGATGCTCCTTAAAACCTACCTCTTTGACCAAGCTTTTGGTCACCTCCCCTAATTTCTCCTTATGTGGCTCGGTGTCAAATTTTTTGTCTCTTAATACTCTTGTGAAGCACCTTGGGACGTTTTACTACGTTAAAGCCACTATATAAATACTTGTTGTTGTTGTTGTTGTTTCCTTCCTTAAAGTGGGTTGGTTGACAGCAATATTGACCAAGATACTGGGAGAACTCCATGTTTTCAGTAGAACATAGAACAGTACAGCACAGTACAGGCCCTTCGGCCCTCGATGTTGTGCCGAGCATTGTCCGAGACCAAGATCAAGCTATCACACTCCCTGTCACTCTGGTGTGCTCCATGTGCTTATCCAATAACCGCTTGAAAGTTCCTAAAGTGTCCGACTCCACTATCACAGCAGGCAGTACTGCCATGGAATTCTTAAGCTCACTAGAACCATCAGAGCAGACACATGAGACCTTGTCTGATCAGGAGGAGGGTGCATCTGACACCCTCAGGATTGCACTGGAGTAATCAGTTGAAACCCTACAACCGGGATCAAACCCAGAACCTTCAGATGCAGAGGTAAGTGTGCTGCTAGGCTGAGACAGATGTGTAGTTGACATTGCCCTGCAATAGTGTGTTCATGTAGGAAAGGAAAAAATGGAGCAAGAGCAGGGGAATGGGTCTAATTGGCTAGCTCTTTCAAAGAGCCAGCACAGGCACGATGGGTCAAATGGCCTCCTGTGTTGCAAGATTCTAGGACTGCAGGATGAATTTGTCATATTCCACAAGTGTGGTATTTGCTTCTACCTTGAAGGAGTGAAAGAGCAGAAAGGTTTCAATGATTGCAGCGTTTTCACTAGAATTGTCAGTAAGATTGAGGAAACTATTCCCACTGGTTAGTGAGCCAGTAACAAAGGGGGACACTTGGAGAAATTTTGCGTGCAGAGAGTTGTTTGAACGTAACTAGAAATCATGGTGGGAGCAGAATCCTTAACAAAATTTGAAAGGGCAGGGTAATGGAATGAAGCGGATAGTTCTTTCAAAGAGTTGGTACAAGCATGATGGGCCAAATGGCCTCCTCTACTGTAAAATTCCATGATTCTAAAGCTTGAGTAATTTTCCGAGTATGTCCACTTGAATTATGAAAGGCACTAATAGTACATTGCAACAGTAGTACGTTCCCTAGATTACAACAGTGACTACACTTCAAAATACTCCATTGCCTGTAAAGCGCTTTGGGACGTTCTGAGGCGTGAAAGGCACTGTATAAATGCAAGTCTTTCTTTAGTGCAATTGTAGATTCCACCCTTCTAAATAAGGGCTTTGTCTGAAGAGAGCATTTTAACATTGGGGTCAAATACTGTTGGGTGTAGGTCCTTCCTAATGGGAAGAGTAGTTTGAAGTGATTAAGAGTATTAGAGAAGCATATCCCACAGCATTTAAGTGTATCTTTCTCGTGCAATTATGTGCTCTTTATGAGTATGCCTATTGATATATTAATTTGCGATTGCTTTGCTCTTTCCAACTTTCTTAACAAGCTGAACTAACTGTGTCTCAGCTGTGGCTCAGTGGGTAGCACCCTCGCCTCTGAGTCAGAAGGCTGTGGGTTCAAGTCCCACTCCAGAGACTTGAGCGCACAAATCTAGACTGACACTCCCAGTGCAGTACTGAGGGAGTGCTGCACTGTCGGAGGTGCCGTCTTTCAGTTGAGATGTTAAACCAAGGCCCCGTCTGCCCCCTCAGGTGGACGTAAAAGATCCCATGGCAGTATAGAGCAGGGGAGTTCTCCCCGGTGTCCTAGCCAATATTTATCACTAAAACAGATCTGGTCATTATCAGATTGCTGTTAGTGGGACCTTGCTCTGTGCAAATTGGCTGACGTGTTTCCTACATTACAACGGTGACTACACGTCAAAAAGTAGTTCATTGGCTGTAAAGTGCTTTGGGACGTCCGGTCGTGAAAGGTGCTATGTAAGTGCAAGTCTTTCTTTTTTAACTAGATTGATTCTGTGCGCTGTCTGGAATATCCTATACCAGCAGCGGCCTAGGGTATTACATTATTCCGCAAGCCTGACTCTCCTGCAAACCAATCTACCCTAACATGGACTCTATCATTCACTCCTCTAGGAAGGGTCCGTCAATGCCACAGATCAAGCAAGACTCTAGAGTTTCCATATCCCCACTATTCAACCATTACTTGCTGCCCTGCACAGACAACATCAGCACCCATCAGCCCTGGCAGCAAATGAAAATCCTGCCCTATTTTCCATTATGTGTTAAGCAAAGCTGAGTGTGAGACTTGGAATATATACCAATTATAGCCCAGTAAATTATCTTCGAGTCTCGGAATACTTAGTCGCTACAGCCTAAATGCTTATTTCATCTTAAAAAAAAAAGTGAATTCCCAGATATACATGGATTAAAAGGTTACAATAAAATAGTTAGAGCTGGAAAGAACTGATGTAAATACCACCATCAAACCTCCTGATTTTCCTTCAGTACCTGTTACTCCTCTTGCTGTCAATGACTGGGTGTTTCAGATAAACATTATCAGCGTGAAATGCTTTGCATTTAAATTTGGCTTGATTGGAATTTTAAACTGCACAGCATTTTCTCTCTTTCCCCCCCATCTCTCTCTCGCCCCACCACCACCACCACTTCCTGACACACTGCACAGGTGACAGGTCAAGGCTCATAGTGTAAGACACCACCAGGGTTGAGCAGAGTAGGAGAGAAGAGAAAATATATAAACCAGCAGTGCTTGAGTTTTGTGGTAGAGTTTGTCTGTAGACTGTAGCAGGGAGGAAAAGCCGAGGAAGGTAAGGAGTGCCATCGTCTTACAGTCCTGAGAAATAACGAGTTACAGTAGGAGAAGATGTGCTGTGTCATGATTTCAAATTGAAGGATGCAGGGAGGACGAGAAGTGTATAGAGTAACGATCCAAGAAAGGAAAGCGGAAGTACTGATTGAAAGAGTAAAATAGAAATAAAGTACTTTGGTTTGCAATTCCCCTTTCATGACCTCGGGGTGTCCAAAATGCTTCACAATCAATGAATTACTTTTGTAGTGTAGTCACTGTTCTGTAGACAAACTTGACAGCCAATTTGTACATTGCAAGATCCCACGAACAGATATATGACCAGTTAATCTCTTTTGGTGGTGTTGGTTGAGGGATGAATGTTGTCTGGGACGCTAGGAAACTTCCTGCTCTTCTTCGAGCAGTGCTCTGGGTTCAAGCAAATGAGGCGTCGGTTTAATGTCTCTGTGGGAAAACGGCATCTCCTACTCTGTAACGCTCCCTCAGTACTGCACTGTATTTTCCGCCTAGATTATGTGCTCAAATCCTAGAGTAAGGTTTGAGCCCACACTATTCTGAAGCAAAAGTGCTGCCAATGAGCCAAGCTGACAGCTTAATAAAGAATGAGAGATAGCTTTAATAGAAAGGTTGCACCAGAGAGGGTGGAGGGACCTGCACTTCGCTTGTCTCTATCTGAGCCAGTGATATCCACTTGGAAAGTTGTAGAGCATAATATGCAAAGAAATCATTAACATAAGATTGACGTATTTATTATCACTATTAGAAGAATATAAATAGAGTTAGAAAAGGCCATTTGGCCCATCATCCCTCTAGTACCATAACTCTCCCATCAAAGCTCGTAAGAACAGAAGAAATAGGAGCAGGAGTAGGCCCTTCGAGCCTGCTCTGCCATTCAATAAGATCATGGCTGATCTTCTACCTCATCTCCACTTTCCTGCACTATCCCGATAATCCTTGGTTCCCTTAGTATCCAAAAATGTATCGATCTCGGTCTTGAATATACTTATTGACTGAGCCTCCACAGCCCTCTGGGGTAGAGAATTCCAAAGATTCACAACCCTTTGAATGAAGAAATTTCTCCTCATCTCATTCCTAAATGGCCAACCCCTTATTCTCAGACTATGACACCTAGATCTAGACTCCCAGCCAGGGGAAACAACCTCCCAAGTCCCTACTGCATTGCTGGTCATCTTCCAAAATTCTATGGACTCTAAAACAGTTCCCATGGTTTGGAGGATAGCTAATGTAACCCCACTATTTAAAAAAGGTGGTAGAGAAAACGGGGAATTATAGACCGGTAAGCCTGACATCGGTAGTGGGGAAAATGCTAGAGTCCATTATAAAAGATGTAATAGCAGAGCACTTGGAAAACAGTGACAGGATCGGAAAAGGTAAATCATGCTTGACTAATCTACTGGAATTTTTTGAGGATGTAACTGGTAGAATAGATAAGGGAGAACCAGTGGATGTGGTGTATTTGGACTTTCAGAAGGCTTTCGATAAGGTCCCGCATAAGAGATTAGCGTGCAAAGTTAAAGCACATGGGATTGGGGGTAAGGTACTGTATTGGATAGAGAACTGGTTGGCAGACAGGAAGCAAAGAGTTGGAATAAACGGGTCTTTTTCCAAGTGGCAGGCAGTGACTAGTGGGGTACCGCAGGAATCGTTGCTAGGACCCCAGTTATTCACAATATATATAAATGATCTAGACGAGGGAACTAGATGTAATATCTCCAAGTTTGTAGACGACACAAAGCTGGGTGGGTGTGTGTGCTGTGAGGAGGATGCAGAGAAACTCCAGTATGATTTGGACAGGTTGGGTGATTGGGCATGGCAGATGCAGTATAATGTGGATAAATGCGAGGTTATCCACTTTGGTGGCAAAAACAGGAAGACAGATTATTATCTGAACGGCAATAGATTGGGAGAAGGGGAAGGGCAACGAGACCTGGGTGTCCTTGTGCACCAGTCGCTGAAGGTAAGCATGCAGGTGCAGCAGGCGGTTCAGAAGGCAAATGGTATGTTGGCATTCATAGCGAGAGGATTCGAGTACAGGAGCAAGGATGTCTTGCTGCAGTTGTACAGGGCCTTGGTGAGACCACACCTTGAGTATTGTGTGCAGTTTTGGTCACCTTATCTGAGGAAGGATGTTCTTGCCATGGAGAGAGTGCAGCCAAGATTCACCAGACTGATACCTGGGATGGCAGGAATGACGTATGAAGAGAGATTGGGTCGATTAGGCTTATATTCGCCAGAGTTTAGAAGAATGAGTGGGGATCTCATTGAAACTTATAAAATTCTAACAGGACTAGACAGACTAGATGCAGGAAGGATGTCCCGATGGCGGGGGAGTCCAGAACCAGGGGTCACAGTCTAAGGATAAGGGGTAAGCCATTTAGGACTGAGATGAGGAGGAATTTCTTCACCCAGAGAGTGGTGAACCTGTGGAATTCTCTACCACACAAGGCAGTTGAGGCCAATTCATTAAATATATTCAAGAAGGAGTTAGATATATTTCTTAAGGCTAAAGGGATCAAGGGATATGGGGAGAAAGCGGGGACAGGGTACTGAATTTGGATGATCAGCCATGATCTCATTAAATGGCAGAACAGGCTCGAGGGGCCGAATGGCCTACTCCTGCTCCTATCTTCTATGTTTCTTCTTCGAGAAAGTGCTGTGGGATCTTGCACTACCTAAACATGCAGATGGGGCCTCAATGTGAAGTCTCCGATTATAGCATCCGGCTTCATTTTGAGCCTCCCTAATCTATTGTCTCTGCTATGCCACTTTGCAAACTGTTCCAAACAGTCATCACTCTCTTGAGTTTCAACAAAACTAGAAGCTGACTGCCTAGCGGCTTAATGCATTGCCTGGTGTAGTACTAAACTATCCAGATCAAGGAGGTCTCGGGTTCAGGCCCCAGTCTGTGTTGTTTGCTGGAGCAGCAGTGCCCTTGAATTAGAGAGGGAAAAATCATCCAGGGTTCTCACTCTTGACTCCTGCTGAAAGATGTATATGTGGCTATTGAACGAGGACAGGGTGAGGCTCATGTAGCAATAACAAACTGAAACTCTGGGCTCGCAGGTGATAATTGGCCAGTTAGGTGCAGTTCTGCAGACGGCAACGAGTCAAAATATTCAGTAGAGGAGGGAAGCGGAGAATATCATTGAGATCCTCCATGATCTCACCCCTCCCTGTCTCTGTAGCCTCCTACCACCCTCTGAGATCTCTTTGCTCTTCCAATTCTAACCGCTTGCGCATCCCCGATTTCCTTCGTGCCTTCAGCTGCCTCGACCCTAAGCTCTGGAATTCCATCCCTAAACCTCTCCGCCTCTCTACCTTTCTCTCATCCTTAAGAACATAAGAACAGAACATAAGAACATAAGAAATAGGAGCAGGAGTAGGTCATTTGGCCCCTCGAGCCTGCTCTGCCATTCAAAAAGATCATGGCTGATCTTCTACCTCAACTCCACTTTCCTGCACTGTCCCTTGATTCCCTTAATATCCAAAAATGTATCGATCTCTGTCTTGAATATACTCGACGACTGAGCCTCCACAGCAATCTGGGGTAGAGAATTCCAAAGATTCACCATCCTCTGAGTGAAGAAATTTCTCCTCATCTCAGTCCTAAATGACCGACCCCTTATTCTGAGACTGTGACCCCTGGTTCTTGACTCCCCAGCCAGGGGAAACATCCTCCCTGCGTCTACCCTGTAACAATTTTGTATGTTTCAATGAGATCACCTCTCATTCTTCTGAACTCCAGAGAATATAGGCCTAGTCTACTCAATCTCTCCTCATAGGACAGTCCCCCCCCATCCCAGGAATCAGTCTGGTGAACCTTCGTTGCACTCCCTCTATGGCAAGTATATCCTTCTTTAAGTAAGGAGACCAAAACTGTACACAATACTCCAGGTGTGGTCTCACCAGGGCCCTATATAATTGCAGTAAGACATCTTTACTCTTATACTCAAATCCTCTTGTAATAAAGGCCAACATACCATTTGCTTTCCTAATTGCTTGCTGTACCTGCATGTTAATTTTCAGTGATTTGTGTACAAGGACACCCAGGTCCCTCTGAACACCAACATTTCCCAATCTCTCGCCATTTAAAAAATACTCTGCTTTTTGATTTTTCCCTACCAAAGTGCTTAACTTCACATTTCTCCACATTATATTCCATTTCCATGTTCTTGCCCACTCACTTAGCTTGTCTATATCCTCTTTGCATCCTCCTCACAACTTACATTCCCACCCAGCTTGGTATCATCAGCACACTTGGATATATTACATTTGGTCCCCTCATCCAAATCATTGATATAGATTGTGAATAGCTGAGGCCCAAGCACTGATCCTTGTGGTACCCCACTAGTTACAGCTTGCCAACCCAAAAATGACCCGTTTATTTCTACTCTCTGTTTTCTGTCCGTTAACCAATCCTCAATCCATGCTAGTATATTACCCCCAATCCCATGAGCCCTAATTTTGTTTAATAACCTCTTGTGTGGCACCTTATCGAATGCTTTCTGAAAATCCAAATACGCCACATCCACTGGTTCCCCCTTATCTATTCTGCTAGTTACAACCTCAAAAAACTCTAACTGATTTGTCAAACACGATTTCCCTTTCATAAATCCGTGTTGACTCTGCCCAATCCTATTATTATTTTCTAAGTGCCCTGTTACCACATCCTTAATAATAGATTCCAGCATTCTCCCTACTACTAATGTCAGGTGCTCCTTAAAACCTACCTCTTTGATCAAGCCTTTTGGTCATCTATCCTAATATCTTCGTATGTGGCTCGGTCAAATTTTTATTTGTTAACGCTCCTGTGAAGCGCCTTGGGATGTTTTACTATGTTAAAGGGGCTATATAAATGCAAGTTGTTTTCTTTGGAACAGAGGAGGCTGAGGGGAGATTTAATTGAGGTGTATAAAATTGAGGGGCCTAGGTTGAGTGGATAAGAAGCAACTATTTCCCTTAGCAGAGCGGTCAATAACAAGGGGGCATAGATTTTAAAGTAATTGGTCGGAGGTTGAGAGGGGAGTTGAGAACTTTTTTTCACCCAGAGGGTGGTGGGAATCTGGAACTCACTGCCTGAAAGGGTGGTAGAGGCAGAAACCTTCACTGCATTTGAAAAGTACTTGGATATGCACTTGAAGTGTCGTAACCTACAGGGCTACGGACTAAGAGCTGGAAAGTGGGATTAGGCTGGATAGCTCTTTGTCGCCGGCACAGACACGATGGGACGAATGGCCTCCTTCTCTGCCATAAAGTTCTATGATTCCTAACTTTGAAATTTGCACACATTTTAGACGTTAATGCATATCTCAACCCTGTGCTCAACAGTTGATAAAAAACCTTTTGAGATTTATAAGATGTACAGTGCACTATTAGATATCTGATCCACCTCATGTGGCTACTTTGACAAACCCATTCTATTCATTCCAGATTACAGCACAAGTAAATGAGAGAGGAGGGTTTTTAAACACATTTTTATGCTTCGTGAAAGTATTTAAAAAAAAATCTAGTTATAAAGTTAATCCCCACACAAGTGTTTGCAGTAATCCACCTTTTCCACCTCCCCCCCCACCCCCCCAACACACAACACAAAAAAAGTGTTTTGATCTTTTTTTATTTTAATCTTCTTTCTTTTCAAATAAAATCTTTCTAAAGGAGATACCAGCAAAGGTCAAAGCTGAGTCTAAGCTTGATTCGAAACAGAATGGTACACCTGGGCAGGCAGACACACCCACTGCCAAAACACAGCGATAGGTAAATGCAGCAGGATTCTCTTATTTTCATCCTTTTTCCTCTTGCATTTTTTTAATGCTTTTGTCCCTTCCACTCCCCAATCGCCCGCGGCTAGTTTCTCGATGCATTCTCCTTAAGATGGGCATAAAACAAGTGTAAGCCTCCGGCACTTGTCTGTGACTTGGTTGCTAACTCTTGTCAGCTGTGGCTCAGTTGGTAGCACCCTTGCCTCTGAGACAGAGGTTGTGGGTTCATGGCCCACTTCAAACGCTTGAGCACAAAAATCTAGACTTTCACATCAGTGCAGTACTGAGGGAGTGCTGCACTGTTGAAGGTGCCGTCTTTCGGATGAGACCTTAAACCGAGGCCCCGTCTGCCCTCTCAGGTGGACGTAAAAGATCCTATGGCACTATTTCGAAGAAGAGCAGGGGAGTTCTACCTGGTGTCGTAGCCAATTATTTATCCCTTAATCAACATCACTAAAACAGACGGTCTGGTCATTATCACGTTATTGTTTGTGTGAGCTTGCTGTGTGAAATTGGCTGCTGCGTTTCCTACATTACAACAATACCAGGCAATGACTATCTCCAAAAAGCGAGAGTCTAACCACCTCCCCTTGACATTCAACAGTATTACCATCGTCGAATCCCCCACCATCAACATCCTGGGGATCACTATTGACCAGAAACTTAACTGGGCCAGCCACATAAATACTGTGGCAACAAGAGCAGGTCAGAGGCTAGGTTTTCTGCGGCGAGTGTCTCACCTCCTGACTCCCCAAAGCCTTTCCACCATCTACAAGGCACAAGTAAGAAGTGTGATGGAATACTCTCCACTTACCTGGATGAGTGCAGCTCCAACGACACTCAAGCAGCTTGATACCATCCAGGACAAAGCAGGCCGCTTGATTGGTACCCCATCCACCACCTTAAACATTCACTCCCTCCACCACCGGCGTACCATGGCTGCAGTGTGTACCATTTACAAGATGCACTGCAGCAACTCGCCATGGCTTTTTCGGCAGCACCTCCCAAACCCGCAACCTCTTCCACCTAGAAGGACAAGGGCAGCAGGCGCATGGGAGCCCCACCACCTCCAAATTCCCCTCCAAGTCATACACCATCCTGACTTAGAAGTATATCACCGATTCTTCATCGTCGCTCGGTCAAAATCCTGGAACTCCCTCCCTAACAGCACTGTGGGAGCACCTTCACCACACGGACTGCAGCGGTTCAAGAAGGCGGCTCACCACCACCTTAAGGGCAATTAGGGATGGGCAATAAATGCTGGCCTTGCCAGCGACGCCCACATCCCATAAACGAATAAAACAAACAGTGACTTCACTTCAAAAAGTACTCCTGTATAGCGCTTTGGGATGTCGTGAAAGGCGCTATATAAATGCGTCTTTCTTTTTCTTTCTTTGTAACGTCACATCATGTTACTAGGCACAAAGTGTCCCAGCTGGGAATTGAAGTATTATTTAAGTTCGCCTCTTTCCTGATTTTTTTCCCCCCGCGCCCCACTTCCTCAGTCAGAGCTACTGACTTGTTGGGGAAGTATGGTTTCACGAGCACTGATGGGTCTCTTGCACATCAGTGAAATGTGAATTGTTTATACGCGAACCTGGACTAATGAGTGATGCCGAGCTATTTTCCCGTGTTTGCCCTCTGGTACCTTGCCCAAGCAGCCATTGTTCATTGGTGAGCTTTGTCACTGAGGGTAGAAAATGGTTTGCGCTACACCTGTCTTTTGTGCACAAAACGGGTGCAACGCATACCAATTTAGCCGTGTGCCCAGTCTGTGCAGGTGTTGGTCCACTATTAAATTTGTGGGGCCGTTTTATTAGGCGTTCTGGGGGCAGGCGTTGGGTCCGCTTTGCTGAGGATTCTTCAGCAGCTTTATTTTGTTTTATATAAAAGACATCCTGTGGAGCCTGGAATGCTTGTCTGTATCCGCAGGAGTCGCAAACGCCCCCCTCCCCATCTCCTCTCCTGGGACTTACCTGAGGGCCGCTGCCGGCAAGGCAGGTAGCCCGACATCGAGGTCTTCGCTCAGGTGAGCTGCCTGTGGCAGTGCGATCAGTGCCGTGCATGTCAATCAAGCCTGAGGACCAATTGCCATCGATCCTCGGGCCTCTCGGTTCAGGCGTGCGCTGGTCGCGCAGCGCCAATTCTAGGCCCAGCCTAATTTGTGGACCCGAGTGTCAACAGGCTATTTGATCTTTGAGAATGACACAGCTGTGTTCAGAAAGATTTCGATGTCCTTGTACAGGAAACACAAAAAGTTGGCATGCAGGTACAGCAAGCAATTAGGAAGGCAATTGGCATGTTGGCCTTTATTGCAAGGGGGTTGGAGTACAAGAGTAAGGAAGTCTTGCTACAATTATACAGGGCTTTGGTGAGACCACACTTGGAGTACCGTGCACAGTTTTGGTCTCCTTATCTGAAGAAAGACATGCATGCCTTAGAGGCGGTGCAACAAAGGTTCACTAGGTTGATTCCTGGGATGAGAGGGTTGTCCTATGAGGAGAGATTGAGTAGATTGGGCCTATACTCTCGAGTTTAGAAGAATGAGAAGTGATCTCATTGAAACGTATAACATTCTGAGGGGATTAACAGGGTAGATGCTGATTGGTTGTTTCCCCTGGCTGGAGAGTCTAGAACTAGGGGGCATAGTCTCAGGATAAGGGGTCGGCCTTTTAAGACTGAGCTGAGGAGGAATTTCTTTACTCAGAGGGTTGTGAATCTTTGGAATTCTCTACCCCAAAGGGCTTTGGATGCTGAATCGTTGAGTATATTCAAGGCTGAGAGATAGATTTTTTGAACTCCAGAGGAATTAAGGGATATGGGGATCGGGTGGGAAAGTGGAGTTGAGGTCGAAGATCAGCCATGATTTTATTGAAAGCTGGAGCAGGCTTGAGGGGCCGTATGGTCTACTCATGCTCCTAATTCTTAGGTTCTTATGTTCTTAGCCCAATCCTGTTCTCGCCCAACAATAATTTCAGCACGAGAAAAAATAGTGATCAAGAGCGGATAGCCTGGCTAATTTTACTCCACACCTCAACTCCCCAGGCCCCGAGGGAGTCGTCGTCGTCGTCTTCTTAGGCAGTCCCTCGGAACCGAGGATGACTTGCTTCCACATTAAAAATGAGTTCTCAGGTGACTGATGAGTCCAATGCTGGACCTACAGTCTCTGTCACAGGTGGGGCAGACGGTGGTTGAAGGGGCGGGTGGGTGGGGTGCTTGGGTTGACGTGCGCTCCTTGCGCTGTTTGCGCTTGGCTTCCGCTTGCTCCCGGCGAAGAGACTCGAGGTATTCGGCGCCTTCCCGGATGCTTCTCCTCCACTTTGTGCGGTCTTGGGCCAGGGAATCCCAGGTGTCGGTGGGGATGTTGCACTTTTTCAAGGAGGCTTTGAGGGTGTCCTTGAAGCGTTTCCTATGCCCACCTGGGGCTCTCTTGCCGTGCCGGAGCTCTGAGTAGAGTGCTGCACTGTCGGAGGTGCCGTCTTTCGGAGGGACGTTAAACCAAGACCTTGTCTGCTCTCTCAGGTGGGTGTAAAAGCTCCCACGTCACTATTTTGAAGGGGAGCGGTGGAGTTATCCCTGGTGTCCTAGCCAATATTATACTTGAACTAACACCATTAAATCAGATTAACTGGCCATTGTTTGTGGGAGCTTGCTGTGTGTAAATTAACTGCTGCGGCTCCTACGTTGCAAAAGTGTCTACACTTCAAAAAGTACTTAATTGGCTGTAAAGTGCTTTGGTTGTGAAAGGCGCTGTAGAAATGCAAGTGTTTCTTTATAAAATATGATTTTTTTTTAAGATTACATCGATATCTGCAGCCGTAACTTTAAAATAAAACAGTGGCTCGTGCGATGTGTCATTCAGTAACAACAAAATGCATTACAGGGTTGTATGACTGCCATCCGGTATTTAATCCAGTTTGAGAAGTTTTTTTTTGTGTGTGGAGAAGTTGTGGGAAACTGGCTGCAGGCTAAACCACGTGTTGACTGTTCTGAAATCTCTTTAAGCCACATGAAAGCCGCGAAGGAAAAGAACGATTACCTTGACTTGGAAGGACAGTATTATACCGAAAACCTGTTTTTAAAAAAAGTAAATGTAGCTAGCCTGCTTATTGTCAGGGCATCCAAGATTTTTGCCTTTGTGGGCTAGATAGATTTACATGGTAGAGGTGGGTAGGGAGCAATGTTCCATCTAATTTTTTTTTTTGGCCCGCACGGCCCCTCTAACAGGCTGCGCGGGCCATTCAAAATTCCGCACATGTGCAGTTTTTCTATTTAAAAGCCGGCTCACCAGCTACGCGGGACCTTCAGAGAGCTGCGTGGCCGCACAGCTTATAGGGGACGTTGGTAGGGAGGGAGGGGGCACCCAGTTTAAATTTATGCTCCCATTTATTTGCATAGATTTTAAGTTGATTCTAAAAGAAACAAAGACTTGTATTTATATAGTGCCTTTCACAATCTCAGTGTTGATGAGCGCTTTACGGCCAATTAAATACTTTTTTTGAAATGTAGTCACTGTTGTAAGAAACGCGGCAGCCAATTTGCGCACAGCAAGGTCCCACAAACACCAATGAGTTAATGACCAGATAATCTGTTTGTGATGTTGGTTGAGGGATAAATATTGGCCCAGGACACTGGGGATAGCTCCCCTGCTCTTCTTAGTAGCGCCGTGGGATCTTCTCCGTCCACCTGAGAGGGCAGACGGGGCCTGGGTTTAACTTCTCATCTGAAAGACGGCACCTCCGACAGTGCAGCGCTCCCTCAGTACTGCACTGGGAGAGTCAGCCTGGATTTTGTGTCCAAATCTCCGAAGTGTGGGACTTGAACACACGACCTTCTGACTCGCAGGTGAGAGTGCTGCCCACTGAGTGGCGACTGATTGTCCCTTGGATGGACTTGGAGTTCTGATTGTGAAAATTTTTTCACCAATAAGGCAACTAAGCTATAATTAAAAAAAAAAAAAAATCTTTCCTAAAGCTCCAGATCCATGAAATTCAAACAGGACAAACCAAGCGAGTAAGACAGTTGTCTGGGCTTCGAGGGCCAGCTTGACAGGGATCAGACTGCAGTTTGGACAATCCTGGTTTATTGGTTAAAGCATTATATAGTGGCACTAAGCCATACGTACAAGGAAGTAACGCGGATTGATTGCTAGTCGGTGCTGAATCAGCTGATCACAGCTGGGGCAGAATAGCGGAATTTGAAGGGTCACAGACCTGAAACGTTAACTCTGTTTCTCTCTCCACGGATGCTGCCTGGCCTGCTGAGTGTTTCCAGCATTTTCTGTTATAGCAGAATTTTATATTTGGCCGTTTGGTTCCCATTATGAAATATTATATGTTAGCCCTGGTATTCAAACTGTTTGTTGCTTGTGAATATTTTAGAAAGGTGGAGTTTTGTAACATATTTAAAACAACAACAACTTGTGTTTATATAGCAGCTTTTAAGGAGGTAAAACATCCCAAGACGCTTCGCAGGAGCATTATATATATTTTTTTAAATTGACACTGAGCCACATAAGCAGATATTAGGGCATAAAAACAGAAAATGCTGGAAATACTCAGCAGGTCAGCAGCATCTGTGGAGAGAGAAACAGAGTTAACGTTTCCGGTCATTGACCCTTCGTCAGAACTGAAACTGAGAGTTCTGACGAAGGGTCATCGACCGGAAACGTTAACTCTGTTTCTCTCTTCACAGATGCTGCCTGACCTGCTGAGTATTTCCAGCATTTTCTGTTTTTATTTCAGATTTCCAGCATCCGCAGTATTTTGTATTACAGATATTAGGGCAGATGGCCAAAAGCTTGGTCAAAGAGGTAGGTTTTAAGGAACATTTTAAAGGAGCGAGAGAGCGGAGAGGTTGAGGGAGGGATTTCCACAGCTTGGGGCCTTGGCAGCTGAAGGCACGGCCAACAGTGGTGGAGCGATTAAAATCGGGGGTGCTCAAGAGGCCAGAATTAGAGGAGTGCAGATATCTCGAAGGGTTGTAGATTACAGAGATAGGGAGGCCCTAAACTCTGGAATTCCCTCCCTAAACCTCTCCACCTCTCTCTCCTCCATTAAGACGCTCTTTAAAGCCTATCTGTTTGACCAAGCTTTTGGTCATCTGCCCAAATATCTCCTTATGTGGCTCGGTGTCTAATTTTGTTTGATAACGCTCCTGTGAAGTGCCTTGGGACGTTTTAATACGTTAAAGGCGCTATATAAATTCAAATTGTTGTTATCTGAAGAGTGACTATCTTGCAAGTGAAAAGACTCACTGAAGAACCAGTTTTGTTTGGAGACACCTTGTTGCTTTGCTTGCTGCGACGGGGCACTCGGCATGCAGCAGGTTAAACTCGAGATGTGTTTTTGTGACCCTTATTAACCTTTTGATAAACATTACTAGGTCTCTGTGACTTGTGCAGAGTTTGATGTGTGGTTCGGGTTGTTGTGACCTGCAATCACTCACAACTCATTCATACACGGCTCTCATTTACAAAGATGGGGCTGATCAGCGTGGTTAGGATCTGCCATATAGAATACATTCCATTCTTCAGGTTCATCCAGTCGTGGTTCTCTTAACCCCCCACCCCAAAAACAAAAGACAGGAGCAGAAACCAGCTTGGCTATCGCAAGATAGGTTTGAAAGGTGGGTTCTGCACAGTCTTTCCCCTTCTGTTCTAGAATCATAGAAATCATAGAAACTTTACAGCACAGAAGGGGAGGCCATTTGGCCCGTCGTACCTGTGCTTATCTTTGAAAGAGCAGTTGTATTTCATCCCACATCCCCACTTTTTGATCGTAATCCTGTAAGTTGCTCATCCTCCAGTGCCTGTCCAACTCCCTTTTAAAATTATTTGTGGAATCAGCTTCCGCCACCTTTTCAGGTAGAGCGTTCCAGATTCGACAACTTTATGTTCCTCAAGTCCAGTTAAAATTGTCGGCCCTGTGTGCAATAAAAACCAAATCTATGTTTAAATTGTGGAAATCGAGCTAGGGTCAGCTATTTGTGTGATTACCACAGTCGGGAGACCATTGTGTTTTTTCTAAACTTCACTATGGGAAAGGTGAGGAAGCTTGTGCAATACTTAAAAAATGTCCTTGAAACCTGCATTTTAATTGGGGGGGGGGAAAAATCAATGTGGTACCTGATTGCTTGGTGCATAAAGGCAGCAGCTGCTACGGTACTGAGCCACGCAGAACACAATGTTCTAGGCTCACCCCTGATCTGAGCAGTTGGTTGATCTCGGACAAGACGGTATTTGAGGAGCTGCTGCTGCTTCTTAGACAGTCCCTTGGAACCGAGGATGACTTGCTTCCACATTAAAAATGAGTTCTCAGGTGACTGATGAGTCCAATGCGAGACCTACAGTCTCTGTCACAGGTGGGGCAGACGGTGGCTGAAGGGGCGGGTGGGTGGGGTGCTTGGGTTGACGTGCACTGCTTGCGTTTGGCTTCCGCTTGCTCCCGGCGAAGAGACTCGAGGTGTTCGGCGCCTTCCCGGATGCTTCTCCTCCACTTTGTGCCAGGGATTCCCAGGTGTCGGTGGGGATGTTGCACTTTTTCCAAGGAGGCTTTGAGGGTGTCTTTGAAGCGTTTCCTCTGCCCACCTGGGGCTCTCTTGCCGTGTCGGAGCTCCGAGTAGAGCGCTTGTTTTGGGAGTCTCGTATCGGGCATGCGGACGATATGACCTGTCCATCGGAGCTGATCGAGCGTGGTCAAAGCTTCGATGCTGGGGATGTTGGCCTGAGTGAGAACACTGACGTCGGTGCGCCTATCCTGCCAATGGATTTGCAGGATCTTGCGGAGGCAGCGTTGGTGGTACCTCTCCAGTGCTTTGAGGTGCCTTTGAGGAGCTACAATTGGTCTTGCAATGCGTGGGCTAGGGAAGGGAGTAATCGGCTACTATTCCCACTCCTGATCGTCGTGTGCCGAACATGTGGAGAAAAGCTGATTTTGAGGGGCTGAGAATAGAATTTGGGAAAATAAAATGGGCAACAATATTGGCAAACAACGATGTAGAACAGAAATGGGAAACATTTAAAAGGGTGTTCAACAGAGTGTAGGAACAATATATTCTGCTAAAAGGAAAGAACAAACTAAACACTAATGAGACCCCATGGATGAATAAAGCCATAAGGGAACAATTGAGGGTAAGGAAAGAGGCATACATTAAGTACATAGACAGCAGGGGAGTGCATGATAAGGGTGAATACGAAGAGATTAGGAGAAAGTCAAAATAAACAATTAGGAAGACAAAGAGGAACTATGAAATTAAATTATCAAGGAACATAAAACAAAATAATAAAATAGTTTACAGGCACATCAATATAAAAAAAGGAAGGTGGGATGGGAATAGGGCCGTTAAGAGATGGATAGGATAATACCACAGGTAACGATAGATATATTAAATAATTATTTTGCTTCAGTATTTACCAGGGAGATAGAACAGGTGGACATGACATTGGATGATGAGATTAGTAATGCGATAAGTGCATTTAAAATTAAAAGAGGGGATATATTAAATAAACTAATCAAACTCAAAGAGGATAAAACTCCTGGATTGCATCCACGCATTTTAAAAGAATCTAGGGAAGCGATAGCAGAGGTATTACTACACACATTTAATAATTCGTTAGAAAAAGGTGTAGTGCCAGAGGACTGGGGGATAGAACATGTCCAGTGAATTATAGACCAGTCAGCTTAACATCGGTGGTCGGAAAAATAATGGAATCTCTACTAAAGGAGAAAATAGAAGAACATCTAGAAACCAAAAACATAGTAATTAATGGTCAGCATAGATTTCAAAGGGAAAGTCTTGCTAGACCAACCTCATTGAATTTTTTGAAGAGGTAAGAGAGAGTAGAGAATGGTAATGCAGTAGATGTAATTTATCTAGATTTTCAAAAGGCCTTCGATAAGGTACCCCATAATAGACTGATGAACAAGGTCAGAGAATGTAGAGTTGGGATAAGTAGCAGAATGGATAGCTAGCTGGCTTCAAGACAGAAAGCAGAGAGTCGGAGTAATGGGTAGCTATTCACAGTGGCAGAAGGTGGGTAGTGGTGTTCCACAGTGCTGGGACCACTGTTCACAACTTATCATTTAAACTTAGGAATCAAAACACAATTTCTAAATTTGTGGATGACACCAAATTGGGGGGGGGGAGGAGATGGTCAATACTGAGGAGGACTGCAACAAATTACAGGAGGACGTTAATAAACTTGCAGAATGGGTATATAATTGGCAAATGCAGTTCAACACAGATAAATGTGAGGTACTACATTTTGGTAGGAAGAATAGGGCGGTCTTATTACTTGGAGGGCGAGTCTAGGTGGGATAGAGGAACAAAGGGATCTCGGAGTACAAATACACACATCGCTAAAAGTTGCTCCACCTTTAGCAAGGCCATAATGCAGTGGCAATGGCACCACCAGAGCCAAGTCACTCACCAATATCATGGGGATAGCCATGCTACAAGAGCAGGGCAGAGGCTGGATACCCCGTGACCCTGATAATCTGCATCCCAGAGTACTAAAAGAGGTAGCCATGGAAATAGTGGATGCATTGGTTGTCATCTTCCAAAATTCTATATATTATGGAACAGTTCCGGCGGATTAGAGGGTGACAAATGTAACCCCACTATTTAAAAAAGGAGGGAGAGGAAAACTGGGAACTACAGACCGGTTAGCCTAACATCAGTAGTAGGGAAAATGCTAGAGTCTATTATAAAGGATGTGATAACAGGACACTTAGACAATATCAATGGGATTAGGCAAAGTCAACATGGATTTATGAAAGGGAAATCATGTTTGACAAACCTACTGGAGTTTTTTGCGGCTGTAACTGGTAGAATAGATAAGGGAGAACCAGTGGATGTGGTGTATTTGGATTTTCAGAAGGCCTTTGATAAAGTCCCACATAAGAGGTTAGTGTGCAAAATTAAAGCACATGGGATTGGAGGTCATATACTGGCATGGATTGAAAATTGGTTAACAGACAGGAAACAGAGAGTAGGAATAAATGGATCTTTTCGGGGTGGCAGGCGGTGACTAGTGGGGTACCGCAGGGATCCGTGCTTGGGCCCCAGCTATTCACAATATATATCAATGATTTGGATGAGGGAACCAAATGTAATATTTCCAAGTTTGCTGACGACACGAAACTAGATGGGATTGTGAGTTGTGAGTAGGATGCAAAGAGGCTTCAAGGCGATTTAGACAAGTTGAGTGAGTGGGCAAATACATGGCAGATGCAATATAACGTGGATAAATGTGAAGTTATCCACTTCGGTAGGAAAAAACAGAATGGTAGAGTATTATTTAAATGGTGATAGATTGGGAAATGCTGATGTACAAAGGGACCTGGGTGTCCTTGTACACCAGTCACTGAAAGCAAACATGCAGGTGCAGCAAGCAGTTAGGAAGGCAAATGGTATGTTGGCTTTCATTGCAAGAGGATTTGAATACAGGAGCAAGGATGTCTTACTACAGTTGTACAGGGCCTTGGTGAGACCACACCTGGAGTACTAATGTGCAGTTTTGGTCTCCTTACCTAAGAAAGGATATACTTGCCATAGAGGGAGTGCAGCGAAGGTTCACCAGACTGATTCCTGGGATGGCAGGACTGTCGTATGAGGAGAGATTGGGTCGACTAGGCCTGTATTCACTAGAGTTTAGAAGAATGAGAGGGGATCTCATTGAAACGTATAAAATTCTGACAGGGCTAGACAGACTGGATGCAGGGAGGATGTTTCCCCTGGCTGGGGGCTCTAGAACGAGGGATCACAGTCTCAGGATACGGGGTAGGACATTTAGGACTGAGATGAGAAATTTCTTCACACAGAGGGTGGTGAACCTGTAGAATTCTCTACCACAGAAGGCTGTGGAGGCCAAGTTACTGAATATATTTAAGAAGGAGATAGATAGATTTCTAGACACAAAAGGCATCAAGAGGTATGGGGAGAGAGCGGGAATATGGTATTGAGATTAGAGGATCAGCCATGATCGAAGGGCCGAATGGCCTAGTCCTCCTATTTTTCTATGTTCCATGTTTCTACGACAAGTGGTTCATTTTCTGACCACTCCAAGCCTCTCCACCATTTACAAGGCTGAAGTCAGGCTAAACTCACCATCAGCACTCAAGAAGCTCAATGTCATCCAGGATGAAGCATTTATCTTGATTGGCCCTTGTGCCACTGGACTCAGTATCCATCCCCTCCACCACCGGTATACCAAAGCTGCAGTATGTATGATCTGTAGTATGCACTGCAGCAACTCACCTAAGTTACTTCGATAGCTCTTTCTCCCCCTGCAACCTCAACCACCGAGAAGGACAAGAGCAGCAATGTTGTGGAAACATTCATCACCTCCTTGTTCCCCTCCAAGTCGCACACCATCCTGACTTGGACATCTGTTGCTGTTCCTTCATCATCGGGTCAGTATCCTGGAATTCCCTACCTAACACCATCATGTACCTTCACCACATGGACTGCCGTGCTTGAAGGAGAAGGCCCACCACCACCTCAGGGCAGCTCAGGATTGGAAATAAATGTAGCTTTGTCAGTGTTGCCCACATCCCGAGAGCCAACCATAATTTTAAAAAAGGCTATTTCCCTGGTTGGTGAGTCATTGAGGAGAGGGGTTAGGAAATTTTCTTGACACAATGCTTGGAGCATGGAATGATTGGGAGGGAGTGGCTTGAGGCAAGGATCATTACATCTTTGAAGGGGAAAATTGGATAAATATTTGAAGCAGAGGAAGATACAGTGCTATAAGGAGAGTGCGGGCCAGTTTTGAATTGCTATTGCAGACATGATGGGCCAAGTGTCCTAGTAGTGTGAATTTCTGTGATTCTCTGGGTATTGGGATCAGACCTAGTTCTGGTATCTTCCATAGTTGAAAAGCCTGCAGGCACACAAATCACCAGAGAGGGGGCTGTACCTTTTGGAGGGGAGAAATTGAAGAAATGAGGAAGATCTGAATGTGAGCGAGTTTGTTGTTTAATAGGACTTCCTTTTTAAAACCACCATCTCAACTCTCTTTGCAACCCAGTGTTTTTTCTTTCTTTCTCCAGCGGGGTCAGCTTGGCTCAGGTGTTGGCAGTCGTGCTCCAGGTCAGACGCTTGTAAGTTCAAACCCCACTCCAGCCTACAAGTACATGATCTAGGCTGTCACTTCAATGCCGCACTGAGGGAGTGCTGCATTCCTGGGGGTGTCATCCTTGGGACGCTACTTTAAACTGAGGCCCTGTGGGTGTTAAACATCCCGTGACACTATTTGAAGAGCAGTAGGTTTTCCCAATACCCTGGCCAACATTCTTGCCTCCACCACCACCAAAACAGATTAACTGGTCATTTATCTCATTGCTGTTTGTGGGATCTTGTTATGTGCAATATGGTTTGTTGCACTGGCCTACATAACAGTTTTAAAAACGTAATTCTTTGTTTGTGAAGTGCTTTAAGATGTTTCTGAGAGGAATGAGAAGGTGGCATATAAAGAAAGTCTGTCTTTCTCCTGGGCAGCACCATGAGTGGATGAACCAAGGAATGGATTGTGCTCCATACAGCAAGTTCTAACCCCGGAGATCAGACTGTCTGGAAGAGTGCAAGTGATTGCAGGTCACTAAACCTGATGGCCCACTGGGTCTGATTTATTCAGGTAGACCTGTGTTGTTCACCTGTTTGAGGAGAAGCCGGGGATGTAATTATACTTGAATTTTCAGAAGACATTTTGAAGGTTCCTGCCCGAGGCATCTAAACAAGGTAAAGGCACAAAGAATTAATGACACATTAGCCAGCTGTGCTAAAAATGGGCTTGGTCACAGATATCCGAAGGATATGAGAAGCGTGTTAGATTTTGCACCGGGGAACAGTGACGAGTGAAAGGTCACAGGCATCTCTTCGGGGATCCTTATCTCTTCACTCTGTCTCCTAAACAGTATGAAAATGAGGGCACGTGGCATATTTAATCAGATGAGCCCAACCAGTTTCACTGTGCTGAGTTGGTTGATCTCCACAGCCACAGCAGGAGTGACACTTCACTTGACCTTTTGTGCCCTTGAAATAGGGAAAATGAAAAATAAAACTCAGCCAAGGTTCCTGCTCCTGATCTCCGTTTAGTGTGCGAACGCAGGACGAAGAACACTGGCGAGGAGAGGATCAGGCTCGAGTGCGATGCCTAACGGTGTTGAATATTGTCTAGATTCGGATGTGCAGAATGGCCCCTTAGGCTGTCTGTGCCCTTAGAACCAGTCTTAAACCAGTAAGAGTCAATCCCTGAGTGGATCAATCCCTACCTGATGTGCTTCCTTCCTTCCTTTCCAGCCTTGGCTGAACTGAAATGCAAAACCAATCAACAGTTTCCTCCCTTTTCATCTTGCATTCTTCACGGTTATTTTATCTGCTGCACCTCTAATCCCACATGGTTGCTTGCACCTCTTCTGAATCTGCTGATTAGTGCCTGATCTACCCTAGCGTGGACTCTAGGATTTCAGTAAAGCATAACGACGGCCTGTGAACCTTTTGTATCTTGTCCACTTCAACTGTGGGGAAAAAAGTATACAAATAAAAATGTGCCCAAGGAAGTACATGATAGGTTTTTGTCCTTCCAAACCTGGGCTGTGTGGAGAGAGGACTTGTAGCTGTATAACGTTAGGGTAAAGTGATGGTGATTGCAGGTCCATCACTGGGGATTTGAGTTAAATAACAGCACCGCACAAGAAGCATATTGCACCTGTTAAATCATACTGGTACAAGTGTGATTTTTTTTTCACTAGCAATTTGGCTACATAACCCTATCAACACTGCCAATGGTTTAAGTTGCATTTAAAGATTCATTGCATCCAGTTAAAATTCAAGTAACATTTTTAAATCAGTTAAACCATTATCTCATTGCTGTTTGCGGGAGCTTGCTGTGTGCAAATTGACCGCCGCTTTTCTTACATTACAACAGTGGCTAAACTTCAGAACTTACTTCATTGGCTGTAAAGCGCTTTGGGACATCCTGAGGTCATGAAAGGCGCTGTATGGGTGCAAGTTCTTTCTTTCTTTAAACTTTTAAAAGAGAACAGTATTGACTACTGTTTACGGGATGTTGCTGGTGCAGATTGGCTGCTGCGTGTGCTTACTGCAATCCAAAAGAAATGAACTGTGAGAACACTTTGAGATGTTTCAACATCAGATGATGTATAAATACCTTTACCTTTAATTTACGTGACAATGTTTTTTTGCCCAGCAATCGGCAGCTTTTAAATAGAAGGAGTGGGGTTTTTTTTTCAAAGCGCTGGGAATGGGAACCTGCTGTCCTGAGAGTAGCAGAATGTCTCACTGTGCACACTCTGTCCTGTCATTATCTAAAAGTATACACCCGTAATCAGAAAACATCTGCTTCCTACTGCAAATCACAAGCGCTGTCTCTGTCTGCAGTTCTATCCATGGAAACCTGTTCTTTGCAGGTTCACCCTATTCTGCCTCCTTCCCCCCACGCCCCCATGCCAAGTTCCTACTTAAAGAGTGATTCCATACCACATTTGAAGAACACCTGAATTTATAGAAAATAGATATTTTGAAATGGCAAACCTGCAGTGTTGTGACGGTGTCTGTAGTTAACCAGAGAAACAGCTGATCATTGCTATGCGATGCAGAGGGAAGCCCTTCTGATTTTTGTTTCTACTGTCTGAGTATTGTCCCGAAATCATTGACCAAAACATTTTGGTTTATTTCTCTGCCCCTTGTCACCAAGCTTACACTTATAACCATTATTGCACTTCAGAGTCATTCATTGTGTGCTTGAGATGTTTCGGAGAGAAAAGAAAGACTTGCATTTATACAGCGCCTTTCACGATCTCAGGACGTCCCAAAGCGCTTTACAGCCAATGAAGTGCTTTTGAAGTGTAGTCACTGTTGTAATGTAGGAACTGTGGAGATGTAGGAGTGATGAGGGGCTATATAAATGCATCACTTCCTTTCAGCTTGTAGTGATGGGCCCTGAACTCTTCATTTGTTCACCCTCCACGTATAGTGGGGAAGGGGTGACAACTGAGGCCTACTCACTTCCATCATCTATTTCTACGCTTCAGATCTGCTCCAAGTTCAACAAAAAATCTCATTGTGAATGGTTTCTCTTGAATCACCACACATAGATTTACAAGGATGAGATTACAGCTATCGGGAGAGATTGAACAGGTTGGAGCTTTTTACTTTAGAAAAGAAAAGACTTGGAGGAGACCTGATAGAAGTCTTTAAAATTATGATTGGTTTTGACAGGACAAATGTGGAGAGAATGTTTCCACTTGTGGGAGAATGCAAAACTAGGGGCCATAAATACAAGATAGTTACTAATAAATCCAATAGGGAAATAAGGAGAAATTTCTTTACTCAGAGAGTGGTTAGAATCATAGAATCATTACAGCACGGAAGAAGGCCATTCGGCCCGTCGAGCCCATACCACCTCTCTGCAAGAGCACTTCAGCGAGTCCCACTCCCCCGCCCTTTCCCCATAGTCCTGCAAATTTCTATCCTTCAGATACTTATCCAACTCCCTTTTGAAAGCCGTGATTGAATCTGCTTCCACCACCTTTTCAGGCAGTGCATTTCAGATATTAACCACTCGCTGCGTAAAAGAGTTTTTTCTTACGTCGCTTTTGGTTCTTTTGCCAATCAACTTAAATCTGTGTCCTCTGGTTCTCGACCCTTCTGCCAATGGGAACAGGTTCCCTCTATCTACTCTGTCCAGACCCCTCATGATTTTGAACACCTCTATCAAATCTTCTCTCAATCTTCTCTGCTCCAAGGAGAACAACCCCAGCTTCTCCAGTCTATCAACGTAACTGAAGTCCCTCATTCCTGGAATAATTCTCGTAAATCACTTTTGTACTCTATACCTCAATTCATGAAGCCCAGGATTTTTGTTTTTATTCGTTCATGGGATGTGGGCGTCGCTGGCAGGGCCAGCATTTATTGCCCATCCCTAATTGCCCTTGAGAAGGTGGTGGTGAGCCGCCGCCTTGAACCGCTGCAATCCGTGTGGTAAAGGTGCTCCCACAGTGCTGTTAGGTAGGGAGTTCCAGGATTTTGAACCAGCAATGATGAAGGATCGGCGATATATTTCTAAGTCAGGATGGTGTGTGACTTGGAGGGGAACTTGGAGGTGGTAGTGTTCCCATGCGCCTGCTGCCCTTGTCCTTCTAGGTGGAAGAGGTCGCGGGTTTGGGAAGTGCTGCCGAGAAGCCTTGTGAAGAGTATTCCATCACACTCCTTACTTGTGCCTTGTAGTTGGTAGAAAGGCTTTGGGGAGTCAGGAGGTG
Source organism: Squalus acanthias (assembly GCA_030390025.1). Taxonomy (NCBI): domain Eukaryota; kingdom Metazoa; phylum Chordata; class Chondrichthyes; order Squaliformes; family Squalidae; genus Squalus; species Squalus acanthias. The sequence continues at coordinate 10,826,479 of CM059426.1, read as the reverse complement.
AGACACTTGCCGCAGAATACCTAGCCTCTGACCCTCTTGTTGCCACAGTATTTATGTGGCTGGTCCAGTTAAGTTTCTGGTCAATGGTGACTCCCAGGATGTTGATGGTGGGGGATTCGGCGATGGTAAGGCCAATGAATGTCAAGGGGCGGTGGTTAGATTCTCGCTTGTTGGAGATAGTCATTGCCTGGCACTTCTGTGGCGCGAATGTTACCTGCCACTTATCAGCCCAAGCCTGAACGGCGTTCAGGTCTTGTTGCATGCGAGCATGGACTGCTTCATTATCTGAGGAGTTGTAAATGGCACTGAACACTGCAGTCATCAGCGAACATCTCCATTTCTGACCTTATGTTGGAGGGAAGGTCATTGATGAAGCAGCTGAAGATGGTTGGGCCTAGGACACTGCTCTGAGGAACTCCTGCAGCGATGTCCTGGGGCTGTGATCCCGTAAGCCTTTTTAACTGCTTTCTCAACCTGCCCTGCCACCTTCAACGATTTGTGCACACATACCCCCAGGTCTCTCTCTTCGTGCACCCGCTTTAGGATTGTACCATTTAGTTTATATGTCCTCTCCTCATTCTTTCTACCAAAATGTATCACTTCACACTTTTCTGTGTTAAATTTCATGGTTAAAATGTGGAACTCGCTACCACAGGAGGTGTTTGAGGCAAATAGCTTAGATGCTTTCAAAATGAAACTAGATGAGTACATGAGAGAAAAGGGAATAGAAAGATATGCTGAAAGGCTGAGATGAGGTAGATGGAATGGAAGGAGACTTGTGTGGAGTATAAACACCAGCACAGACTAGTTGGGTCGAATGGCCTGTTTTTGTGCTGTATATTCTATGTAAAGTGGTCTTGAGTTTTGGTCCCTTTTTGTTATTGGGAACTGTCTCTGTGCCTGTTCAGAGGTCTGTGGAAAAGATGGTGGATGCTCTGGAGCATGGACCCTTCTCGCTCACTAATCAACTCGTGCCTCTGATTATACCATAGCTGTCAGATGCTAGAGCGAGAAAGTTTTTAAAGCATTAAAACCCTCCAGTGTTCCCACATACTTTTCTCTGCTCAAGGGTCTGACCTTGGGTTAGGGTACAGTTCCATATGCGATAGCCACTTTGTAGTACCTTGCCCTAGTGGCATTCTTCATGTCTCGAGAGAGTAAACTCAAAATCCACACATGCACACTTTTGAACAAAGGTTACTAGAAAGTAATCTGCAGCGGTAACGCGCGCTGGTTTTTTTTCCCCCTTTCTCTTAACCAGGGACGCAAAGACTTGTCTAGCACCCCAACCATCGAGAATTCAAATCTTCAACTGAACATCAATTTCAGTCCAGTCACTTGGTACATATTGTGGTTTCACTCCAGAGTGAGATTGATCGTGAAGTGGCGTTTGAGGGAGGAACAGATTCAGCAGAAGACCAACTTTGGTCAGCAAAACTTCCAGCTGGCAGGTCCTATAAATGCAGAGAAACGCCTGCCCACAGGCATTCTAAGACCATCACCTCAGTTATGTAAGACCTTGCAGGGCTTGTATGAACTGCGAAGCCATCCCTCTTCAGATAATGGTAGACAACACTACTGTTACTATAGATGGTAACACTTGCACAGACCATTCATGTGGTATGCCCAAGGCGACCATGGACCTCAAGGCTGCATAATTTCACATAGGGATTTCAGAGCCTCACAGGCAGTCGTTGATGTTTAGCAGAGGAAGTCTATTACCCAGGGCAAGTTGTCTCATGCAGCTTCAAATTTGCACCCATAACGCACATAAAGTGGTCTTTGTCAGACTGTTCTTGTACCTACTGCACAAGGCCACAATCTTGAGGTTTTTTTTAGGAAGATGGGGATTCCTGATGATAGTCAGTGTATGATCTTTAGAGTGATTCTGGGAATAGTCTTATCATTGAGCAGTTTCAGATTGTGCAGCTCAAATGCACAATCTGAAGGTGGTATTGAATGGGAGGTGGTATTGAGCGTTGATGCTAAGTACAGATCCTTGTGTTGGTTGCAGTTATTTTTGTGATAGTGGATGCAAATTTCCTCGAGACTGTGTGCAATTGACCCTTGTACATTGGTATTTGTGGCGTGCTTTGTTATCCAAGACCGTTGAGATAACCAGGAGGCTGTTGTCAACTTAAAATGGTGTTTCAATGACAGACGTAGAGCGAATCATGGCTGCACCCTGTCTCACATGATGACAGGCACTTCCTTCAGCATGTTCACTTTCAGAGGATGCAAACCTAAGGAGTGTGGATATAAGAGGAGACCTCCCAGCACATAGAAGCTCTTCTGCGTTCAAGAAACAAATTGCAACAAGTCGATGAGCATCTGGACAGACTACATCACAATAATGAGATTTATCAACAAGGTGGAAGCTAATCTTATGCTCTGCATTTCCGTGTCAAACGGATGTGGCATTGAGATCAACAGAATCTCACGCTCTATCAGCTTCACACCTAGCGGAGGTGCATAGTATTACAACAGACATCCTCTGCAGGGGTAAAGTCAAGCTTCATGAATGACTAATCAAATCTCTTTTGACAAATGAGGTTACTCAGAAATAGATCTGTGTCCACCCTTTCACAACAAGAAGTCAGTGCCAGACTGTACTTAAAGTAGATAAGTCACCTGGAGAGGATGGGATGCATCCTAGGATGTTGAGGGAGGAAATCGCGGAGGTACTGGGCATAATATTCCAATCCTCCTTAGATACAAGTGGTGCCAGAGGACTGGAGAATTGCAAATGTTACACCATTGTTCAAAAAAGGGTGTAAAGATAAATCCAACAACTACAGGCCAGTCAGTTTGACCTCGGTAGTGGGGAAGCGCTTAGAAACAGTAATCGCGGACGAAATTAACAGTCACTTGGGCAAGTGTGGATTAATTAAGGAAAGCCAGCACAGATTTGTTAAAGGCAAATTGTGTTTAACTAACTTGATTGAGTTCTTTGATTAGGTAACAGAGAGGGTTGTTAGGGTAATACGGTTGATGTAGTGTACATGGATTTCCAAAAGGCGTTCGACAAAGTGCCACATAATAGGTTTGCCAGCAGAGTTGAAGCCCATGGAATAAAAGGGACAGTGGCAGCATGGATATGAAATTGGCTAAGTGACAGGAAACAGAGAGTAGTGGTGAACAGTTGTTTTTCGGACTGGAGGAAGGTATGCAGTTGTGTTCCCCAGGGGTCGGTTCCAGAACCACTGCTTTTGTTGATATATATTAATGACTTGGACGTGGGTGTAAAGGGCACAATTTCAAAATTTTCAGATGACAAAACTTGGAAGTATAGTGAGGAGGATAGTGATAGACTTCAGGAAGACATAGACAGGCTGGTGAAATGGGCGAATACGTTGCAGATGAAATTTAACGCAGAAAAGTGTGAAGTGATACATTTTGGTAGAAAGAATGAGGAGAGGACATATAAACTAAATGGTACAATCATGAAGGGGGTGCACGAACAGAGAGATCTGGGGGTATGTGTGTACAAATCGTTGAAGGTGGCGGGGCAGGTTGAGAAAGCAATTAAAAAGGCTTACAGGATCCTGGGCTTCAAGAATAGAGGTATAGAGTTCAAAAGTGTGGAAATTATGATGAACCTGTATAAAACACGGGTTCGGCCCCAAAAGGAGTACTGTGTCCAATTCTGGGCACCACACTTTAGGAAGGATGTGAAAGCCTCAGAGAGGGTGCAGAAAAGATTTACGAGAATGATTCCAGGAATGAGGGACTTCAGTTACGTTGATAGACTGGAGAAGCTGGGGTTGTTCTCCTTGGAGCAGAGAAGATTGAGAGGAGATTTTATAGAGGTGTTCAAAATCATGAAGGGTCTGGACAGTGTAGATAGAGGGAAACTGTTCCCATTGGCAGAAGGGTCGAGAACCAGAGGACAGATTTAAGGTGATTGGCAGAAGAACCAAAGGCGACATGAGGAAAAACTTTTTTATGCAGCAAGTGGTTAAGATCTGGAATGCACTGCCTGAATGGGTGGTGGAGGCAGACTCAATCACAGCTTTCAAAAGGGAGTTGGATAAGTATCTGAAGGAAAGAAATCTGCAAGGCACCACACTTTAGGAAGGATGTGAAAGGGAGGAGGAGTGGGACTAGCTGAAGTGCTCTTGCAGAGAGCCGGCACAGGCTCGACGGGACGAATGGCCTTCCGTGCTGTAAGGATTCTATGATTCTACTTCGAAATAGTGCCATGAGATCTTTTGAGAAGGCAGATGGTGCCTCGGTTTAACGCCTCATTCGAAAGACGGCACTTCTGACAGTGCAGCTCTCCCTCAGTACTGTGCAGGAGTATCAGCCTGGATTTTCGTTCTCAAGTCTCTGGAATGGGACGTGAGCCCACGACCTGACTCCAGGCGAGTGTGCTAACCACTGAGTCACGGCTGACAATAAGAGTCCATCATGTCGTATGCAACTGGAGTCACATGTAGGTGAGGCCAGGTATGGTTCTCCCTAAAATACATTCGTGGACGACATCTGGCAGTTTCCATGAACACTTTTCCCAGTGCCAGTCCACAAATGTAGCACACTTGGCTGGGGATCACAAAATCCAGCAAGGCAACAGCTACCTTATGAGGTGATGTGGGGAAAACAAGTTTCATGTGACATGTCCAGGTACATGTGGAGGGGTTTCTAAGCACAGATCCTAGGGAGTGATGGGTATGGCATGAATGTTTCTGTTGCGACAACTTGTTGGCCCCATCACAAACTCCTCTTCCTCTGCTCAATTAAGCATCCCATTTGGAACCTCAAAGGAATCCTCATCCTCCCCTCCTTGATGAAATGCAATTGGCATCAGCAACCAAGAATAATGAAACAAAGAATAGGCAAAATAAACACAAACATGGAGGACTGGGTCTGACCTTGGGAAATTTGACCTGTCAACCCATCCATGTAGGCCAGCGATGCCATTGCTGGTCTTTATGGATCCTCAACTCGCGGGTGGGTTCCTGGTGGATGAGCAGAGCCGCAAATGCAACTTTGCGCTGGTTGCGCATGCACAGTATTTCCGCAATGCGACTTCCGTCTTGTACACTCACAGTTGCCCCATTGTTGCCAAATTCACCCCATGCCAATTGGGCAAGGAAGGCGCCAAACACCTCGAGTCTCTTCGCCGGGAGCAAGCGGAAGCCAAGCGCAAGGAGCGCACGTCAAACCACCCGCCTGCCCCTTCAACCACCGTCTGCCCCACCTGTGACAGAGACTCATCAGTCACCTGAGAACTCATTTTTAATGTGGAAGCAAGTCATCCTCGGTTCCGAGGGACTGCCTAAGAAGAAGAATGCCAATTGGGCAGATTCAACACCAACAGGAACCAACTCGATTACAGAACCGTTTCAAACACAAGACGTTCCATAAAGGCCATCCGTTCGTGTACTTTATCTGTGTCTGCCATCCCTCTCTGCTGGCCTTGGCGTATTCCCAATGAGTTATTTATATGACCCGGTTTTTTTATTTGCAGTTAAAACAGATTAGCAGAGAAGTTGTCATGTTTTTACAACACACGCAAGTTTGTGTTCTAGTTTTAAATCCCTTGTTAAGTCACCTATTTTATTTCTCTCAGAAGAGAAAAATTTCATGGCAAGCTGGGGTTATTGGTTGAACAAGAATCAACTGTATTGAATTACTACTTACATGGGCTTACATCACAGTATTTAGCCTTTTACCACATGAAATGAATTCCAGCCTTTAGCATCATGTAATTAAGTTTGGCATGATTATGCGAGACAAATTGCGGAATAATGCTTCTTTTAGTTCCCTAACCACAGTGTTCAGATGTCTCTTACCTTAATAACTATGTAGTAATCAGAGCGTGACTGCCTGGTTAGTCTTGCTACAGGGGGGGCGGAAGGTTGCCTTTCAGAGCCACTGTAATAGTATGTGGAGTTTCAGAAACTGTGGCCAGGCTAGCACACAATCGCAATATATAATAGGCCATATTACAATGCAAAATTTTCTGTAGCTCAGGTTTGGAGTGTGCTATTGTACCAAAGTAACAAAAACCAAAAAGATAGCAAGTGTTTTCTTATTCCTAATTTATTTTTTCTCCTTTGCCCCCCCCCACCCCCACCAAAAAGAAATTTGTATGGGTACTGCATATGGGGAAATATTCTGCTGTTCTGCTTAATTATGCTTTGTAATCAGCAAAGAAAAAGAAAGAACTTGCATTTGCTCAGTTCATCTGCTGCTGAAACCCTCATCCATGCCTTTGTTACCTCTAGACTTGACTATTCCAAAGCACTCCTGGCTGGCCTCCCACGTTCTACTCTATGTAAACTTGAGATGATCCAAAACTCCGCTGCCCGTGTCCTAACGCGCCAAGTCCCGTTCACCCATGACCCCTGTGCTCACTGACCTACGTTGGCTCCCGGTTAAGCAACGCCTCGATTTCAAAATTCTCATCCTTGTTTTCAAATCCTTCCATGGCCTCGCCCCTTCCTATCTCTGTAATCTCCTCCAGCCCCACAAGCCCCCTGAGATATATAGAGTAGTAATAATGGGGGATTTCAACTATCCTAATATTGACTGGGATCGTAATCGTGTAAAGGGCCGAGAAGGGCAAGAATTTCTGAAGTGTGTTTAGGAGAACTTTCTTGATCAGTATGTTTCTGGCCTGATGAGGGAGGAAGCATTGCTGCATCTGGTTCTGGGGAATGAGGTCGGTCAAGTGGAGCAAGTGTCAGTAGGTGAACATTTTGGGAACAGTGATCTTAGTATCCTAAGGTTTAGATTAACTATGGAAAAGGACAGGGAGCAATCTAGAGTAAAAATGTTTAATTAGGGGAAGGCCAATTTCAGTGGGATGAGAATGGATCTGGCCTGGGTAAACTGGAATCAAAGATTGACCGGCAAAACTGTAATAGCTGCCTTTAAAGAAGAAATAGTTCAGGTACAGTTGAGGTACATTCACACTATGAGGAAAGGCAGGGCAACGAAAGTCAAGGCTCCCTGGATGACAAAGAGATAGAGAATATGATGAAGCAGAAAAAGAACGCGCATGACAGATGTCAGATTGCAAATACATCTGAGAATCAGGCTATATATAGAAAGGTCAGAGGAGAAGTGAAAAAGAAAATAAGAGGGGCAAAGAGAGGGTATGAGAATAGAATGGCAGCCAGCATAAAAGGTAATCCAAAAGTCTTCTATAGGCATAAAAATAGCAAAAGGGTAGTAAGAGGAGGGGTGGAGCCAATTAGGGATCAAGAAGGAGACCCATGCATGGAGGCAGAGGGTATGGCTGAGGTACTAAACGAGTACTTTGCATCTGTCTTCACCAAAGAAGAGGATACTGCCACAGACATAGTAAAAGGAGGAGGTAGTGGAGACACTTCATAGGATAAAAATTGATAAAGAGGAGGTATTAGAAAGGCTGGCTGTACTTAAAGTAGATAAATCACCAGGAGCGGATGGGATGCATCCTAGAATGCTGAGGGAATTGAGGGAGGAGAGTGTGGAGGTACTGGCCATAATATTACAATTCTCCTTCGATACGGGGGTGGTGCCAGAGGACTGGAGAATTACAAATGTTACACCATTGTTCAAAAAAAGGGTGTAAAGATAAACCCAGCAACTACAGGCCAGTCAGTTTAACCTCGGTAGTGGGGAAGCTTTCAGAAACAGTAATCAGGGACAAAATTAACAGTCACTTGGACAAGTGTGGATTAATTAAGGAAAGCCAGCACGAATTTGTTAAAGGCAAATCGTGTTTAACTAACTTGATTGAGTTCTTTGATGAGGTAACAGAGAGGGTTGATGAAGGTAATGCAGTTGACGTAGTGTACATGGATTTCCAAAAGGCATTCGACAAAGTGCCACATAATAGGCTTGCCAGCAAAGTTGAAGCCCATGGACTAAAAGGGATAGTGGCAGCATGGATATAAAATTGGCTAAGTGACAGGAAACAGAGTATTGGTGAACAGTTGTTTTTCGACTGGAGGAAGGTATACAGTGGTGTTCCCCAGGGGTCGGTTCTCGGACCACTGCTTTTCTTGATATATATTAATGACATGGACATGGGAGTACAGGGCACAATTTCAAATTTGCAGATGACACAAAACTTGGAAGTATAGTGAACAGTGAGGAGGATAGTGATAGACTTCAGGAAGACATAGACAGGCTGGTGAAATAGGCAGACACGAGGCAGATGAAATTTGACTTCACAGCAGTGTTATAAGACAAAACATTTGACATCGAGCCACGTAAGTAGAAATTAGGGCAGATGACCAAAAGCTTGGTCAAAGAGGTAGGTTTTAAGGAGCATCTTAAAGGAGGAAAGAGAGGTAGAGAGGCGAAGTGATACATTTTGATAGAAAGCATGAGGAGAGGACATATAAACTAAATGGTACAATGTTAAAGGGGGTGCACGAACAGAGAGGCCTAGGGATATGTGTGCACAAATCGTTGAAGGTGGCAGGGCAGGTTGAGAAAGCAGATAAAATGGCTCTGGGGATCCTGGGCTTCGTAAATAGAGGTATAGAGTACAAAAGTTTAGAAATTATGATGAACCTGTATAAAACACTGGTTCGGCCACAACTGGAGTACTGTGTCCAATTCTGGGCACCACACTTTAGGAAAGATGTGAAGGCCTTAGAGAAAGTGCAGAAAAGATTTACGAGAAAGTTTCCAGGAATGAGGGCCTTCAGTTACGTTGATGGACTGGCGAAGCTGGGGTTGTTCTCCTTGGAGCAGAGAAGATTGAGAGGAGATTTGATAGAGGTGTTCAAAATCATGAGGTGTCTGGACAGAGTAGATAGAGAGAAACTGTTCCCATTGGCAGAAGGGTCGAGAACCAGAGGACACAGATTTAAGGTGATTGGCAAAAGAACCAAAAGCGACGTAAGAAAAAACTTTTTTACGCAGCGAGTGGTTAGGATCTGGAATGCACTGCCTGAAAGGGTGCTGGAGGCAGACTCGATCTTATTTTCAAAAGGGAGTTGGATAAGTATCTAAAGGGGATAAAATTTGCAGGGCTACGGGGAAAGAGCAGAGGAGTGGGACTAGCTGTGAGTCAGCAGGGGCTCGAAGGGCCAAATGGCCTCCTTCCGTGCTGTAACCATTCTATGATTCTATATCTGCGCTCCTCCAATTCTGCACTCTTGAGCATCCCTGATTTTAATCGCTCAACCATTGGTGGCCGTGCCTTCAGCTGCCTAGGCCCTAAGCTATGGAATTCCCTCCTATACCTCTCCACCTCTCTACCTCTCTTTCCTCCTTTAAGATGCTCCTTAAAACCTACCTCTTTGACCAAGCTTTTGGTCATCTGCCCTAATTTCTCCTTATGTGGCTCGGTGTCAAATGTTTTGTCTTGTAACACTGTTGTGAACCGCTTTGGGACGTTTTACTACGTTAAAGGCGCTATATAAATACAAGTTGTTGTTTTTGTATAGTGCCTTTCATGACCTCAGGGTGACCCAAAGCGCTTTACAACCAATTAAGTATTTTTTTGAAATGTACTGTCGGAAAGACGGCAGCCAGTTTGTGCACAGCAAGGTCCCGCAGACAGCAATGTGATAATGACCAGATCATCTGTCTTAGTGATGTTTAGAAACATACGAAAAAGTCTTACAAAGCTGCATAGGTTATCAAATGAATTTGGGATGATTTTCAGTGTTCAAACTGGGTAAAATAAGCAACTCCTTATTTTTACTATTCTGTTCGCTCACAGTAAGTGAAACTCCGTGGTCAGTGTAAACCGAGCCGTGGCTTAGTGGGCAGCACTCTCACCTCTGAGTCGAAGGTTGTGGGTTCAAGTCCCACTCCTCGAGACTTGAGCACAAAAATCTAGGCTAGCAGCGCAGTGCTGAGGGAGTGCTGCACTGTTGGAGGTGCCGTCTTTTGGATGAGGCCAAGTCTGCCCTGTAGGGTGGATGTAAAGGATCCCATGGCACTACTTCGAAGAAGAGCAGGGGAGTTATCCCCGGTGCCCTGGCCAATATTCATCCCTCAATCAACATCACAAAAACAGATTGTCTGGTCCTTATCACACTGCTGTTTGTGGGATCTTGCTGTGCGCAATTGGCTGCCGTGTTTCCTGCATTACAACAGTGACTCCACTTCAAAAAGTACTTCATTGGCTGTAAAGCGCTTTGGGATGTCCTGAGGTCATGAAAGGCGCTGTATAACTGCAAGTCTTTCTTTCTTTCATGTCTTTACTACCCCAATACGTAGGACAATAGTAGTACCAGTTTGTGAGTTGAGCTTTAACGGCAGCAAAGTCAATTTTGGGGAAATGGCAGTGTACCTTTGGGGCAGCCAAGAGTTAAGTAGAGGAAACGAGGCATCAGAGAGACGTTTTGGTTCAAGAAAGTGTGTGCTCCTTTTGCTTTGAGTTTGACATAGCTAGAAGGTAACTTTCCCCCATGTGAGTTGGCAAGTTCAACCCTTCTCTTGACCCAAATTTGAAGTGAGTTTGGTTGTTAGGCAGCACGGTATGAGTTGGCAAGAGCAAGACTGACTGTTGTTTTATGGGTTGATATTCTGAACCTGTGACCCCCTCCGCCCGCCCCCCCACCCCGTTCGCTAAACCTGAAATGACAATGGGGTTACATTCCTTCGGCCTTCTGTCGGACTCCCACTGTAACTCCAGCAGGAATTGGGCAGAATGGTTCGGTAAAAAGGCCAGGACCCAGATACATCTGGTTCCCGATCTTGGTTCAGAATTCCCACTTAACCTTGTAAGGAATGGAACCTCTGCCCACCTCCGGGAAAGGGCTGGCACTGCCTGCACTGGGGGTTCCTGCTTCCCTGGCACTAAGAGAACCGGCTTAGCCCTAAAGGCCGATACATCCCGTAAGTACTGGCCTCCAGAGGAGTGAAAGTGGAAGCAAGGGGAGTCTAGGCCAGGGAATCAGCCTGGAACCTCGAAGATTAGTTTTTTTTTAAATTGATGGATGGGGGCCAGGTGGCCAGGATGGGGTGGGAAGTGACTGACAACCACACTGTCTCAACCCCCCCCCGCCCCCCCCAGGTGCAGGTGAGCTGCCCTCCCACTTACCCCGCACACTAAGGGCAGCATCAGTGCTGGAGGACGCCAATAGGCTCGATCCTGGCATAACAGTCGGGTTTGTGACCTGCAGAATTTCAAGGAAAATGCCTTGGCCTTCCGCAGGTCTTCTGCCACGTGAAGGAATTCCAAAGAAACAAAGACAGGAAACATTGCAAAGAGCTTGAAACCCTTGTGGAAAGGCGAAAAAACAATTTCTGTTGATCATGTAGCGGTCCACGTCACAGTTCTTTGAAGGCTCGAAATCTACCGTTCTGGCCAGCTTCCAAGGGATTTGAATGTGGTTTCTGTATCCTATAATAACATTGCCTTTGATCTGACTGGTGTAAGAAGACATTGATGTGATGCATTCATTTACAACTGGAATTTTTTTTGTTGTTAATTCTCAAGGCTCTCCATTACTTTACTATTTTGTAAAAAAAAAGACAGCGTCATTAATTTGCTTATTCAGGTGAGTGATGACCATATTAGGGAATGGAATGCCTTTTGTCTCCTTGCATCCAGTGACGAGAATTTTTGTTGGGTCAGGTATAACACAATGAATCGCAGACCAGCTTCTAAACTCCGAGAGTAATGTCGTTTTTTATATTATAAATTATTATTGAGAAACTTGGATGAAGGGCTAAGGGCAGTGGTGCAGGGCACCATCAAGGTTGATAAGAGCAGCGGAGAATATGTAAAGGGTTTATTGATGCTAAGCTTGAGTTTTAAAAGGCTGTATAGATTGTAACAGGAAGGGAAGGCTGAGGGAAGAGATGAGCTCCAAAGTTTTGAGATGCTAAAAAAGACCCGAGTTATAGCAGGAGAAGGAATTTTGATTCTTGATTTCAACTCGATGAGGATGGAGAGCGAGGAAGAAGTATGTAGGTTATTGTCTTTGGAACTTAGGAGGAAAAGAGACAGAGGAGGAACGACTATAGTAGAATTGATAAAAGAGAGAGAAAAAATGATGCCACAGAAGGTCCACTTCTAATGTATTCCCCAGTCTACATCCCTCTGGAACTCTCCAAGCAAGATTAGTATGATTTTTCAGAATTCATTAGACTCGGGAACAGTGCCCATGGATTGGAGGGTAGCTAACGTTACCCCACTATTCAAAAAGGGGGGTAGGGAAAAAGCAGGTAATTACAGACCTGTAAGCCTTACATCAGTTGTGGGCAAAATGCTGGAGTCCATCATTAAGGATGAAATAGCGGAGCACTTAGCAAATGGGGACAGGATAGGACAGAGTCAACATGGATTTACAAAGGGTAAATCGTGCTTGACTAATCTATTGGAATTTTTTGAGGGAGTAACTGGTAAAATAGATGGGGGAGAGCCAGTAGATGTGGTGTACCTGGACTTCCAAAAGGCCTTCGATAAGGTCCCACATAAAAGATTAGCAGGGAAAATTGAAGCTCATGGGATAAAGGGGAAAGTATTGACGTGGATAGAGAACTGGCTGTCAGATAGAAAACAGAGAGTTGGAATAAACGGCTCATTTTCTGAATGGCAGGCAGTAACAAGTGGGGTACCACAGGGATCTGTCCTGGGTCCCCAGCTGTTCACAATTTACATTAATGACCTGGATCAGGGAGTCGGATGCAGCATTTCCAAATTTGCAGACGACACTAAACTAGGAGGGGGGGTGGGCTCAGAGGAGGAGACCAGGAAGCTCCAGAGCGATTTGGACAGACTGGGTGATTGGGCGGATAAATGGCAGATGCACTATAATGTGGACAAGTGCGAAGTTATCCACCTTGGGTGCAGGAACGGGAGGGCAAATTATTATTTAAATGGCAATAAATTGGGAGAGGGGGAAGTACAGAGAGACCTGGGTGTTCTTGTACACCAGTCACTGAAGGCGAGCATGCAGGTGCAACAGGCGATCAAGAAGGCAAACGGTATGCTGGCCTTCATAGCAAAAGGGTTGGAATACAGGAACAGGGATACCTTGCTGCAGCTGTACAGGGCACTGGTGAGACCACACCTCGAGTACTGTGTACAGTTTTGGTCGCCTCATCTGAGGAAAGATGTTCTTGCCATGGAGGGGGTGCAGCGGCGATTCACCAGGCTGATACCAGGAATGGCGGGATTGACCTATGAGGAGAGACTATGTAGTTTAGGGATGTACACACTGGAGTTTAGAAGATTGAGAGGGGACCTCATAGAAGTGTATAAAATTCTGACAGGTCTAGACAGACTAGATGCAGAAGGAATGTTTCCCTTGGCGGGTGAGAACAGAACTAGAGGACATAATTTAAGGATAAGGGCTAAACCATTTAGGACAGAAATGAGGGGGAATTTCTTCACTCAGAGGGTGGTGAACCTGTGGAACTCATTGCCACAGAGGGCAGTGTACGCCAGCTCATTAAATATATTTAAGAGGGAATTAGATGTATTTCTACAGGCAAAAGGGGTTAAGGGTTACGGAGAGAAGGCGGGGACGGGATACTGAATTGGAGGATCAGCCATGATCTCCTTAAATGGCGGAGCAGGCTCGAAGGGCCGGATGGCCTACTCCTCCTATCTTCTATGTATCTATGTATTAGCAAACAAGTAGGATACCGTGAAGACTATTTCACCCTGTGGATTTATGCCTGTTTACAGAGAATTACATAGTATTTACAGCCAAGAAACAGGCCATTCAGCCCAACTGGTCTGTGCCAGTGTTTATACTCCACACAAACTTCCTCTCACCTGACTTCATCTAACTCTATCAACATATCCTTCTTTACAACTGTATTTGTGCTGGCCAGCTTGGTGTAACTCCAGACCCTTAAAAGCAGTCAGCGGGATGAGAATCAGAAAAATATAAGCATTTTTTTTAGGAATGGGAGAAGTGCCATTGTGCCCAAGAAGCCTCCCCCTCATTAATAGGTTGCCCTATACCCATCTTTTCACTATATCCCTCAATCCCTTCTCTCTTCAGAACTGCATCTGAACTCTTGAACCATTTATACTGTCTACTTCAATGGGCTTTCCTGGTAATTTATTAGACAAGTCTTATTACTTTTTGGGTGAAAAGTTCCACCTCACTTCCCTTCTTGCTGTCAACTTTCAGTGGCCTGGTATTTGAACTCTTCATCACAATGAACACGTTCCTTGGATCAGCTATTTCAAAGCTTTATCTATCCTCTTCATAATCTTGATAATTTCAATTGGGTCGCCGTGAAGTCTTTTATTTTTGAGAAAAGACAATCCCTCAAATTCCTCATAATTGGAATCATACAATTTCCAGCAAGAATCACTAGAAATGGTTGAATTTCTCCTCCCCGCCTAGATATTGAAGCTAGATCTAACACCTTTACTGTGGCCCTGGTTGAACCCAGGAGCTCTTTGTCCTTTAGGGCTCAGTTGCTGATGAAAAGAAAGAAAGACTTACATTTATATAGCACCTTTCACGACCTCAGGACGTCCCAAAGCGCTTTACAGCCAATGAAGGACATTTTGAAGTGTAGTCACTGTTATAATGACGGGAAACGTGGCAGCCAATTTGTGCACATCAGGCTCCCACAAGCAACAATGTGATAATGACCAGATAATCTGTTTTTTAGTGATGTTAATTGAGGGTTAAATATTGGCCAGGACACTGGGGATAGCTCTGCTGCTCTTCTTCGTAATAGTGCCATGGGATCCATTTCGACCACCCAAGCGAGTAGATGGAGTCTCGGTTTAACGTCTCATCCGAAAGATGACACCTCTGACAGTGCAGCATTCCCTCAGTACTGCACTGGAGTGCCAGACTAGATTTTTGTGCGCATTTCTCCGGATTGGGATTTGAACCCACAACCTTCTGACTCAGGCGAGAGTGCTACCAACTAAGCCACAGCTGACACGCAATTGGCCATTGTAATTACTCATTGAGCCATTGAGGAAGTGCCTTAGCATGATTCTTAAATAAATGTTGATGTTCTTATGCCATTTGCTTAATCCTTCATTAGGTAAAGGAAACATCTCTTCATTGTTCCTCCAACCTCTCATATTGGGAACACTAACAACTGCTTTATTCATTAACTTATTTAGTTATGTGGAGAGACTTGAGAAGCTGGGATTGTTCTCCTTAGAGAAGAGAAGGTTAACGGGAGATTTAATAGAGGTGTTCAAAATTATGAAGGGTTTTGATCGTGAATGGGGAGAAACAGTTTCCACTGGCAGGAGGGTCGGTAACCAGAGGACACAGATTTTAGATAACTTGAGGAAAAAAACAAGGGAGAAATGAGAATTTTTAATGCAGTGAGTTTTCATAAGCTGGGATGCGCTGCCTGAAAGGGCGTTGGAAGCAGGTTGAATAGTAAATTTCAAAAGGAAATTGGATAAATACTTGAAAAGGGAGCATTTGCAGGGCTATGGAGAAAGAGCAGGGTGAGTGGGACTAATTGGATAGCTCTTACAAAGAGCTGGCACAGGCACGATGGGCCAAATGGCCTATCATTCTATGATGACTTAACGTGCTGCATGCCGCCTTCTGTGGCCTGGACCCGTGCTGTCAGTTTGCACGTTTACTGGAGGATCGCTTATGGTGTTCACAGTAAGTCAGAGGATACACCATTTTATAATGGGGGGCTTTACATCTTGTAATCAGTTTATCATACAATAAGGTATGGCATGTTTATGTTTACTTCATAATAAATTTGACAGCTCTATCAAGGAGCCAGCACAGGCACGATGGGCCGAATGGCCACCACCTGTGCTGTATGATTCTATGAAATGTAAAGAGACTGATTTGAGGAAAACTTTCTGATAACCTGGCCTGTCCTTTTAGGGCCACAGAGGTTGGGGAAGAGATCTAACTAGGCATATTCTGAGGTCAGTTAGAGGCTAATTGCTGCTGCTGTTGTGGTAATTTGCTGCAGGAGTTCCTCAGGGCAGTGTCCTCGGCCCAACCATCTTCAGCTGCTTCTTCACTGACCTTACGATGGAGGGAAGGTCATTGAAGTTGGGATGTTCGCTGATGATTACACAGTGTTCAGTTCCATTCGCAACTCCTCAGATAATGAAGCAGTCCATGCCCACATGCAACAAGACCTGGACAACATTCAGGCTTAGGCTGATGAGTGGCAAGTAACATTCGCGCCACACAAGTGCCAAGTCTAACCACCTCCCCTTGACATTCAATGGTATTACCATTGTTTAATCCCCCACCATCAACATCCTGGAGGTCACCATTGACCAGAAACTTAACTGGACCAGCCACATAAATACTGTGGCTACAAGAGCAGGTCAGAGGCTGGGTATTCTGCAGCGAGTGACTCACTGCCTGGCTCCCCAAAGCCTTTCCACCATCTACAAGGCACAAGTCAGGAGTGTGATGGAATACTCTCCACTTGCATGGATGCGTGCAGCTCCAACAACACTCAAGAAACTCGACACCATCCAGCACACAGCAGCCCACTTGATCGGCACCACATCCACCACCTTAAACATTCACTCCCTCCAGTGTGTACCATCTACAAGAAGCACTGCAGCAGCTTCCAAACCCGTGACCTCTACCACCTAGAAGGGCAAAGGGCAGCAGGCGCATGGGAAAGATTGCTCAGTTGCCGTTTTATTATGGCAGGTTACAAATTTGACACTTTCAGGGGTGATGGATTTTCTAGAGGCATGTATAATCTGATAGTTCTATTGTTCTATGGTTCAGAGGGGAAAAGAGTCTATACAGGGATGTGAAGTTGCTTATTTAAGTACCGTGTGGAGAAAACCAATGCCGTTTATCTCTTCCTTTGGCAGACTCCAGAAACAAACAGAAAGCAAGAAGACCAATCAAAACTACTGAAAAGCCCCAAGACTCCTCCCACTGTAGATGATATTAAAACCAAAATGAAGACCATGGTTGAAAAGGTAAGCAGTAGCTTTATTCATTATTGGTTTTATTTTGTTTTGATGAAAGCTGTTACATTCACGTTGGTGAGCAGGATTTATATTTCCTTTTATTGCCAAACCTGGGTGAACGGCCAGGGGTGAGAAGTGTAGGAGAAAGGATGAGATAAATAAAGAAGTAGTAATTATATGATACCAAGCTTGAGATTTAAATACTGGTAAATTGTAGAAGGAAGGGAATAAAAGAAAAAATTGCATTTATATAGTGCCTTTCAGGACCTCGTAAAGCGTCCTGAAGGACTTTTGAAGTGTAGTCACTGTTGTAATGTAGGAAATGCGGCAGCCAATTTGAGCACAGCAAGATCCAGCAAACAGTAAAGTGATGATGACCAGGTCATCTGTTTTCGTAATGTTTGTTAAGGGATAAATATTGGCCTGGACACCAGGGAGAGTGCCCCTGCTCCCCTTTGAAACAGTGCCATGGGATCTTTCACATCGACTTGAGAGGGCAGACGGTGCCTCCGGTTTAATGTCTCATCCGAAAGACATCACCTCCGACAGTGCAGCATTCCCTCAGTACTGCGCTGGAGTGTCAGCCTAGATTTTTGTGCTCAAGTCTTTAGAGTGGGCTTGAAAGAGAGTTAAGAATTAATGAGAGGAAATCAGAAACTTGCTTTGGGAGGTAGTGACAGATTTAAATCGAGATTGGATGCAATTACTCTGAGTGTT
>CM059426.1:10397057-10808440 GCA_030390025.1 Squalus acanthias | reverse complement strand
TTTTCCCCCCTCCCCCTTTCGTCTCTTTTCTTTGATAATATATATGTCTCCAGATGATATTTTCATGCAAATCTCCTGATGCCAGTCGATAAGATGTGAAGAGTAAAACCTTGTGCTTTGTGCGACACTGAGCTGGAGTGTTTTTGCTTCTCAGGGGCAGCCCCTACCGAAGACTCAACAGAAGTTTGAAAACTTTATAAAAAGCTCATTCCATTTTCAAGAGCTAAAAGTGAGTATCTGAAGCATTGAAATGAAAATCTGAAGAAAGTCCCTGATCTTAACCTCGGACTGCGGTGAGTTAGCTAGTCCAGGTAGGGTGGCTGGCTACAGTGGACCTAAGCAACCTTGGCCTAGAAAAGGGAAAAATCAGCCAGTGTTCATGCTCCTGATTGCTGGTAAATACACGTGTGTGGACATGAGGACAGAATAGGATTCAATTGTGATGCCTCCTCCCCACATAGCCAGACAGCCAAATAATGCTCATTGTCTAGTCTAACACAAAGAATGGCCACATGAGTGAGGTGCCAGAGGGTTGCTGATGTCCTTTAAACTATATCCCAATAGCAGTCAGTTCCTTAAGGAGAAGCTGTGATAAACAAGGAGGTTGCTGGGATACTGGATGAGATAAAAATAAAGAGGAGGTACTAGAAAGGCTGACGGTAATTAAAGTGGATAAGTCACCCGGTCCGGATGGGATGCATCCTAGGTTGCTGAGGGAAGTAAGGGTAGAAATTGCGGAGGTGCTGGCCACAATCTTCCAATCCTCCTTAGATGCAGGGGTGGTGCCAAAGGACTGGAGGATTGCAAATGTTACACCCTTGTTCAGAAAAGGGGAGAAGGATAAACCTGGCAGTTACAGGCCAGTCAGTTTAACGTCGGTGGTGAGGAAGCTTTTAGAAACAATAATCCAGGAGAAAATTAACAGCCACTTGGACAAGTGTGGATTAATTAAGGAAAGCCAGCACAGATTTGTTAAGGTCAAATCGTGATTGACTAACTTGATTGAGTTTTCTGATGAGGTAACAGAGCAGGTGGATGAGGGTAATGCAGTTGATGATGTGTTTATGGACTTTCAAAAGGCGTTTGATAAAATACCACATAATAGACTTGTTAGCAAAATTGAAGCCTATGAGATAAAAGGGGCAGTAGCAGTATGGATACAAAATTGGCTAAGGGATAGAAAAGAGAGTTGTGGTGACTGGCTGTTTTTCGGACTGGAGGGAGGTATACAGTAGAGTTCCTCAAGGTTCCGTACTAGGACCACTGCTGTTTCTGGTATATCTCCAGGACGCCGGAAATGTGACCATCTTCAAGAAAGGTGACAAGCCCGATTGCGGTAATTACAGAGGCGTTTCCCTGCTGTCTGCCACAGGGAAAGTCATCGCAAGAATCCTCCTCAATCGCCTTCTCCCAGTGGCTGAAGAGCTCCTCCCAGAGTCGCAATGCGGATTCCGCCCACTAAGGGGCACAATGGAGATGATCTTCACCGCGCGCCAATTACAAGAGAAATGCAGGGAACAGCACCAACCGCTGTACATGGCCTTCTTTGACCTCACAAAGGCCTTTGACACTGTCAACTGTGAGGGATTATGGAGTGTCCTCCTCAAATTCGGCTGCCCTCAAAAGTTTGTCACCATCCTCTGCCTGCTTCATGACGACATGCAAGCCGTGATCCTGACCAACGGTTGCACCACAGACCCAATTCATGTACGGACCGGGGTCAAGCAAGGCCGTGTCATCGCACCAACGCTCTTCTCGATCTTCCTTGCGGCAATGCTCCATCTAACCCTCAGTAAGCTCCCCGCTGGAGTGGAGCTAATTTACAGAACAAACGTGAAACTGTTCAACCTCTGTCGCCTCCAGTCCAGGTCGAACTCCAAACCATCGTTAACACCTTCACCAAAGCGTACGAGAGCATGGGCCTTACATTAAACATCCGCAAGACAAAGGTCCTCAACCAACCTGCCCCCGCCACACAGTACTGCCCCCGATTATCAAAATCCATGACGAGGCCTTGGACAACGTGGACCACTTTCCATACCTGGGGAGCCTACTGTCAACAAGGGCAGACGTCGATGACGAAGTCCAACACCGCATTCAGTGTGCCAGTGCAGCCTTCGGTCACCTGAGGAAGAGAGTGTTTGAAGACCAGGACCTCAAACCCAGCACCAAGCTCATGGTCTACAGAGCAGTAGTAATACCCACCCTCCTGTATGCCTCCGAGACATGGACCATGTACAGCAGGCGCATCTCAAAGCACTGGAGAGGTACCACCAACGCTGCCTCCGCAAGATCCTGCAAATCCATTGGCAGGATAGGCGCACCAACATCAGTGTTCTTGCTCAGGCCAACATCCTCAGCATCGAAGCTTTGACCACGCTCGATCAGCTCCGATGGACGGGTTACATCGTCCGCATGCCCGATATGAGACTCCCAAAACAAGCGCTCTACTCGGAGCTCCGACACGGCAAGAGAGCCCCAGGTGGGCAGAGGAAACGCTTCAAGGACACCCTCAAAGCCTCCTTGAAAAAGTGCAACATCCCGACCGACACCTGGGAATCCCTGGCCCAAGACCGTACAAAGTGGAGGAGAAGCATCCGGGAAGGCGCCGAACACCTCGAGTCTCTTCGCCGGGAGCAAGCGGAAGCCAAGCACAGGCAGCACAAGGAGCGCACGTCAACCCAAGCACCCCACCCACCCGCCGTCTGCCCCACCTGTGACAGAGACTGTAGGTCCCGCATCGGACTCATCAGTCACCTGAGAACTAATTTTTAATGTGGAAGCAAGTAATCCTCGGTTCCAAGGGACTGCCTAAGAAGAGAGGAGAGAAGAGGAAATACATTAGTAACGTGGACTTGTGGGTACAGGGCACAATTTCGAAATTTGCAGATGACACAAAACTTGGAAGTGTAGTAAACAGTGAGGAAGATAGTAGTAGACTTTGAGACATAGACAGGCTGGTGGAATGGGCAGAGACATGGCAGATGAAATTCAATGCAGAGAAGTGTGAGGTGATGCACTTTGGTAGGAACAATGAGCAGAGACCATACATACTAAATGGTACAATTTTAGAGGGGGTGCAAGAACAGAGAGTCCTGGGGGTGTTTGTGCACAAATCTTTGATGGTGGCAGGACAGGTTAACAAAGCAGTTAATAAAGCATACGGGATCCTGGGCTTTATAAATAGAATTGAGAGGTCGCACAACACCAGGTTATAGTCCAACAGTTTTATTTGAAATCACAAGCTTTCGGAGCTATCGATTGCTCCTTCCTCAGGTGAAGTAACTTCACCTGAGGAAGGAGCAATCGATAGCTCCGAAAGCTTGTGATTTCAAATAAAACTGTTGGACTATAACCTGGTGTTGTGCGACCTCTCAATTTTGTCCACCCCAGTCCAACACCGGCATCTCCGCATCATGACCTTTATAAATAGAAGCATAGAGTACAAAAACCAGGAAGTTATGCTAAACCGATATAAAACACTAGTTTGGGCCCAGCTGGAGTATTGTGTCCAATTCTGGGCACCACACTTTAGGAAGGACATGAAAGCTTTGGAGAGGTTACAGAGAGATTTACTAGAATGGTTCCAGGGATGAGGGATTACAGTTACGTGGATAGACTGGGGAAGCTGGGGTTGTTCTCCTTGGCACAGAGAAGGCCAAGAGGAGATTTGATCGAGGTGTTTAAAATCATTAAGGGTTTAGATAGAGTAAATAAAGAGAAACTGTTTCCAGTGGCTGAAGGGTCGATAACCAGAGGGCACAGATTCAGGGTGATTGGCAAAAGAACCAGAGGCGACATGAGGAAAAACTTTTTCACGCAACGAGTGGTTAGGATTTGGAATGCACTGCCTGATAGGGTGGTGGATACAGATTCAATAGTAGCCTTCAAAAGGGAATTGGATAAATACCTGGAGAAAAAATTGCAGGGATATGGGAAAAGAGCGGAGGAGTGGGACTAACCAGATTGCTCTTCGAAAGAGCCGACGCAGACTCGATGGGCCGAATGGCCGCCTCCTGTGCTGTACTATTCTATGAGAAGAAGGCAGACAATTAGACATAACACTGATAAGTTGGGCTACTTACCCTTAGAGTTCTTATCACTGGTTACTGGGGATTCGATGGAATCTGGAACTGTACCCATGGATTGGAGGGTAGCTAATGTTACCCCACTATTCAAAAAGGGTGGTAGAGAGAAAGCGGGGAATTACAGACCGGTAAGCCTGACATCGGTAGTGGGGAAAATGCTAGAGTCCATTATAAAAGATGTAATAGCTGAGCACTTGGAAAACAGTGACAGGATCGGACAAAGGCTTTTGATAAGGTCCCGCATAAGAGATTAGCGTGTAAAGTTAAGGCACATGGGATTGGGGGCAAGGTATTGACTTGGATAGAGAACTGGTTGGCGGACAGAAAGCAGAGATTAGGAATTAATGGGTCTTTTTCCGAGTGGCAAGCAGTGACTAGTGGGGTACCGCAGGGATCGGTCCTTGGACCCCAGCTATTCACAATATACATTAATGATCTAGATAAGGGAACTAAATGTAATATCTCCAAGTTTGCAGATGACACAAAGCTGGGTGGGAGTGTGTGCTGCGAGGAGGATACCGAGAAACTCCAGGATGATTTGGACAGGTTGGGTGAGTGGGCAGAAGCGTGGCAGATGCAATATAACGTGGATAAATGCGAGGTTATCCACTTTGGTGTCAAAAACAGAAAGGCAGACTATTATCTGAATGGCAATAGATTGGGAGAAGGGGAAGTGCAACGAGACCTGGGTGTCCTTGTGCACCAGTCGCTGAAAGTAAGCATGCAGGTGCAGCAGGCGGTTCAGAAGGCAAATGGTATGTTGGCGGCCTTAGCGAAAGGGTTTGAGTATAGGAACAGGGATGTCCTGCTGCAGTTGTACAGGGCCTTGGTGAGACCACACCTTGAGTATTGTGTGCAGTTTTGGTCGCCTTATCTGAGGAAGGATGTTCTTGCCATGGAAGGAGTTCAGCGAAGATTCACAAGGCTGATACCTGGGATGGCAGGAATGACATATGAGGAGAGATTGGGTCGATTGGGCTTATACTCGCTGGAGTATAGAAGAATGAGAGGGGATCTCATCGAAACATATAAAATTCTGACAGGTCTGGACAAACTAGATGCAGGAAGAATGTTCCCGATGGTCGGAGAGTCCAGAACCAGGGGTCATAATCTAAGGATAAGGGGTAAGCCATTTAGGACAGAAATGAGGAGGAATTTCTTCACCCAGAGAGTGGTGAACCTGTGGAATTCTCTACCACAGAAGGTAGTTGAGGCCACGTCATTAAATATATTCAAGAATGAGTTAGATATATTTCTTAAAGCAAAAGGTATCGAGGGATATGGGGAGAAGGCAGGTACAGGGTACTGAGTTTGGATGATCAGCCATGATCTCATCGAATGGCGGAGCAGGCTCGAGGGGCCGAATGGCCTACTCCTGCTCCTATCTTCTATGTTTCTATGTTACTGACCCATAGAGTTCCTCCTGTCCCATCACTGATAGACGCTGACCCATTGAGTTCCTACTGACCCACCAAATTTCCCTGTCCCATCACTGATTCATGTTGAAGAGACAGTTTAGATTTAACTAATTTACGCAGAGGGTGGTGAATGAATGCAACAGACTGTCAAAGGGACTGATTCAGCAGTTCAGAGTTGAATAAGTACCTGGAGAAATATTTGGTCGAGGGGGTTCGTAGGATATATATTCCCTAAATACTGGGACCAGCCAGTTGGACCACAATGGTCTTCTCTATCCTGTACCTTCCTATCGTCATCAATCATTGAATCATAGAAACTTACAACACGTAAGGAGGCCATTCGGCCCGTTGTGCCTGTGCTGGCTCTTTGAAAGAGCATTTGTGCTCCGTCCCACACCTCTGCATTTTGCCCGGAACCCTGTAAGTTTCTCATCCACAAGTACCCGTCCAAATTCCCTTTTAAAATTATTCATGGAATCAGCTTTTCGGTGGAGCGTTCCAGATCCCAACCACTCTGAGTGAAAAAATTTCTCCTCATCTCCCCTCTCGATCTTTTGCCAATGATTTTAAATCTATGATCTATGGTTATTTACCCACTTGCTAGGGGGAATAGTTTTTCACTATCTACTCATGTAACATCCTGGTAAACCTCCTCTGCACCCTTTCTAAGGCCTTTACATCTTTCCTGAAGTGTGGTGCCCAGAATTGGCCACAATACTCCAGCTGAGGCCTAACCAGTGATTTATAAAGTTCTAGTGATCTCTTTGCATTTGTATTCTATGGATCTATTGAAAACCCAAGTAACTCGTATGCTTTTTTAACCACCTTATCAACTTGCCCCGCCACCTTTAAGGATTTGTGTATATGGACACCAAGGTCTCTCTGCTCATCTACACTTCTCAAAATCGTGCCATTTATAGTGTACTGTCTTTCCATATTAGTCCTCCTAAAGTGCACCACTTCACACTTCTTTCTGTACATTGAACTCCATTTGCCATGCTTCTTCCCATTTAATCATTCTGTCTGTTATCCTGAAGTCTACAACTATCCTCATCACTGTCTATTGCGTTGCCAAGTTTCGTATCACCTGCAAACTTAATGCTGCTCCCTACACCACACCCGAGTCTAGGTCGTTTATAAAAATTGAAGAGAGTAATGGACCCAAAACTGATCCTCGAGGGACACCACTGCAAACCACCTCCCAGTCTGAAAAACATCCATCCACCACCACCCTCTGCTGCCTGTCACTGAGCCAATTCCGTATCTATACCGTAATTTTCCCCTTAATTCCATGGGCTTCCATTTCTTTACAAGTCGCCTGTGTGGCACTTTGTCAAATGCTTTCCGAAAGTCCATACATACATCTACTGCACTACCGTGGTCAACTTTCTCTGTTACCTCGTGTTCTTATAAAGCTCCTCCTGTCCCATTACTGATAAGTAGTGACCCATAGGCCGGAATTTTCCCCAGGGAGGTGGATTGGGGGCAGGGCCCTCCGAGGCGGGCGGGAGGCCAGGTTTCCCGCAGGCCCTGTCGACTTTAACGGCAGGGCCTGATTTGAATGTGAGGCCTCAGATTCCCGCCCGCAGCCAGCCAGCTTGAGAGGCTGGCTGACTTGCGGGTGGGTAGGCCTCAGAAGCGAGTGGCCGGTCTGGTCCTGGAGTCTGATCATGGGAGGGAGGAGCGGTGGTGGGGGGGGTGGGGGGGGAAGGGGAAAGAGAGCATCGGCAGAGGTCAGGGAGAGCGGGGATTGGGAGGGGGGAGAGTGCATCGGCAGGGGTTGGGGATCGGGAGGTGGGAGAGAGCATCGGCAGGGATCGGATGGGGGGATAGGGCATCGGCAGGGGTCGGGGTGGAGAGAGGATTGGGGCCAGCCACCAGAGGATTGTGGCCAGCCTCATAATCGTCGTTTTGTGGGGGGGGGGGGGGGTGGGTGTGAGGCCTGGGAAGGCAATCGGAGGCCTCGTGTGGGGGGGAGGGGGGGGGGGGGGGGGGGGTCTCCGATCGCGGGGGGTGGGTTAGGTAGGGACCCTGGATCCAGGAGGTAGGTATAAATCCACTTACCTCCTGGATGAGCAGTCCTCTCCTCGCTTTAACTGCCGGGTTTCACGAATTGTGTGAAACCCATCCACAGGCAGTTAAACACAAAATGGACGGGCAAAAAGAGGCTTCCAGCCTCATTACAATATTTAAATTAAGGTACCGTCCCCTGGGAAGCGGGATGGTTGCCTGCCCCCGACCCCGGTAAAACTGGAAGTGGGCGAGTTGGAGGTGGGATCAGGTCGGGAATCCCATTTTTAACACATTGGCCCAGAAATTGATCTCGCTCTGTTCCCGCGGGGGTAAGCCGTTCCCGCGGGGGTAAGCCTTCCCCGCGATCTCTCACCTCGCTTGTGCTTTTTCAGATCCAGCTCGCACGAACTTGATGTTCCAGACATCAGCCGGGCAGTGCTTGCGTATCCCACCGGCGTAGTGAATTCGTGCGAGCTGTGGGATCACGTGACTCAGTTAGAGCCAGTGGCAGCACACCATCTTCCATTCATAAGTTTCACATACGTGCTGTGAAATCTATGAATCTTACACCCCCCCAAAATAACAGCTAAACCTCAATTAAATTTAAAAAAAAAACCATCACATTAATAAAATAAGTATAGTTAAATAAATTAACCATTTTAAATAAAAAATTAAATTTTTGAAAAAATTTAAAATCTTTTAAAAAGTTATAAAAATAAACTTACCTGTCTTTAAAGTCTCTAAAAAAGATATACCTGTTAAAAAAAATTCAAAAAAATACTTAATTCAGTACTTACCTTGTTAAAAGTGGGTCTTACTCCTCCTTTTTCCATTTCTAAAATCTTCGTACTTACCTGCGCGTCCAAAGCATGAAGTGCACAGCGTGCGCGCAGCCTGTAGCGTGCACGTGATGCACCGAGGAACCGCCCCCTTTTCAAAAGAGCAATTGCCGGTTTTCAGCGCATGCGCAGGGCATGCAGAAAACCGGCAATTGCAGAGGGAATACGCGAGAGTACGCAGTGCGTACTCTCGCGCACCGGGATGAATTTTTGGGCCATTAACTGCCCCCAACGCTCCAAACCCACTTTAGGGGAATATTCCGGCCATAGAGTTTCTTCATGGGTTTCAATTCTATTTTTGCTGCCTTGATTTTGTAGTACTTATTGTTACCAAACTGAGACTAAGGAGTGTAAAGTAGCATCTCTTAAATGCTTCAAAACAAAGCCCAGAAAACATCCATTTCAGGTGCCCCATACGAGTGAAGTTAACCAGGTTAAAATCTCCATCAGCACACTTCATTAAAATGGGACCTTTATCAGATTGATTCTCTCTTCCCAGCCTGAGCCCACCAAAGTATCCAGTAAATATTAAGCAGATAAATGCTGGGACTCTGACATAAAATGAACTTCCACAAAATCTCAATTAGACAAGCAAGGCGTTTCCTCAGTGATTCGTACATAAACCTCCCTGTGCAGGGACTGCACTATACAGACTTGAGGAGATCTGAGAATGGGACCTCAATTCATGCAGAGTTACCAGCACTCAGCCATGCCAGTATTGGTGATGAAGAAGGGGATCGCTACAGTTGACATTGTGGTGCCCAGCCTAAGGAGGGGAGGGAAGAGGAAATCAGCGTGGATTCTTTTTCCTGCTCATTGTCCAAGAGTAGGCCGTACAGCCCCTCGAGCCTCCTCCACCATTCAATATCGTGGCTAAACATCTACATCAACTCCACCTTCCTGCACTATCCTCATATCCCTCGATTCCCTTAGTGCCCAAAAATCTACTGATCTCAGTCTTGAATATACTCAACGACTGAGCATCCACAGCCCTCTGGGGTAGAGAATTCCATAGATTTACAACCCTCTGAGTGAAGAAATTCCTCCTCATCTCAGTCCTAAATGGCCGACATCTTATCCTGAGACTATGCCCCCTGGTTCTAGACTCCCCAGCCAGGGGAAACAGCCTCTCGGCATCTACCCTGTCAAGCGCGCTCAAAATTTTATACGTTTCAATGAGATCACCTCATTCTTCTAAACTCCAGAGAATATAGGCCCATTCTGCTCAATCTCCCCTCATAGGACAACCCTGTCATCCCAGGAACCAATCTAGCGAACCTTTGTTGCATGCCTTCTAAAGCAAGTATATCCTTCCTTAGGATCCAATTGTTTCTCAAAAGGATTTTTGCCTCCACTACTTAGAAAATCTATAAGTAGTGGTTACAGATTGTGCGAAGAGCTTCTTGACTTAAGTCCTAAATTTACCTTTTTTTTAAAAAAAAGCTCTGCCCCCTTGTCCTACTGTTTCGGTATAGTTTGAAGCAGTGATCACTATCTAATACACCTCTACAAGGTCACCGCTCAGTCATCTCTTTGCAAGGCTGGAAAAGCCCATGTTTCTCCAGTCTTTCCTCCTAACTCAAGTATCCTGGTAATAAGGATCAGTCTTTGTGACTCGTTTCCCGCAGGACTTGAATGTCTTCCTTGTATCTCAGTGAGCAGAATTCAAGATGTTGGCTCCACAGAACACTGTACAGTTTAAGCACAACTTAGTTCCTCTATCTTGAACTCTACCATTTAGGCTCCGTAGTGTAGCATTCAATTTGCTTTGTTGGTTGCTGCGCAGTGATTGGACATGTCAATGCCTCGATCTCTGAACTCCACTCTTCGCTATATCAACACAGTTCAACGTAGAAACGTCACCATATTTACTGCCTACTTTACGCCTGTGAATGTTGGTGATGATGTGGGGCGTGTTTCTACTTTAACATCATTATCTTTGTTTGCAGGTAATTGGAGAGCTGTGGGTCTGGGGACAGACACTGAAGCAGACCAAATGAGGGATGCCTGAAAGCTGCCGATGAGTTTTTCCTAATGGATCGTTTACCGTTTCGGAGTAATCGGTGGCGTTTCTTTTTCCTAAAAGATGTTTATTTTCTTGTCAGGTCTTCTGCTAAGTGTATTTTGTTTCAAGGTGACAGCCTGGAATCACCAATATTTTTACGTTGAGAAGTCTGTTGCCAGCCATAGTGTAGGGGCTGGCAGGTGGAAAGCCAGCGCAAACGTTGCCTCGTTAGAGCCCGTTAGCAACAAATTAAAATGAAAACCAAAAAACGCTGGAAATGTACAGCAGGTGCGTCAGCATGTATAAAAAGGTAGGTTTAACATTTCAGACCTTTTGATAGAACTGAGGAAGGATCTGCACCCAAAACATGAACTTTTCTCTTCTCTCCCATAGATGCTGACGGACCTGTTGTGTATTTTCAGCATTGTCATTACAGATGTCTAACCTTTGCAGTTTAGTTTCTTTTTAATCTCATTGATTATGTCGTTCAGCATCCAATAAACTCCATGCAACCAAAAAAATTCAAAATAACTGATTTTTTTTTTGTACTTAAATTATTCAGAACTCCTCGAGTCCTTAAGATGTTTTCCCCTCTTAATAATTATAACTCAGTGCACTGTCGCCCCGATTTCCCTCAGTTGGGTAATGTCTCGCCCAGCATGGTGGGGTAAGGTGGGTCCCAGGTGTGTGTGTCCCTGGTCTGTGTTGGCTCAGCCGATGTTTGCTGGTTTGCAACAAACGGTCTCTGTACCTCGGGGTCAAGGGAGGGGGCGAAAATTGGCCAAAGTTCCTGCTCCTGACTGGCTACCCCTGAAAACGCTGGATGAGTTTTTCAAATGGATCGTTTACTGTCTCAGTAATTGGTGGAGCTTTCTTTTTCCTAAAGCGGTTTATTTTCTTTGTCAGGTCTTCTGCTAAGCATATTTTGTTTTGAGGTGACGTCTTGGAAACACCAATGTTTTTGCTTCAAGAAGTCTGTTGCCAGCAGTAGGTTGACGGAAAGCAAGCACATTCCTTTCTAAACATTGCCTCGGTAGAGCTTGTGAACGGCGCTATATAAATGTAAGTCTTTCTTTCTCCCTTCACCCTGTGCCTGTGCTGCACAATGTATGCGGGTAGCCGTTGAGTGAGGACTGGATCGGTCAGCAGTGGAACAGCCTCATTGACAAGACTCTCGTGTGAAGGAATGGTTGCTTGGGCAAGGCAGAGGGAAGGACCAGTGCTTTCAGGAGAGAAAAGTGCTGAAAATTGAAACGGAAAGGACGATGCTGTTCTTAATCAGTCAAGAGTGCTCGTTCCTGCTGCGTCTGGAATATTTGTCTCCGCATTTTGGATTGCAACACTTTAAATTTATTTCTCTTCTCATTCTGCCAGTTTTCTCCCCTCGTTCCCTCCCATCCTCTTCTCCCTGAAGACACTAATTCATGGTCAAGGGTACTGTTCCATAGGCACTGGAAGCCCTCCAGTGCTTGGTCCAAGCGGCCATTCTTTATGTTTGCGTCTAGACGGCATCTGTTGGTAGGCTGTTCAACTGCAGGGGGCATCATAATTGAGCCCGATCGCGGCCCCCCCCCCCCCCCCCCCTGTCCTAAGCTGAGCTTTACGCATGGGCTCATTTTTGGCACGGGTCATTGAATGATGGTCAGGAGCAGGAACCCGCTCCCTAACCCAGGGGATAGAAGCTGATTGTAAGAGCTCCTATTATCATCCAGCTCAGATCAGCTAACTCGGCACAGGCCGGGGGATTGAACCCTGGACCATCATGGTCTTTATACCTGAGCAACTCCGTGCCAACTGAACCAGTTTTTTGATTCAATTGGAAGTGGGTTTTTCCTCAACTTAGTCTTGGAGCGAGGAAAATGTCGAGGATACTGCACCTTTAATAGTTTGGAGACGGCCTGTGTGGCATCTTAATGCCAGCACAAAGGCTAGCTAAGCTTGTCTGATTACTGTGCTTTTACATGGCAAATCCTCTTACTATATTGAGAATAATTACTTCAAATTAGCATTTTTTTTTTAAAAAGAGAAGGTTACGATCAAATTACCAGGCAGCACCTCGAAAGGTTTTGATATGGAAGAACGTCACACGGTGCGGAATGTGACCAGAAAAGATTGTAATGTTTCAAAGCCAACAGCCTAACAGTGGAAATAAATGAGAATTGAGGCAATCGGGTTTCAGACTACAAAGGGCGACCAAAGTCTATCTCTGTCCTTTCCACTTGCAATGATTTTTTCGTGTATTGGGACATAACTAAAATCTGTGTGTTAAGCTGATTTACCTCTCTTCAGATTCTGACTGGCCTGCTGTGTGTATTTGCAGCATTTCCCTGTTTTTTATTTTATTTTGAACGTGCAGTTTTTCCCTTTTTATTTATCTCTAATGTTGTTGCTGAGGAGTTTTCACAATACAGAATCTTTATATACCGACTGTTGCGCAGGTGATAGCAATGAAGTAACCGTAGTGAGGTCAGAGAGCATTGCAACTGCTACTTCTGTTGACAAGAGGGTCCCGTCTGCCCTCTGAGATGGAAGTAACAGATCCCATGGCACTATTTCAAAGAGGAGCAGGAGAATCTTGGCCAATGTTCCCGCTAAGCCATGCGGCCGCACAGCGTTCTAGAAGTCTCACACAGGCCACTCACCGGCTTTTACGTGGAAGAAATCGCGCATGTGCGAACATTTGAATGGGCCATGCAGCCAGTTTAAAGGCACAAAAAAAAATTAGCGGGAACATTGGTCCTGGCCAATATTTATTCCTCAACCAACATCACTGAAACAGGTTATCTGGTCATTTGTCTCATTGTTGTTTGTGGGACCTTGCTGTGCGAAATTTCGTTTCCACGTTTGCTAGCAGCACCAAAGTAACTACACTTCAAAAGTACTTCATTGGCTGTAAAGCGGTTTGGGACGTCCTGAGGTAGTGAAAGGCGCTATAGAAATACAGGTTCATTCTTTCAGACGGCGAGAGGATAGTGATACTGTGTATAGAATCATAGAAACTTCAGTGGAAGGGAAATCCAGTTGCCCGATCTGTCCGTCTGCTACCTCCACATTGCAATAATCTACTCTAATCCCATTTTCCTGCTATTTTCCACCTCACATGTCTATCTTTGGTAGCTACTTGTGCTAATGCATTTCATATTCTAATCTCCCTTTGCATGGAAAACATATCTTGCAACTGCTTTCTTTATGATCTGTATAATGCAGAACTAAAAAATAATTCTGTAGTGCAATAGGTTACGTACTGTCCTTTCACTTCTGGGACCAACCTGACTGATGGGAGGAAAGAGTCCTTTTGCAGTTGGCTGGAAGGCCCCCCAAGTGAAAATTGAGGTCGCGGCCAAATCCCAGTGACTGCACATAGAATGCCAATAATTGGGCACAAGATTGGCACATTGTCAGTCAAGAGGCCACAATGGTGGGAATGGTTTCATAAGAAATAGGAGCAGGAGTAGGCCATTCGGCCCCTCGAGCCCATTCAATACGATCGTGGCTGATCTTCTACCTCAACTCCACCTTCCTGCCCAATCCCCGTTTCATTTTTTCTCTGCTGTCTTTCCCGCTGTAGTCACCCTGTGTCACATCTTTTTCTCTCTCCACTTTCTTCCCCTCCCATCTTGAAGGCATTGACCTCCCTGCTGGGGTTTGGCTCCGCAGGCACACGTTGCCTCTTGATAACTCGCCCACATCATCATGTGTGAGCCTAGACATGAGTGCTGGCAGTCCACAGTTTGGCCATGAAGGCGAAGTGATATCATAGCCTGGCCTGATTCCACCTGGCATCAGTTCGCATCCAGTTCCCAACAGGAATCTCCAGACTACGATCCAGGAGCGCAGGAAGACTCCCCCTCTCCTCCCCCCAAACACCCCCGCTCCCTCCCTAATATAAGGATACCGGACATGCTGGAGACTTGTTCCCATAATGTTCAAATCTGATTACTCGGAAGTGGAGCATAGGAACGGGAGTAGCCCATTCATCCTCTCAAGCCTGTTCCGCCATTCTATTATATCATGGCTGAGGTGTTTAAAATTAGGACCTTCAGTTTTCCTCATAGAATCATACAGCATAGAAGGAGACCATTCAGCCCTTTGAAAGAGCTATCCAATTCGTCCCACTCCTCTGCTCTTTCCCCATATCCCTCATGAGCGATGCTGATCAGAAAGGCCATTACAGTTCCTTCCCTTTCCCTCAATCACAGCATCCAATTGGTTTTTTTAACTGGTGTCAGGCTTTTTGTCTCCACTGCACTATTCTTAGTTCATTCATTGTGTTGGTCACTCTTTCTGTGAAGAACTTCCCGATACCAGTTCTAAATTTGCTTTTCATTAGTTTGAATTTGTGGCCTTGTCCTCCTGTCGAGGTTCAATGTGAAGTGCAATCCCCGTCCTTTTTAAAATCACACACAGTCTAAAGTGTCGTCATGGTTCTATTCTCAACACTCGCTGCTGAGTCAGAAAGAAAGACTTGCATTTCTATAGCGCCTTTCACGACCTCCGGACGACCCAAAGCGCTTTACAGCCAATGAAGTCGTTTTTGAAGTGTAGTCACCGTTGTAATGTAGGAAACGCGGCAGCCAATTTGCGCACAGCAAGCTCCCACAAACAGCAACGTGATGATGACCAGATAAGCTGATTAGTTATGTCGATTTGAGGGATAAATATTGGCCAGGATACTGGGGGAGAACTCCCCTGCTCTTCTTCAAAATAGTGCCGCGGGATCTTTTACGTCCACCTGAGAGAGCGGACGGGGCCCTCGGTTTAACATCTCATCCGAAAGACGGAAATTCCGACAGTGCAGGACTCCCTCAGCACTGAGTGTCAGCCTAGATTTTTGTGCTCAAGTCCCTGGAGTGGGGGAAGGTCGTGGGTTCAAACCGCACTGCGGACATCAGCACAAACGGACATAGGATATTGGGCAGGGAATGACCAACTGGCTCATCCAAGCCTGTGCCAAAATCCAGCACATAATCCAGGCTGACACTTCAGTGGAGTTACTGACTGAGTGCTGCATTGCCAGGCATGCCATTTTTCAGAGGAGACATTAAACAGAGGCTAATTCTGACTACATAGATAATACTAAAGAAGAGGGAGATCTCCCAATGTCCTGGCCAAGTAACCTTCAGAAATCTTTCCTTGGCTGTAAAGTTCTTTGGGGCATTTTGAGATCGTGAAAGGCGCTATAGAAATCCAAGTCTGTCTTTCCTAAAGGAGGGGAAGTATTCAACGACAGTCAGAAATCTGGTCTGCTGACTTGTGATTTTTTTTTTTAAAAACCAGTTTACTAGGCTATGAGTAGTTAAAAAGGCTGAAAAGAAGCGATAAAGTGCTTGATATGCAAAGATAAAATCAGTTAATTGGTGAAAAAACATTAGAAAGACAAAAATGGGTTACAGATAGGTCCATAATAAAGGGGAATGAAGTGAAAATGTTTGTGATCATTTTGACCTGTTGTCCTGCCCCCACCCCCTTCCGCTTTTCACAGTTATACCCAACAGATTAGCCTGCCTTTTCTCTTTAGAGGTGCGGACGGACTTACTGTGTATCGTCTGTTTTTATTTCAGGCTTTCTTTTGTTTGTCTATTCTGACAATTAATCGTGCCCGTAATTTGAATGCCTTATCTTTGTTGGTGATTAAAAGGGGGGGGTGGGGTTTTAAAAAAAAAAAAATAGGTGACCACTGGAAATCTGAAATCAAAACAGAAAAAGAAGTGCAGTGGGTCAGTCAGCGTCTGAAAGAGAAGCAAAAATAAAAAAGTTGGAAACGCATAGCAGGTCAATCAGTATTGGTAGAGAGAGCAGGCAGTCTACGGTTCACATGTGTACCCTTCATCAGAATGAGAAAGATTGGTTAACAGTCAAGGTAGGAACCTACCTCAGAACTCTTGTGCACAATGTTATAGAGGTGCTTTCGATTGTGGAGTAGAACAGCCGTGATGTACCGTGTTTCATACTCGCAATAATGTCGTTTTGCCACTCTGTCATCAGTGCAGTATCCATTATCCCCCTCGAAGTCCCATCCCACCTGTGTAGGTGATTTTATAATAAATAAGTGCAGGCTGAAGAGAACACCAATTAAATGGAGACACTCAACCCTCCGTGCACCAATTGTTTACGTTAATGCCGAAACAAATATTACTGTTAAAGCAAATGGAGACCCAACAACCACTCACTGGGCCTAAGAGAATGTGGTTCTCTGATACTGCCAGGTGTCACCTCTGTAAATGGTTTACCCTGCTGCACTGCTCCATATTTGAATGTAAGGTATCTTTGTAAATGGGATAACAAGTCCTATTCCTGTGTTTGGACCTCTGAATAAAGAACGGACTGGTTGACTATAATGTGTCATTTTCTGTCTATGCAATTGAGCATCTGGGTGTCTCATCCACTCGTCGGGTCGAACTTTTCAAAGACGTCACACCTGCAATTGTTGCACCTTGGCGTCACATCTCAGTAAGTTAAATATTAGTTATTGGCTGAAATAAGCACTTTGTGTGTTACATTACAGAAAGAAAAGCTTGCATTTATATAGTGCCTTTCACAACCTCAGGATGCCAGAAAGCACTTCACCACTAATGAAGTACTTTGGAAGTGCAGTACTGAGAGAGTCGTGGGAGGTGCTGATGTAACTCTTGCCCATCCCCCATTAGAATCGCTCTTCCATTGGAGGCCATGTTTTCAGTTGCCAAGGCCCTAAATGCTGAAATTCTCTCCCTAAACTTCTCAACCTCTCCATTAATGCGCTTCTTAAAACCTACCTCTTTGACCAAGCTTTTGGTCATCCGTCCTAATATCTCCTTATGTAGCTTGGTGTCCAATTTTGTTTTATAAAGCTCCTGTGAAGCGCCTTGGGACGTTTTACTACATTAAAGGCGCTATATAAATGCAAGTTGTCATTGTTGAAACGCGGCAGCCAATTTTCGCACAAGGTCCCACAAAGAGCAATGTGATGATAACCAGATAATCTGTTTGTGATGTTGCTTGAGGGAACATTACTTTGAATGATGACACCAGGGAGAACTCCCCTGCTCTTCTTCGAAATAGTGACATGGGATCTTTTACGTCCACCTGAGAGGGAAGACAGGGCCTTGGTGCCAGAGGGAAGACGGCACCTTCGACAGTGCAGCACTCCCTCGGTACTGCATCCGGAGTGTCGGCCTAGATTTTGTGCTCAAGTCTCTGGAGTGGGACTTGAACCCACAACCTTCTGACACATTGAAATAATCTACTCTCAACCCATTTTCCTGCTCTTGTGAAAATTCTCCTATACATTTGCAATGTAAGAATCCTTTGAAAAATGTGATATTCAGAATAGAATGCTTATTCCTATTTTAGGGTTACCTATGCAATGTTGGAAACCTCTGTGAAACATTTTTCTTAGTCGTGGCTCAGTTGGCAGCAATCTTGCCTCTGAGCCAGAAGGTTGTCCCAATCTGGAGACTTGAGCACAAAAATCTAGGCTGACACTCCAGTACTGAGGGAGCGCTGCACTGTCAGAGGTGCCGTCTTTCGGGTGAGATGTTAAACCAAGTCTGCTTTCTAAGGTGGATGGACATAAAAGATCCCATGACACTATTTCAAAGATGAGCAGGGGAGTTATCCCCAGTGTCCTGGCCAATAATTATCCCTCAATCAGCATCACAAAAACAGACTATCTGGTTGTTATCACATTGTTGTTTGTGGGAGCTTGCTGTGTGCAAATTGACTGCCACGTTTCCTATATTACATGAGTGATTATACTTCAAAAAGTACTTCATTGGCTGTAAAACGCTTTGGGACGTCATAAGGTCGTGAAAGGTGCTGTATAAATAGAAACATAGAAACAGAAAAATAGGAGCAGGAGTAGGCCATTCGGCCCTTTGAGCCTGCTCCATCATTCAATAAGATCATGGCTGATCCTCTATCTCAATACCATATTCCTGCTCTCTCCCCATACCCCTTGATGCCTTTTGTGTCTAGAAATCTATCTATCTCCTTCTTAAATATATTCAGTGACTTGACCTCCACAGCCTTCTGTGGTAGAGAATTCCACAGGTTCACCACCCTCTGAGTGAAGAAATTTCTCCTCATCTCAGTCCTAAATGTCCTACCCCGTATCCTGAGACTGTGACCCCTCGTTCTAGACCCCCCCCAGCCAGGGGAAACATCCTCCCTGCATCCAGTCTGTCTAGCCCTGTCAGAATTTTATACGTTTCAATGAGATCCCCTCTCATTCTTCTAAACTCTAGTGAATACAGGCCTATTCGACCCAATCTCTCCTCATATGACAGTCCTGCCATCCCAGGAATCAGTCTGGTGAACCTTCGCTGCACTCCCTCTATGGCAAGTATATCCTTTCTTAGGTAAGGAGACCAAAACTGCACACAGTGCTCCAGGTGTGGTCTCACCAAGGCCCTGTATAACTGTAGTAATTGTAGCGTTCTCCAAGGCAACCTGAGAAACACACGACAACGCAAAATCATCGAGCAGAAACTGATAGCCAAGTTCCGCACTCATGAAGACGGTCTCAATCGGGATCTTGGGTTTATGTCACGATACATGACGTGATCCGGACTCGAGTCGTCGTTAGCTTGTTCACAGATGTGATTCCCAGTAAAAAAGTAAAAATTTTCCCAGTAAAAAAGTAAAAAT
Organism: Squalus acanthias; assembly: GCA_030390025.1. Taxonomy (NCBI): domain Eukaryota; kingdom Metazoa; phylum Chordata; class Chondrichthyes; order Squaliformes; family Squalidae; genus Squalus; species Squalus acanthias. The sequence goes on along the minus strand of CM059426.1, from coordinate 10,789,449 downwards.
TTTTTAAAGCTTTTCGTTTTACATACAGACGGCAGCTTTTGACACGTTAGAACCCCTGCGACTACACCTCATTGTCTCAGTTGTATCTTGCTATGTCTTTGATGTGGTACCTTCCTGGCTGACTTAATTAACTTTATCACACCTCGGCAGATAGTCAGGATGATTTAATTTATTGGTCTGCAATTGTAAAGTACACATGCTTTGTTTTCTATCTATATATGCTTTGGCGATTCTGTATCTAATTTACTTCACTTGAGGAAGGAGCAATCGATAGCTCCGAAAGCTTGTGATTTCAAATAAAACTGTTGGACTATAACCTGGTGTTGTGCGACCTCTCCTCTCATAACTGTAGTAAGACATCCTTGCTCCTGTATTCAAATCCTCTTGCAATGAAAGCCAACATACTATTTGCCTTCCTAACTGCTTGCTGCACCTGCATGTTTGCTTTCAGTGACTGGTGTACAAGGACACCCAGGTCCCTTTGTACATCAACATTTTCCAATCTATCACCATTTAAATAATATTCTGCTTTTCTGTTTTTCCTACCGAAGTGGATAACTTCACATTTATCCACATTATACTGCATCTGCCATGTATTTGCCCACTCACTCAACTTGTCTAAATCGCCTTGAAGCCTCTTTGCATCTTACTCACAATCACACCTAGTTTTGTGTCATCAGCAAACTTGGAAATATTACATTTGGTTCCCTCATCCAAATCATTGATATATATTGTGAATAGCTGGGGCCCAAGCACTGATCCCTGCGGTACCCCACTAGTCACCGCCTGCCACCCCGAAAAAGACCCATTTATTCCTACTCTCTGTTTCCTGTCTGTTAACCAATTTTCAATCCATGCCAGTATATTACCCCCAATCTCATGTGCTTTAATTTTGCACACTAACCTCTTATGTGGTACTTATATGGGTCAAAATCCTGGAACTCCCTACCTAACAGCATTGTGGGAGTACCTTCACCACACGGACTGCACCGGTTCAAGAAGGCGGCTCGCCATCACCTTCTCGAGGGCAATTGGAGATGGGCAATAAATGCGGGCCTTGCCAGCGATGCCCACATCCCATAAAAACGAATAAAAAAAATACTTTATCAAAGGCCTTCTGAAAATACAAATACACCACATCCACTAGTTCTCCCTTATCTAGTCTACCAGTTACATCCTCAAAAAACTCCAGTAGGTTTGTCGAAGACGATTTCCCTTTCATAAATCCATGTTGACTTTTTCTAATCCCGTTGATATTTTCCAAGTGTCCTGTTAACACATCCTTTATAATAGACTGTAGCATTTCCCTACTACTGATAGGCTAACCGGTCTGTAGTTCCCTGTTTTCTCTCCCTCATTTTTTAAATAGTGGGGTTACATTTACTACCCTCCAATCTGCCGGAACTGTTCCATAATATATAGAATTTTGGAAGATGACAACCAATGCATCCACTATTTCCATGGCTACCTCTTTTAGTACTCTGGGATGCAGATTATCAGCCCCTGGGGACTTAACGGCTTTCAGTCCCATTAATTTCTCCAGCACTATTTTTTTACTAATACTAATTTCCTTTGATTCCTCCTTCTCACTAGTCTTTATTTAGAGGCCTACTTCTGTGATAAAGACCCTGGGGCTCAATTTTGCCAAATTGGCTGTAGTTTGGGTTGAGCTTTGTAACCTCCTTTTTCTTTCTGCTGAGGCCTTGGATCCAATTGATGTCAATCACAGCTAGCCTTGATAGGATTGCCACCCATCTGTATTGTCAGCAGGCTGCCCATGGAAGATAAAACCAGTTCTTAGCTTTTTCAGAAACAGTTCTCTGTAAATTCAACAGTGTAGGCTTTCAATTTGAGTTCGTTGGGATTAGTTAGTAATGTTATTAAAGCCAGAAGTCTCCAAGTGAATGAAGTTTAGCATTCTTAATACAGTTTCAATAGACCAGTGAATGAGGTGTGAAACTCCTCCTTAGCTACTGTTGTACTGTACTATATTGAACAAGGTGCAAAATACGCTGCCTGGTTCCTTTTGTACCGTATAACGTGAAATTTCTTGATAATGTCCGCTGAATCCTCCCTGGACGTTCCTGGTTGGTTGAGACTGATACATGTGTTAAGGGGAAAAACGGATGAATATTTAAAGCAGAGAAAGATACAGGGCATTGGGGAGAACTTGGGGCAATGGGATTATTTCTCGATCGCTCTGGCAAAGAGGCAACACAGATGCAATGGGTCAAATAATCTCCTGCGCTCCACAAATTTAAAATTCTCATCCTTGTGTCCAAAATCCCTCCATGGCATCGCCTCTCCCTATCTCTAACATCCTCCAGCCCTATAACCCTCCTTCTGTGTTCAAGGTCTGGGGCTCAATCCAATCCTGGCCTCTTGTGCATCCCCGATTTCCATCGCCCCACCATTGGCGGCCGTGCCTTCAGCTGCCTAAGCCCTAAGTTCTGGAACTCCCTATATCAGCTGAGTGACACACACACACACACACGATGTTGTGCATTAGTACCAGCGAGAATTTCTTCGTAGCTTGAATGGAGCCTTGGTCATGGCGACGTGTTTGCGCGTGTGTGTGCCGCTCAGCTAATCGAAAAACAAATTTCATCTTATTGCCAAGCTGCGCTGCAGTGTACCAGGTTATCTGGCAATTAAGGAATTGCTTCCAGTGTGAAGGACGTTCTAGCCAAGCAGTAGCTTTTCCATACATGCATGTTTACAACAACAACTACTTGCATTTCTATAGCGCCTTTAATGTAGTAAAACATCCCAAAGCGCTTCACAGGAGCGCCAACAGACAAACATTGACACTGAGCCACATAAGGAGATATTCGGACAGGTGACCAAATGCTTGGTCAAAGAGGTAGGTTTGAAGAAGCGACTTAAAGGAGGAGAGAGAGAGAGGGCACTCTTTCCCCCTAATCAGAGAGTTTGTCGTAGGTTAGCAGAGCCAAGGCTTATGCATCCCTAAGTGTGTCCCTCAGCTACTACTGAGGTTTAATCAGTTAAACTTACCACCACAGTGCACTAGTGAGCTGACACTGCTTGTCCAACCAGGACCAACCTACCCTTTAGAGCATTGGCTTAGAGGGTTATTGGAAGCTGAATGTGGAAAAATCCAAACCTCCTATCGACAGATCTAGCTCTCCAAGTCCATTGGTGAAGCAGCTGGCTGGTCAATCATCAGCAGTACCTTGAAGAACTGCAGACCTCTCTGGCTCGGGTACCAAATATTATTAAAGAAAGAAAGATTTGCATTTATATAGCTCCTTTCATGACTTACGGGTGACCCAAAGCACTTTACAGCCAATGAAACACTTTTGAAGTGTAGTCACTGTTGTAATGTAGGAAAAGCAGCAGCCAATTTGTGCACAGCAAGGTCCCATAAAGAGCATTGTGATAATGACCAGATAATTTGTTTTAGTGAAGTTGGTTGAGGGATAAATGTTGGCCCAGGACACCGGGAATAGTGCCATTGATTCTTTTACCTCCACCTGAGAGGGCAGAAGGGGCCTGGATTTAACATCTCTTCTGAAAGACGGTACCTCTGACAGTGCACCATGCAGGACAAAGCCGCCCATTTGATTGGCACCACATCCACCACCTTAAACATTCACTCCCTCCACCACCGGCACACCGTGGCTGCAGTGTGTGCCATCTACAAGATGCACTGTAGCAACTCATCAAGGCTTCTTTGGCAGCACCTCCCAAACCCGAGACCTCTACCACCTAGAAGGACAAAGGCAGCAGGTGCATGGGAACACCACTACCTCCAAGTTCCCCTCCAAGTCACACACCATCCTGACTTGGAAATATATCGCTGCTCCTTCATTGTCGCTGGGTCAAAATCCTGGAACTCCCTCCCGAACAGCACTGTGGGAGTACCATCACCGCACAGACTGCAGCGGTTCAAGAAGGCGGCTCACCATCTCAAGGGCAACTAGGGATGGGCAATAAATGTGGGCCTTGCCAGCGACGCCCACATCACATGAATGAATTAATAAAATGCAGCTGACAAATATGTTAACTAAATGTGAACAACACCACCTGTCACTATCGGGAATGGTAGCGTAGTGGTAATGTCACTGGGTTAGTAATCCAGAGGCCTGGACTAAATAAACCTGGAATAAAAAGCTAGTATCAGTAATAGTAACCATGAAACTATCGGATTGTCGTAAAAACCCATCTGGTTCACTAATGTCCTTTAGAGAAGGAAATCTGCCGTCCTTACCTGGTCTGGGCCTATATATGACTCCAGACCCACAGCAATGTGGTTGACTCTTAACTGCCCTCTTAAATGGCCTAGCAAGTCACTCAGTTGTAACTAACCGCTACGAAACAAAATAATAAGAATGAAACCGGACGGACCACCCGGCATTGACCTTGGCACCGGCTACGGCAACGGCAACGGCACACCCAGCCCAGTCAACCCTGCCAAGTCCTCCTCACCAACATCTGGGGACTTGTGTGCCAAAATTGGGAGAGCTGTCCCACAGACTAGTCAAGCAACAGCCTGACATAGTCATACTCACAGAATCATACCTTTTTGCCAATGTCCCGAACTCCTCCATCACCATCCCTGAGTATGTCCTGTCCCACTGGCAGGACAGACCCACCAGGGGTGGTGGCACAGTGGTATACAGTCGGGAAGGAGTGGCCCATTGGAGTCCTCAACATTGACTCGTGACCCCATGAAGTCTCATGGCTTCAGATCAAGCATGGGCAAGGAAACCACCTGCTGATTACTACCTACCGCCCTCCCTCAGCTGATGAATCAGTACTCCTCCATGTTAAACACCACTTAGAAGAAGCACTCAGAGTAGCAAGGGCACAGAATGTACTCTGGGTGGGGGACTTCAATGTCCATCACCAAGAGTGGCTCGGTAGCACCACCACTGACCGAGCTGACCAAGTCCTGAAGGACATAACTGCCAGTCTGAACCTGCGACAGGTGGTGAGAGAACCAACACGAGGGAAAAATCTACTTGACCTCGTCCTCACCAATCTCCCTGTCGCAGATGCATCTGTCCATGACAGTGTTGGTAGCAGTGACCACCGCACAGTCATTGTGGAGACGAAGTCCCGTCTTCACACTGAGAACACCCTCCATCGTGTTGCGTGGCACTACCACCGTGCTAAATGGGATAGATTCAGAACAGATCTAGCAGCTCAAAACTGGGCATCCATGAGGCGCTGTGGGCCATCAGCAGCAGCAGAATTGTATGCCACCATAATCTGTAACCTCATGGCCCGGCAACTCTACCATTACCACCAAGCCAGGGGACCAACCCTGGTTCAACAACGAGTGTAGAAGAGCATGCCAGGAGCAGCACCAGGCGTACCTAAAAATGAGGTGCCAACCTGGGGAAGCTGCAACACAGGACTACATGCATGCTAAAAAGTGGAAGCAGCATGCTATAGACAGGGCTAAGCGATCCCACAATCAACGGATCAGATCAAAGCTCTGCAGTCCTGCCACATCCAGTCGTGAATGGTGGTGGACCATTAAACAACTAACGGGAGGAGGAGGCTCCAAGAATATCCCCATCCTCAATGATGGTGGAGCCCAGCACGTGAGTGCAAAAGACAAGGCTGAAGAGTTTGCAACCAACTTCAGCCAGAAGTGCCGAGTGGATGATCCATATCGGCCTACTCCTGAGGTCCCCACCAGCACAGAAGCCATTCTTCAGCCAATTCGATTCACTCCACGTGATATCAAGAAACGGCTGAGCGCACTGGATACAGCAAAGGCTATGGGCCCCGACAACATCCCAGCTATCGTGCTGAAGACTTGTGCTCCAGAACTAGTCGCGCCTCTAGCCAAGCTGTTCCAGTACAGCTACAACACTGGCATCTATCCAACAATGTCGAAAACTGCCCAGGTATGTCCTGTCCACAAAAAGCAGGACAAATCCAACCTGGCCAATTACCGCCCCATCAGTCTACTCTCAATCATCAGCAAAGTGATGGAAGGTGTCATCAACAGTGCTATCAAGCGGCACTGATGCCCAGTTTGCGTTCCGCCAAGACCACTTGGATCCCGACCTCATTACAGCCTTGGTCCAAACATGGACAAAGGAGCTGAATTCCAGAGGTGAGATGAGAGTGACTGCCCTTGACATCAAGGCAGCATTTGACCGAGTCTGGCATGAAGGAGCCCTAGTAAAACTGAAGTCAATGGGAATCAGGGGGAAAACTCTTCACTGGCTGGAGTCATACCTAGCACAAAGGAAGATGGTTGTGGTGGTTGAAGGTCAATCATTACAGCCCCAGGACATCGCTGCAGGAGTTCCTCAGGGCAGTGTCCTAGGCCCAACCATCTTCAGCTGCTTCATCAATGACCTTCCCTCCAACATAAGGTCAGAAATGGGGATGTTCGCTGATGACTGCACAGTGTTCAGCGCCATTCGCAACTCCACAGATAATGAAGCAGTCCATGCCCGCATGCAGCAAGACCTGGACGACGTTCAGGCTTGGGCTGATAAGTGGCAGGTAACATTCGCGCCACAGAAGTGCCAGGCAATGACTATCTCTGACAAGCAAGAGTCTAACCACCTCCCCTTGACATTCAATGGCATTACCATCGCTGAATCCCCCACTATCAACATCCTGGGGGTCACCATCAACCAGAAACTTAACTGGACCAGCCACATAGATACTGTGGCAACAAGAGCAGGTCAGAGGCTAGGTATTCTGCGGCGAGTGTCTCACCTCCTGACTCCCCAAAGCCACCATCTTCCACCATCCACAAGGCACAAGTAAGGAGTGTGATGGAATACTCTCCACTTGCCTGAATGAGTGCAGCTCCAACACTCAAGAAGCTCGACACCATCCAGGACAAAGCAGCACCTCCCAAACCCGCGACCTCTTCCACCTAGAAGGACAAGGGCAGCAGGCGCATGGGAACACCACCACCTCCAAGTTCCCCTCCAAGTCACACACCATCCTGACTTAGAAGTATATCGCCGATCCTTCATCGTCGCTGGGTCAAAATCCTGGAACTCCCTCCCGAACAGCACTGTGGGAGTACCTTCACCACACGGGACTGCAGCGGTTCAAGGAGGCGGCTCACCACCACCTTCTCAAGGGGGCAATTAGGGATGGGCAATAAATGCTGGCCTTGCCCGCGACGCCCACATCCCAGGAATGAATTAATAAAATGCAGCTGACAAATATGCTGACCAACTGTGAACAACTAAAAGCAATTTGCTTCAATTGCTAATTAAGTAAGCAGCAGAAATCAAATCATTCCCCCACCGCAAGGCTACCAACCTGAACTGGAAAAGGAGCAAGCTGACAAATCAAATTGCTCAAAAAAATAAAATGAACTTGCTTTGACTGCCATTGATATATTATTCAGCTCGCTGTAAATTCACCTGTGCATTTATAGCATAAGAATCCCCCCAAAAAGCAATATTCAGAATAGAATGTTTATTCATATTGTAGAATTACCTGTGCAATGTTGGAAACCCCTGTAAAACAGGTTTCTTACAGATGCAAATTGAGGGGGGGGCGGGGATAGTCAATACTGAGGAGGACTGCAGCAAATCACAGGAAGACATTATAAACTTGCAGGATTGGCATATAATTGGCAAATGAATTTCAACACAGATTGGACGAGAAGTGGGCTTCTGAATTATTCTAGCACAAGGCCTGCATAGATACGACGGGCTGAATAACAACTTAGATAAGTGTGAGATATATTTTGGTAAGAAAAATAAGGAGGCCACCTATTGCTTGGAAAGTAAGAATCTAGATGAAGTAGAGGAGCAAACCACCGGCGTACCGTGGCTGCAGTGTGTACCATCTACAAGATGCACTGCAGCAACTCGCCAAGGCTTCTCCAGCAGCACCTCCCAAACCCGTGACCTGTACTACCTCCTTCTTCTTCTTAGGCAGTCCCTCGGAACCGAGGATGACTTGCTTCCACATTAAAAATGAGTTCGCAGGTGACTGATGAGTCCAATGCGGGACTTACAGTCTCTGTCACAGGTGGGGCAGACGGTGGTTGAAGGGGCAGGTGGGTGGGGTGCTTGGGTTGACGTGCGCTCCTTGCGCTGCCTGTGCTTGGCTTCCGCTTGCTCCCGGCGAAGAGACTCGAGGTGTTCGGCGCCTTCCCGGATGCTTCTCCTCCACTTTGTGCGGTCTTGGGCCAGGGATTCCCAGGTGTCGGTGGGGATGTTACACTTTTTCAAGGAGGCTTTGAGGGTGTCCTTGAAGCGTTTCCTCTGCCCACCTGGGGCTCTCTTGCCGTGCCGGAGCTCCGAGTAGAGCGCTTGTTTTGGGAGTCTCGTATCGGGCATGCGGACAATGTGACCCGTCCATCGGAGCTGATCGAGCGTGGTCAAAGCTTCGATTCTGGGGATGTTGGCCTGAGCAAGAACACTGACGTTGGTGCGCCTATCCTGCCAATGGATTTGCAGGATCTTGCGGAGGCAGCGTTGGTGGTACCTCTCCAGTGCTTTGAGGTGCCTGCTGTACATGGTCCATGTCTCTGAGGCATACAGCAGGGCGGGTATCACTGCTGCTCTGCAGACCATGAGCTTAGTGCCAGGTTTGAGGTTCTGGTCTTCAAACACTCTCTTCCTCAGGCGACCGAAGGCTGCACTGGCACACTGAAGGCGGTGTTGGACTTTGTCATCGACGTCTGCCCTTGTTGACAGTAGGCTCCCGTGGTATGGAAAGTGGTCAATGTTGTCCAAGGCCTTGTCGTGGATTTTGATAATCGGGGGCAGTACTGTGTGGCGGGGGCAGGTTGGTAGAGGACCTTTGTCTTACGGATGTTTAGTGTAAGGCCCATGCTCTCGTACGCTTCGGTGAAGGTGTTGACGATGGTTTGGAGTTCGACCTCCGAGTGAGCGCAGACGCAGACGCAAGCAGACGCAGACTACCTAGAAGGACAAGGGCAACAGGTGCATGGGAACACCACCACCTCCAAGTTCTCCTCCAAGTTGCACACCATTCTGACTTGGAAACATATCACCGTTCCTTCATCGTCGCTGGGTCAAAATCCTGGAACTTCCTCCCTAACAGCACTGTGGGAGCACTTTCACCACAAGGACTGCTGCGGTTCAAGAAGGCGGCTCACTACCACCTTCTCAAGGGCAATTAGGGATGGGCAATAAATGCTGGCCTTGCCAGCGACGCCCACATCCCAGAAACGAATTTAAAAAATAAGATTCAGTTCTGACAATAGGTCATCAGCCTGAAACATTAACTCTGTTTCTCTTTCCATAGATGCTGCATGACCTGCTGAGTATTTCCAGCAGTTTCTCTTTTCTCTCAGCATCTACCCTGTCAATCCCCCTCAGAACCTTGTATGTTTCAATAAGATCACCTCTCATTCTTCTAAACTCCAGAAAGTATAGGCCCAATCTACTCAACCTCTCATCATAGGACAGCCCTCTCATCCCAGGGATCAATCTAGTGAACCTTCGTTGCGCCCCCTCTAAGGCAACTATGTCCTTCCTCAGATAAGGAGACCAAAACTGCGCACAGTACGAGAGGCCACTAATTTAAAGTTATCACTATGAGAGCATGGAGAGAAATTAGGAGGAATTTATTTGCACCGAGAGTTGTTGGAGCATCATCACAGGGAGTGGTTGAGGCAGAGACCATTGAATGTTCCGAGGGAAAATTGGATAAACATTTGAAACAGAGGATGACACAGGATAATGGGGAGAAAGCATATGTTTGGATTGCTTTAGCACGATGGGCTGAATGGCCTCCAGTAAATGTCTATGGTTCTGAGGGTCTACGATTTTAGGTGGGACCGGCCAAGAAAGAACCTCCAGACTGCTGCTTTCTGGTGATCTTTGTCAACGATAGGCATGTTGCTTAAGTAAGCCTCCAGAAGAGATGGACTAAAAAAAATAAAAAGACAATCATTGCTTTAGAATTTCAGGGTTTTTCCCCATAAAAATTGGGAGTGCCTAAACCAGATTACACACTTGGATTTTTATTACAAAAATTTAAAACACAACTAGATGTATAACATCTTAAAAAAAACTTACATTTATATAGCGGTTTATCACAACATCTCTGGATGTCCCAAAGCTCTTCATATCCAATGAATTACTTTTAGAGGCGTAGTTGCAGTTATCATAGAATCTTACAGCTCAGAAGGAGGCCATTTGGTCTATCCTGCCTGTGCCAGCTCTTTGAAAGATCTATTCAATTCATAAGAACATAAGACGTAGGAGCAGGAGTAGATCATTTGGCCCCTCGAGCCTGCTCCGCCATTCAATAAGATCATGGCTGATCTGATCTTGGCCTCAACTCCACTTCCCTGCCCGCTCCCCATAACCCTTGACTCCCTTACCTTTCAAAAATCTGTCTATCTCCACCTTAAATATATTCAATGACCCAGCCTCCACAGCTCTCTGGGGAAGAGAATTCCAAAGATTCACAACCCTCTGAGAGAAGAAATTCCTCCTCATTTCCGATTTAAATGGGTGCCCCCTTATTCTGAAATGATGCCCCCTAGTTCTAGATTCCCCCACGAGGGGAAACATCCTCTCTGCATCTACCCTGTTAAGCCCCTTCAGGATCTTATATGTTTCAATAAGATCCCCTCTCATTTTTCTAAACTCCAATGAGTATAGGCCCAACCTGCTCAACCTTTCTTCATAAGACAACCCCTTCATCTCCGGAATCAACCTTGTGAACCTTCTCTGAACTGCCTCCAATGCAAGTATATCCTTCCTTGAATAAGGAGACCAAAACTGTACGCAGAATTCATAGAATCATAGTACAGTACAGCATAGAAGGAAGCCATTTGACCCATCAAGTTTGCGCCAGCTCTTTCGAAGAGCAATCCAGTTAGTCCCACTCCCCCTCGCTCTTCCCCCATATCTCTGCAATTTTTTCTCCTTCAAGTATTTGTCCAATTGCCATTTGAAGGCTACTATTGAATCTGTATCCACCACCCCACAGGCAGTGCATTCCAAATCCTAACCACACGTTGTGTAAAAAGACTTTTCCTCATGTCGCCTCTGGTTCTTTTGCCAATTAATTTAAATTTGTGCCCTCTGATTTAGCCATTGGAAACAGTTTCTCTATATTTACTCTATCTAAACCGTTCTTGATTTTGAACACCTCCATCAAATCCCCTTTGCCTTTTCCGCTCTAAGGAGAACAACCCTAGCTTCTCCAGTCTATAAACGTAACTCTAATCCCTCATCCCTGGAACCATTCTAGTAAATCTCTTCTGCACCCTCTCCAAAGCCTTCATGTCCTTCCTAAAGTGTGGTGCCCAGAATTGGACACAATACTCCAGCTGGGACCGAACTAGTGTTTTAGTCCCACTCCCCCACTCTTTCCCCCCTTAGCCCTGCAGTTTTTACACAAACAGCAAATAAAATGAATTACCAATTAATCTGTTTTAGTTTGAGGAGCAATGTTAGCTGGAGCATCAGGAGATAGTGTCATACATTGTGTGTGAAGCACTTGGGGATATTTCTGAGATGTGATGAGGAAAAAAAAAATCAGTTAATTATTTTTTTAGTTACATGGACACGCTCGTGAGGCAGATATTAGAATCATAGAATCATAGAAAGTTACAGCACGGAAGGAGGCCATTTCGGCCCATTGTGTCCGCGCCGGCCAACAAAGAGCTATCCAGCCTAATCCCACTTCCCAGCTCTTGGTCCGTAGCCCTGCAGGTTAGAGCATCCCAAGTGCACATCCAAGTACTTTTTAAATGTGGTTAGGGTTCCTGCCTCTACCACCCTTTCAGGCAGTGAGTTCCAGATCCCCACAACCCTCTGGGTGAAGAAATTTCCCCTCAAATCCCCTCTAAACCTTCCCCCAGTTACTTTAATTCTCCATTAATCTCCCCCAATTTTATTCCTCTTAATGGAATTCATGCTGAGATACATCCACGGTGGGGAGGAGGGGGTTTGGGATGGAAGGAAACAGAACAGTCCAAATTAACCATTTTCTGACATGACCTCTCCCTCGTTTTTGATTCCTTCTCGGGATGTGGTTGTCACTGACAAGGCCAGCATTTATTGCCCATTCCTAGTTGTCCTGAGAAGGTGATGGTGGTGGTGGGCCTTCTTCTTGAACCGCTGCAGTCCGTGTGGAAATTTTTGGTTTTTTTGTAGTGGTTTGCCACTTCAGAGGGCATTTAAGGATCATAGAATCATGTAGCACAGAAGGAGGCCATTCAGCCCATCGGGCCTGTGCCGGCTCTTTGAAAGAGCTATCCAATTAGTCCCACTACCCTGCTCTTTCCCCCTAGCCCTGCAATTTTTTCCTCTTTCAGTATTTATCCAATTCGAATTTTGAACATAAGAACATAAGAAATAGGAGCAGGAGTCGGCCATTCGGCTCCTCGAGCCTGCTCCGCCATTCAATAAGATCATGGCTGATCCGATTTTGGCCTTAACTCCACTTTCCTGCCCGCTCCCCTTATCCCTTGACTCCTCTGTTGTTCAAAAATCTGTCTATCTCAGCCTTGAATATATTCAATGACTCAGCTTCCACAGCTCTCTGGGGTAAAGAATTCCAAAGATTCACGACCCTCTGAGAGAAGAAATTCCTCCTCATCTCCGTCTTAAATGGGCGACCCCTTATTCTGAGACGATGCCCCCAATCAGCATCTACCCTGTCCAACCCCTCAGAATCTTATATGTTTCAATAAGATCACCTCTCAAACTCCAATGAGTATAGGCCCAATCTGCTCAACCTTTCCTCATAAGACAACCTTTCCATCCCAGGAATCAACCTAGTGAACCTTCCCTGAACCTTCCCTGAACTGCCTCCAATGCAAGTATATCCCTCCTTAAATAAGGGGACCAAAACTGTACACAGTACTCTAGGTGTGGTCTCACCAGCGCCCTATACAGTTTGTGTTCTTGCTCAGGTGAACATCGCCAGCATCAAAGCTTTGACCACGCTCGATCAGCTCCGATGGACGGGTCACATTGTCCGCATGCCCGATATGAGACTCCCAAAACAAGCACTCTACTCGGAGCTCCGGCACAGCAAGAGAGCCCCAGGTGGGCAGAGGAAACGCTTCAAGGACACCCTCAAAGCCTCCTTGAAAAAGTGTAACATCCCCACCGACACCTGGGAATCCCTGACCCAAGACCGCACAAAGTGGAGGAGAAGCATCCGGGAAGGCGCCGAACACCTCGAGTCTCTTCGCCGGGAGCAAGCGGAAGCCAAGCGCAGGCAGCGCAAGGAGCGCACGTCAACCCAAGCACCCCACCCACCTGCCCCTTCAACCACCGTCTGCCCCACCTGTAACAGAGACTGTAGGTCCCGCATTGGACTCATCAGTCACCTGCGAACTCATTTTTAATGTGGAAGCAAGTCATCCTCGGTTCCGAGGGACTGCCTAAGAAGAAGAAGTGTAGCAAGACTTCCCTACTTTTTTACTCTATCCCTCTTGAAATAAAGGCCAACATTCCATTTGCCTTCCTAATTACTTGCTGCACCTGCATGTTAACTTTTTGTGTTTCATGTACGAGGACACCCAAATCCCTCTGAACCGCTGCATTCTGTAGTCTTTCTCCATTTAAATAAAAAAAATATTCTATTCTTCCTACCAAAGTGGATAACTTCACATTTTCCCACATTATACTCCATCTGCCAAATTCTTGCCCACTCACTTAACCTATCTATATCCCTTTGCAGACTCTTTATGTCCTCCTCACAACTTGCTTTCCCACCTATCTTTATATCGTCCGCAAATTTGGCTACAGTACATTCGGTCCCTTCATCCAAGTCATCAATATAGATTGAAAATAGTTGAGGCCCTAGCACTGATCCCTGTGGCACCTCACTAGTTACAGATTGCCATCCTGAAAATGACCCATTTATCCCGACTCTCTGTTTTCTGTTAGTTAGCCAATCCTCTATCCAATCTAATATATTACCCCCAACACCATGAGCTCTTATCTTATGCAGTAACCTTTTATGTGGCACCTTGTCGAATGCCTTTTGGAAATCCAAATGCACTACATCTACTGGTTCCCCTTTATCCACCCTGCTCGTTACCTCCGCAAAGAACTCTAATAGATTTGTCAAACACGATTTCCCTTTCATAAAACCATGTTAACTCTGTTTGATTGTATTCTGATTTTCTAAATGCCCTGCTACTACTTCCTTAATAATGAATTTGAGCATTTTGCCAATGACAGATGTTAGGCTAACTGGCCTATAGTTTCCTGCTTTCTGCCTCCCTCCTTTTTTGAATAAGGGTGTTACATTTGCGGTTTTCCAATCTGCAGGGACTTTTCCAGAGTCAAGGGAATTTTGGAAGATTACAACCAATGCATCCACTATCTCTGTAGCCACTTCTTTTAAGACCCTAGGATGCAGGCTATCAGGTCCAGGGGACTTGTCAGCCTTTAGACCCATAAGTTTGCCTAGCACTTTTTCTCTAGCGATAGTGATTGTTTTAAGTTCCTCCCTCCCTTTTGCCCCTTGATTTTCTACTATTACTGGGATATTTTTAGTGTCCTCTACTGTGAAGACAGATAAAAAATATTTGTTCAATGCCTCTGCCATTTCCTTGTTTCCCATTATTATTTCCCCAGTCTCGTCCTCTAAGGGACCAACGTTTATTTTAGCTCCTCTCTTCCTTTTTATATACTTGTAGAAGTCAGTTTTTATATTTCTTGCTAGTTTAAGCTATTTTCTCCCTCTTTATTATTTTTTTAGTCATCCTTTGCTGGTTTCTAAAATGTTTCCAATCTTCTGGCCTACCACTAATCTTTGCAACATTGTATGCCTTTTCTTTCAATTTGATACCACCCTTAACTTCCTTGGTTAGTCATGGTTACTATTGAATCTGCTCCCACCACCCTTCCAGATCACCATAACTTGTTGGTGTGGGACTGGTGTGTCACATATAGGCCCAGACCGGCAAAGGACTGCAGGTTTTCTTCCCTAAAGGACATTGGGTTTTAACGACAATGACAGCTACATGGTCACTTTTACAGAGACCAGCAGGAAGCCTGGCTGATTTGTAACTTCCCAAGGATCCGGAGACCAATTTGCAACAGCAACAGGCAGCTGACTACAGAGAGCAGGGATAGAACCTCGATCTTTCCTGGCCTGTAAGCCTATCTCTTTGACCAAGCTTTTGGTCACCTGTCCTAATATCTCCTTATGTGGCTCGGTGTCAAATTAAGTCTGTAAAGAAAAAGACTTGCATTTATATAAGCACCTTTCATGACCTCAGGACGTCCCAAAGCGCCTTACAGCCAATGAGGTACTTTTTGAAGTGTAGTCACTGTTGTTATGTAGGAAATTTGGTAGCCAATTTGCGCACAGCAAGCTCCCAGAAACAGCGATGTGATAATGACCAGATCATCTGTTTTAGGGATGTTTTTATGTCCACCTGAGAGGGCAGATGGGGCCTCGGTTTAACGTCTCATCCGACAGTGCGGCGCTCCCTCAGCTCTGCACTGGAGTGTTAGCCTAGGTTTTTGTGCTCAAGTCTCTGGAGTGGCACTGATAGATAACGCTCCTGTTAAGGACCTGGGGACGTTTTACTACATTAAACGAGCTATTATAAATGCAATTTCTTGTTGTATGCCCCAGTGCAACACTGGACAGTACGCTTAACAAACTTAAAAAAGGGACAGATTTTCATTTCTGTGCAAGCCTGTTGGGTGTTGGGTGTCACTGTAAATAACAACACAGGTAACTTTTATTCAGTTAATTGTCTCTATTCCCCATATACAATGCTCGCTTTAAAAGCAGATTAGCAGTCTCATTCTTACCCTTTCCAAATGCTAATTGCCCTTTCTTAATATTTCTGCTCATCAACGTGAGGGACATTAGTGCTGGGAGTTCCTGTAAATGTTAATCTGTTAAACCAACCCATTTAAACTGAATATTTAACATATTCTAGAGTCCATCCAGTCTTAAATATCCTGCAATAAGCTCCTTAATAGTGCTAAACTCTTAGTACGAATTTAAATATGTTTCAGGTTTTTTTAACACTTTTTTTGTCCTTTATGCCAACTCCTTAGTAAGTGTATACTCTGGTTGAAGTTCTAAGAAAACTGTGAGAAAATGATGAGGCTACATTAGTACAATGAGCACAGTATTCACTAGTTTAAACACCCACTCTCTCCTCCACCGGCATACCATGTCTGCAGTGTATGCTATCCACAGGATGCACCTCCCAAATCTGCAACCTCCACCACCTAGAAGGACAAGGGCAGTAGGTGCATTGGAACACCATCATCTCCAGAGTTTAGGGCCTGGACAACTGAAGGCACGGCCGCCAATGGTAGAGCGATGAAAATCAGGGATGCGCAAGAGGTCAGAATAGGAGGGTTGTAGGGCTGGAGGAGGTTACAGAGATGGGAAGGGGCGAGGCCATGGAGAGATTTGAAAACAAGGATGAGAATTTTAAAATCGAGGGGTTGCCGAACCAGGAGCCAATGTAGGTCAGCAAGATACTGGGGTGATGGGTGAACGGGATTGGTGCGAGTTAAAATACGGGCATCAGTAGAGCTATAGTCAGTAACCCTTGAAGCGTTTCCTCTGCCCACCTGGGGCTCTCTTGCCGTGCCGGAGCTCCGAGTAGAGCGCTTGTTTTGGGAGTCTCATATCGGGCATGCGGACAATGTGACCCGTCCATCGGAGTCCTCAAAGCCTCATCCCCATCGACACCTGGGAATCCCTGGCCCAAGACCGCACAAAGTGGAGGAGAAGCATCCGGGAAGGCGCCGAACACCTCGAGTCTCTTCGCCGGGAGCAAGCGGAAGCTAAGCGCAGGCAGCGCAAGGAGCGCACGTCAACCCAAGCACCCCACCCACCTGCCCCTTCAACCACCGTCTGCCCCACCTGTGACAGAGACTGTAGGTCCCGCATTGGACTCATCAGTCACCTGCAAACTCATTTTTTTAAATGTGGAAGCAAGTCATCCTCGGTTCCGAGGGACTGCCTAAGAAGAAGAAGAGAAGAGTCAGTAACACATGGTGTTGGCTGGGAGGTGTTACTGAGCCCAACAGTGTGAGGGAGCTGGATTAACATCAGTAGAGATACAGTCAGTGACACAGGGTATTGACTGGGAGGTGTTACTGAACACAACAGTTCCAAATGGTTTCATCACTTCTTACTGAAAACATTTTTTTTAATATCAGCCAAGATTTGCTCACCAGACCTATGCTGCTGAGGCTCGAACAATGTTGAAGGGTCTGCGGTAGAGTTATGCTAAGTATTGTAGAAAACTTAAGTGTGTTTCTGCCATTCAGTGCCATTGAACACAAGGGGGCAGTAACAGCTCAGCCAACCTCCCCACTGTCAACTGAACTTCAGTCCATGGGGATGAGCGATCTCTGTCAGAAGCTTCTAATTTCAGAATTTTATGCATGTTCTTGAAGCAGACTTGCTCGCATACAAGGAAATCTCAGGCGTACCCTCACAACTGAATCGCGATGAGTTGGTATCAATAAAAAGTGGCCATGGAGTTGCCAGATTGTGGTATAAACCCAACTGGTTTCCTAATGTCCATTATTTTCCCTACGTTGCTCCAGTGACTACACTTCAAAAGTACTTCACCGTCTGTAAAGCGCTTTGGGACGTCCTGAGGTCTTACTTTCTTTAGGGAAGGAAACCTGCCATCTTTACCCGGTCTAGGGCCTATAAGTGACTCCAGTCCCCACACACCAGCGTGGTTGACTCTTAACTGCCCTCTGAAGAGGCCTAGCAAGCCACTCAGTTGTATCAAATTGGTGAAGATTGCAGCGGTTCAAGAAGAAGGCCCACCACCACCTCCACCTTCTCAGGGCAACTATGAATGGGAAATAAATGCCAAATCTGCCAGCGATGCCCAAATTCCCAGAATTATTTTTTTTTTTAAAGAAGTGCCTGATATGCATTCCCGGCTGCGAGGCTCTGTGGCAGGAGCAAGCATTCGCCCCTCTAAATCACTGCTGAGAAATTAAACTCGCTAGCTTTCTAAAAAAACGAAATAAGAGCTCACCTTTCTCCGCTCCCTCCTCAGAAGGTGTGGCTCACGACGGGGGCTACAGCTCCGTGACTGCCAGGCAGCCATTAGCAGAGCATAAGAACATAAGAATTAGGAGCAGGAGGAGGCCATAGGACCCCACGAGCCTGCTCTGCCATTCAATGAGATCGTGGCTGATCTTCAACCTCAACTCCACTTTCCCGCCCGATCCCCATATCCCTTGATTCC
Source organism: Squalus acanthias (assembly GCA_030390025.1). Classification (NCBI taxonomy): domain Eukaryota; kingdom Metazoa; phylum Chordata; class Chondrichthyes; order Squaliformes; family Squalidae; genus Squalus; species Squalus acanthias. The sequence continues at coordinate 10,771,280 of CM059426.1, read as the reverse complement.
CCTAGAGTCCAAAAATCTATCGAGCTCAGCCTTGAATATACTCAACGACTCAGCATTCACAGCCCTCTGGGGTAGAGAATTACAAAGATTCACAACCCTCTGAGCGAAGAAATTCCTCCTCAGCTCAGTCTTAAATGGCCGACCCCTTATCCTGAGACTATGCCCCCTAGTTCTAGACTCTCCAGCCAGGGGAAACAACCTCTCAGCATCTACCCCAGAATCTTATATGTTTCAATGAGATCACCTCTCGTTCTTCTAAACTCCAGACAGTATAGGCCCAATCTACACAATCTCTCAGCATAGGACAGCCCCCTCATCCCAGGAATCAATCTAGTGAACCTTAGTTGCACCGCCTCCAAGGCAAGTATATCCTTCCTTAGATAAGGAGACCAAAACTGTGCACAGTACTCCAGGTTTGGTCTCACCAGAGCCCTGTACAGTTGTAGCAAGACTTTCTTACTCTTGTACCCCAACTCCCTTGCAATAAAGGCCCATATGCCACCTGCCTTCCTAATTGCTTGCTGTAGCTGCAGGCTAACTCGACCCTGTTTTTTGGTCTCTCTCCGATTTTCTCCCTGAATGTCCTGGCATGTCACTCTATGCATGACGGCCGTGCTCTACCATCTCATCCAGGTGGTCATTCTTTATGTGTGAACCTGGACAGCATGTCCCCAGGTTATTCACGGCTGACAGAGGCTATCAAACTTGGCTCAGTTAATGGCACTCTCGCCTCTGAGCTGGAATGTTGTGGGTTCAAGCCCAATTCCAGGCTTTGAGCACATAATTTGGATGACACCGCGGTTAAATACTTGAGGGAGTGCTGCATTTTTGGAGGTGTCATCCTTCAGATGAGAAGTTAAATTGAGACCCTATTTTTTTTTAAATGTTGTATGTGCTAATTGGCTGCCGTGTTTCCCTACATTACTTCAAATAAAGAAAAGAAGTAAAGAACTTACATTTATAGACCACCTATCCTGATCTCAGGATGTCCCAAAGTGCTTTACAGCCAATGAAATACTTTTGAAATGTTGTCGGTGTTGTAATGTAGGGAAATACGGCTACCAATTTGCACACAGCAAGGTCCCACAAACAGCAATGAAATAAATGGCTAGATCATCCAGACTTGGAAATATATCGTCGTTCCTTCATCGTCGCTGGGTCAAAATCCTGGAACTCCCTCCCTAACAGCGCTGTGGGAGTACCTTCACCACACGGACTGCAGCGGTTCAAGAAGGCGGCTCACCACCTTCGCCAGGGAAATTAGGGATGGGCAATAAATGCTGGTCTTGCCAGTGACGCCCACATCCCATGAACGAATAAAAATAATTGTGGCGGCAGGTGGCAGTGTTACAGTGTGCGCCCCTCCGCTATCCTGGGGTGACCAGGATTGCGGACAAGACACTACAAGGAGTTTATCACAATAGGAGTTATAGTCAATTCTTTAGAAGACCAAAGGAAGCTACAATGGGATAATGATAAGATGCGGAAAGAGCTAAAGAATGACAGATGGAAATCAATGTTAATGAGTGTGAGATGATACATTTTGGTTAAAAAAAATAACAGCAGAAATTATTTTTAAAAACTTGCATTCCTACAGCACCTTTCACGACCTCAGGATGTCCCAAAGCGCTTCACAACCTATGAAGTAGATTTGAAGTGTCGTCTCTGTTGTAATGTAGAAAACGCAGCAGCCAATTTACTCACAGCAAGCTCCCACAAACAGCAATTTGATGATGACCAGATAATCTGTTTTTAGTGATAGTTGATTGAGGGATAAGTATTGGCCCAGGACACCGGGGACAACTCCCCTGCTCTTCTTCGAAATAGTGCCGTGGCATCTTTCAGGTCCACCGGAGAGAGCAGAGAGGTTTAACGTCTCATCCGAGAGACAGCACCTCCCACAGTGCAGCGCTCCCTCAGCACTACACTGGGAGTGTCAGCCTGGATTTTTGTGCTTGTGTCTCTGGAGTGGGACTATGAACCCACAACCTTCTGACCCAGAAGTGAGAGTGCTACCCACTGAGCCACAGCTAATTATACTCTGAATGAGTCTCTTCGCCGGGAGCAAGCAGAAGCCAAGCAAAGGCAGCACAAAGAGCGCACGTCAACCCAAGCACCCCACCCACCCGCCCCTTCAACCACCGTCTGCCCCACCTGTGACAGAGGCTGTAGGTCCTGCATTGGACTCATCAGTCACCTGAGAACTCATTTTTAATGTGGAAGCAAGTCATCCTCGGTTCCGAGGGACTGCCTAAGAAGAAGGAAGAAGAAGAGAAGAATGGAAGTAGGCTCAGTGCTGTGGAAGAGCAGAGGGATTTGTTGTACAGGTTCACAGGGCCTTAAAGGCAGCACCTCAGGTTGATAAGACCGTAAAAAAAAAATGGATTTCTAGCATTTATCATGAAGCATAGAGGTAATGATGAGCCTATATAAAAGCTTAAAATAACCTCAGTCCGAATACCATGAGCAACATTGGACTCCTCACGATAGAAATTATACTAAAGCTTTCGGGAGGGTACAATACGGATTCACTCGGCTACTGTGCGGGTATGAGGAAAGGCAGAAGAAGAAGATTTGGAAAAATTGGAGCGCTTTTGTTAGATTATGGGGAAATATGAGGGAAGTATTTAAAATGATAAGCAGAGAGCAGGGGTAAAGGGTAGCTATTCACAGTGGCAGAAGGTGGGTAGTGGTGTTCCACAAGGATCAGTGCTGGGACCACTGTTGTTCACAATTTATAATAACGATTTAGACTTTGGAATCAAAAAACACAATTTCTAAATTTGCGGATGACACCAAATTAGGGGGGATAGTCAATACTGAGGAGGACTGCAACAAGTTACAGGAGGACATTAATAAACTTGCAGAATGGGCAAATAATTGGCAAATGAAGTTCATCACAGATAAATGTGAGGTATTACATTTTGGTAGGAAGAATAAAGAGGTCACTTATTACTTGGAGGGTGCGAGTCTAGGTGGGGTAGAGGAGCAAAGGGATCTCGGAGTACAAATACACAAATCACTAAAAGTAGCGACACAGGTTAGCAAGGCCATAAAAAAAAGCAAACCAAGCACTAGGGTTTATTTCTAGAGGGATAGAATTGAAAAGTAGAGAAGTTATGCTAAACCTGTATCGAACCTTGGTTAGACCACACTTGGAGTACAGCGTACAATTGTGGTCGCCATATTATAAAAAGGATATAGAGGCACTGGAGAGGGTGCAGAGAAGATTTACAAGGATGATACCAGAAATGCGAGGTTATACATATCAGGAAAGGATGAACAGGCTGGGTCTCTTTTCACTTGAAAAAAGGCTGAGGGGTGACCTAATAGATGTCTTTAAAATTATGAAAGGTTTTGATAGAGTAGATACAGAGAGAATGTTTCCACATGTGGCGAAGAGCGTAACTAGAGTCCATCAATATAACATAGTCACCAAGAAATCCAATAGGGAATTCAGAAGAAACACCTTTACCCAGAGAGTGGTGAGAATGTGGAACTCGCTACCACAGGGAGTGGTTGAGGCAAATAGCATAGATTCATTTAAGGGGAGGCTGGATAAGCATATGAGGGAGAAAGGAATAGAGGGTTATGCTGATAGAGTTAGATGAGGAAAGACGGGAGGAGGCTCGAGTGGAGCATAAACGCCGGCATGGACTGGTTGGGCCGAATGACCAGTTTCTGCGCCGTATATCGTCTATATCCTATGACGTGATGAAATGATGGGATAGGTTAGATAGAAGCAGACTATTTCCAATAGTTGAGGGGTCTACAACGAGGGGCCACAGATACAAGATTACATTATAATAGATTTAAGAGCAAGAGAAACTCCTTCACACAGAGAGAGCTGTGAGGCTGTGGAACTCACTCCAGGGTTAGTGGTCGAGGCAGAAACTGTGTCAACATTCAAGATTAGATAGGAGAGGGGGATGAAAGAAAAGGGAATTAAGGGATATGAGAACAGAGTGGGTAAATATGATTAGGATTATTTGCTCATGTGGAGGGTAAACATCAACATAGACTTGTTGGGCTGAATGGTCTGTTTGTGTGTTGCAACTTCTTTGTATTTCTATGTATAATGACCTGACCAAGCATCTTCCTACATAACAACAACATATTAACGTAAGTCTTTCTTTCTTTCTTTCTTCCTTTACCACCATGTGTCCCACTACTTGAAATATATAAGATTCTGAAAAGGCTTGACAGGGTAGATGCAGGGAGGCTCTTTCCCCTGGCTGGAAAGTCTAGGACTAGGGGTCACAGTCTCAGAATAAGGGGTCGGCCATTTAGGACTGGCATGAGGAGAAATTTCTTCACTCAGAGGGTTGTGAATCTTTGGAATTCTCTACCCCAGAGGGCTGTAGATGCTCAGTCGTTGATGCTTAAGACTGAGATCGATTTTTGGACTCTTGGGGAATCAAGGGATATGGGGATCGGGCGGGAAAGTGGAGTTGAGATCGAAGATCAGCCATGATCTTATTGAATGGCGGAGCAGGCTCGAGGGGCCGTATGGCCGACTGCTGCTCCTAATTCTTATGTTCTTATGTACTTATTACTGAGATGAGGGCCACCTTAGTCCAAAGAGCCTCTTGTACCTGACTACCTCTTGTGGCACTACCCTCAGGTAACACTTAGACACAGCACCAGGCTAGGTATTAGACAAGCACTTCCAGGCACCCAGGGTTAATACGGTGATTAATAGCTTGTCACATTCAATGTAAAAAAATGTTGTGGGACATTGATATTGGGTTTGTAGCTTTATGATACTCTGAGGTCTGGAAGCAGTGATGTATCATTTTTCTTCATAGGGGCCAGAAAGACAGAACTTTAAGCCAAGCAGAAACAATAACTAATAAATCTCCCTACAAGTGTCCCTGCCAGCCGAAAGGGAAGAGTCCTTCGAGTGCTGGTCTTCCTGCCACTGATTCCTGTCATTCCATGTCAAGTAATTTCTCAATTGTGATGGGCACAGCAGGTAACCACGATTGGAGAGGCTCGCTCAGGACAATATAGTAGAACTTTCCTCCGATCTAGTAAGGCAGCAAAATCTTGATCTCGGAATTCCCCCTCAGTGTCCATTCTGGTGGATGCCCCGTGCTTCATTGTAGCCAATTTCTGCTGGTGATTTTGGCTGTTGAAGTGTGGTCAAGAGCCATGGAAACAAGAAGTATGCCCTGTCTGAAGAAATGAAGAAAATAACGGCATTAAAGAGTGACAAATCCCTTGGATTGGTTTCCATCCCAGGGTTTTAAGGGCTCCTGCCACAGTACCGAAACAGCTCTCATCAAAGTCACTAATGACGTCCTATGTGACTGTGACCTTCTCGACTTGTCTGCAGCCTTTGACATTGTTGACCACTCCATCCTTCTCCAACGCCTCTCCACCGTCGTCCAGCTGGGTGGGACTGCACTCGCCTGCTTCCATTCTTATCTATCTAATCGTAGCCAGAGAATCACCTGCAATGGCTTCTCTTCCCGCTCCCGCACCGTTACCTCTGGTGTCCCCCAAGGATCTATCCTTGGCCCCCTCCTATTTCTCATCTACATGCTGCCCCTCGGTGATATCATCCGAAAACACATCAGTTTCCACATGTACACTGATGACACCCAGCTCTACCTCACCGCCACCTCTCGCGACCCCTCCGCTGTCTCTAAATTGTCAGACTACTTGTCCGACATCCAATACTGAAAGAGCAGAAATTTCCTCCAACTAAATATCGGGAAGACCAAAGCCATTGTCTTCGGTCCCCGCCACAAACTCCGTTCCCTAGCCACTGATTCCATCCCTCTCCCCTGGCAACTGTCTGAGGCTGAACCAGACTGTTTGCAACCTTGGTGTCATATTTGACCCCGAGTTGAGCTTCCAACCACATATCCGCGCTATCACTAAGACCACCTACATCCACCTCCGTAGCATCGCCCGACTCTGCCCCTGCCTCGGCTCATCTGCTGCTGAAATTCTCATCCATGGTTTTGTTACCTCTAGACTTGACTATTCCAACGCAGTCCTAGCCGGCTTCCCATCTTCCACTCTCCATAAACTTAACCTCATCCAAAACTTGGCTGCCCGTGTCCTAACTCGCACCAAGTCCCGTTCATCCATCGTTCCTGTGCTCGCTGACCTATGAGCAACGCCTCAATATTAAAATTCTCAGCCTTGTTTTCAAATCCCTCCATGACCTCACCCCTTCCAATCTCTGTAACCTCCTCCAGTCCTACAACCCGCCAAGATATCTGCGCTCGTCTTGTGCATCCCTGATTTTAATCGCTCCACCATTGGTGGCCGTGCCTTCAGCTGCCGAGGCCCTAAACTCTGGAATTCCCTCCCTAAAGCTCTATGCCTCGTTACATTACTTTCCTCCTTTAAGACGCTCCTTAAAACCTACCTCTTTGACCAAGCTGGCCTAATATCTCCTTATGTGGCTCGGTGCCAAATGTTGTTTTATAACGCTCCTGTGAAGCGCCTTGGGACGTTTTACTACATTAAAGGTGCTATATAAATACAAGTTATTGTTGTTATTGAAGTAGGTGAGAACATTGCAGATGCCCTAATTATAATCTTCCAAAATTATAATCTTCCAAAATTCTTTTCATTCAGGAACCTTTCCTTTGGATTGGCAAATTGCACATGTCACTCCGCTATTTAAGAAAGGTAAGAGAGGGAAACCAGGGAATTATAGACCAGTTAGCCTAACATCTGTTGTTGGGAAATTGCTAGAGTCTATAATTAAGGGTAGGGTGACTGAACACCTTGAACATTTTCAGCTGATCAGAGAGAACCAGCATGGATTTGTGAAAGGTAGGTCATGCCTGACAAACCTGATTGAATTTTTTGAAGAGGTGACTAAAGTAGTGAACAGGGGAATGTCTATGGATATTATTTATATAGACTTCCAGAAGGCATTCGATAAAGTCCCTCAGAAGAGCCTGTTAACTAAAGTTGAAGCACATGGAATTGAAGGCAAATTATTGACCTGGTTAGGAAATTGGCTGAGCGGCAGGAGACGGAGAGTAAGGATAATGGGCAGGTACTCTAATTGGCAGGATGTGACTAGTGGTGTCCCATGGGGATCTGTGTTGGGGCCTCAACTATTCACCATATTTAATAACGACTTAGATGATGGGGTAGAGAGCCACATATTCAAGTTTGCCGATGACACAAAGATAGGCTGTACTGTAAGCAGTGTAGATGGAAGCAGAAAATTACAAAGAGATATTAATAGATTAAGTGAATGGGCAAAACTGTGGCTAATGGATTTCAATCATAGAATCAGAGAATGGTCACAGCACGGAAGAAGGCCATTCAGCCCGTCGAGCCGGCTCTCTGCAAGAGCACTTCAGCTAGTCCCACTCCCCCGCCCTTTCCCCGTAGCCCTGCAAATTTCTTTCCTTCAGATAATTATCCAACTCCCTTTTGAAAGACGTGATTGAATCTGCCCTTACGACCCTTTCAGGCAGTGCATTCCAGATCTTAACCATTCGCTGAGTAAAAGTTTTTTCTTATGTTGCCTTTGGTTCTTTTGTCAATCACCTTAAATCTGTGTTTTTTATTTGTTCATGGGATGTAGGCGTCACTGGCAAGGCCAGCATTTATTGCCCATCCCTAGTTGCCCTTGAGAAGGTGGTGGTGAGCCGCCTTCTTGAACCGCTGCAGTCCGTGTGGTGAAGGTACTCCCACCGTGCTGTTAGGGAAGGAGTTCCAGGATTTTGACCCAGCGACGATGAAGGAACGGCCGATATATTTCCAAGTCAGGATGGTGTGTGACTTGGAGGGGAACTTGGAGGTGGTGGTGTTCCCATGCGCCTGCTGCCCTTGTCCTCTGGTTCTCGACCCTTCTGCCAATGGGAACAGTTTCCCTCTGTCTACTCTGTCCAGACCCCTCATGATTTTGAACATCTCTATCAAATCTCCTCTCAATCTTCTCTGCTCCAAGGAGAACAACCCCAGTTTCTCCAGTCTATCAACGTAACTGAAGTCCCTCATTCCTGGAATCATTCTCGTAAATCTTTTCTGCACCCTCTCTAAGGCCTTCACTTCCTTCCTAAAGTGTGGTGCCCAGAATTGGACATCGATTGCCCAGTTGAGGCCGAGCCAGTGTTTTATAAAGGTTCATCATAATTTCCACACTTTTGTACTCTATACCTCTATTTATGAAGCCCAGGATCCCGTAAGCCTTTTTCACTACTTTCTCAACCTGCCCTGCCACCTTCAACAATTTGTGCACACATACCCCCAGGTCTCTTTGTTCATGCACCCCCTTTAGGATTGTACCCTTTAGTTTATATTTCCTCTCCTCATTCTTTCTACCAAAATGTATCACTTCACACTTCTCTGAGTTAAATTTCATCTGCCACGTGTCCGCCCATTTCACCAGCCTGTTTATGTCATCCTGAAGTCCATCACTCTCCTCCTCACTGTTAACGATACTTTTCAAGTTTTGTGTCATCTGCAAATTTTGAAATTGCGCCCTGTACACCCACGTCCAAGTCATTAATATATATCAAGAAAAGCAGTGGTCCTAGAACCAACCCCTGGGGAACTCCACTGTATACCTTTCTCCAGTCCGAAAAACAACCGTTCACCACTACTCTCTGCTTCCTATCATTTAGCCAATTTTATATCCATGCTGCCACTGCCCCTTTTATTCCATGGGCTTCAACTTTGCTGGCAAACCTATTATATGGCATCTTGTTGAACACCTTTTGGAAATCCATATACACCACATCAACTGCATTACCCTCATCAACCCTCTCTGTTACCTCATCAAAGAACTCAATCAAGTTAGTTAAACATGATTTGCCTTTAACAAATCCATGCTGGCTTTCCTTAATTAATCCACACTTGTCCAAGTGACTGTTAATTTTGTCCCTGATTACTATTTCTAAAATCTTCCCCACTGCCAAGGACAAACTGACTGGCCTGTAGTTGCTGGGTTTATCTTTACATCCTTTTTTGAACAATGGTGTATCATTTGCAATTCTCCAGTCCTCTGGCACCACCCCCAGTATCTAAGGAGGATTGGAAGATTATGGCCAGTACCTCTGCAATTTCTTCCTTCACTTCCCTCAGCGTCCTAGGATACATCCCATCCGGTCCTGGTGATTTATCTACTTTAAGTACAGCCAGCCTTTCTAATACCTCCTCTTTATCAATTTTTATCCTATCAAGTATCTCCACTGCCTCTTCCTTTACTATATCTATGGCAGCATCCTCTTCCTTGGTGAAGACAGATGAAAAGTACTTGTTTAGTACCTCAGCCATATCTCTGCCTCCATGCATAGGTCTCCTTCTTGGTCCCTAATTGGCCCCACCCCTCCTCTTACTACCCTTTAACTATTTATATGCCTATAGAAGACTTTTGGATGACCTTTTATGTTGGTTGCCATTCTATTCTCATACCCTCTCATATTTTCTTTTTCACTTCTCCTCTGACCTTTCTATATTTAGCCTGATTCTCAGATGTATTTGCAACCTGACATCTGTCATACGCGCTCTTTTTCTGCTTCATCATATTCTCTATCTCTTTCATCATCCAGGGAGCCCTGACTTTAGTTGCCCTGCCTTTAGTTGCTCTGCCTTTCCCCCTAGTCATGATGTGGAGATGCCGGCGTTGGACTGGGGTGGACAAAAATGAGAAGTCGCACAACACCAGGTTATAGTCCAACAGATTTATTTAATTTTACAAGCTTTCGGAGCTATTCGCTCCTTCCTCAGGTAAGTTAGCAGTGAGAGAATCTCCCAGAATTCACAATTTAAACACAGACAAACTCTATTCAAATCTTTCCCTACATCTATGCAGCCAGCAGGTGGTTTGACACGTTGGACCCCCTGGGACACATCTCATTGTCTTGGCTGTACTCTTAGTGTGTCTTTGATGTAGGGAAAGATTTGAATAGAGTTTGTCTGTGTTTTAAATTGTGAATTCTGGGAGATTCTCTCACTGCTAACTTACCTGAGGAAGGAGCGAATAGCTCCGAAAGCTTGTAAAATTAAATAAATCTGTTGGACTATAACCTGGTGTTGTGCGACTTCTCATTTTTCCCCCTAGTGGGAGTGTACCTCAACTGTACCTGAACGATTTCCTCTTTAAAGGTAGCCTATTGTTCCATTACAGTTCAATGTAGGCAATTGTGAGGTCATCCACTTTGGACCTAAAATGGATAGATCAAAATGCTTTCTAAATAGTGAAAAGCTAGAAACAGTGGAGGTCCAAAAAGACTTGGGGTCCATGTGCATAGATCATTAAAATTTCATGAACAGGTACAGAAAATAATCAAAAAGGTTAATGGAATGCTGGGCTTTATATCTCGAGGACTAGAATATAAGGGAGTTGAAGTTATGCTACATCTATGCAAAGCTGTGGTTTGACCACACCTGGCGCACTGTGAGCAGTTCTGGGCACCACACCTTAGGAAGGATATATTGGCCTTGGAGGGAGTGCAGCGTAGGGTTACCAGAATGATACTGGAACTTCAAGGGTTAAATTACGAGGCGTGATTACACAAACTAGGGTTGTATTCCCTGGAGTTTAGAAGGTTAAGGGGTTATTTAATCGAAGTTTTCAAGATATTAAGAGGAACTGATAGGGTAGATAGAGAGAAACTATTTCCGCTGGTTGGGGAGTCTAGGACTCGGGGACATAGTCTAAAAATTAGAGCCAGACCTTTCAGGAGTGAAGTTAGGAAACACTTCAAAAAAGAAAGACTTGCATTTATATAGCACCTTTCACGACCACCGGACGTCTCAAAGCGCTTTACAGCCAATGAAGTATTTTTGGAGTGTAGTCACTGTTGTAATATGGGAAATGCGGCAGCCAATTTGCGCACAGCAAGCTCCCACAAACAGCAATGTGATAATGACCAGATAATCTGTTTTTGTGATGTGGATTGAGGGATAAATATTGGCCAGGACACCGGGGATAACTCCCCTGCTCTTCTATAAAATAGTGCCTTGGGATCTTTTACATTCACCTGAAAGAGCAGACGGGGCCTCGGTTTAATGTCTCATCCAAAAGACAGCACCTCCGACAGTGCAGCACTCCCTCAGCACTGCACTGGGAGTGTCAGCCAAGCATGTATGCGCTCAAGTTCCTGGAGTGGGATTTGAGCCCGCAACCTTCTGACGCAGAGGCAAGTGTGCTACCCACTGAGCCATGGCTGACACCTCTACCCACACAGGGTGGTAGAAGTTTTGAACTCTCTTCAGTTGATGCTAGCTCAATTGTTAATTTTAAATCTGAGATCGATAGATTTTGTTAGCAAAGGTATCAAGGGATATGGGGCAAAGGCAGGTATATGGAGTTGGATCACAGATCAGCCGTGATCTCATTGAATGGCGGAACAGGCTCACGGGGCTGAATGGCCTCCTCCTGTTCCTATGTTCCTATGTGTCCAGAAGCTACACCAGCACTTCACTTTCTTCCCTGAATAGAGCTGAGAGCCTGGAGTTCCTCATGACGAGCACGTCACAACAACTCCCTGTAAACGTGGCATCGACATGAAGGATTCAGTGTACCGGCCACAGACTATTTAAATATTGAAGCAGTAGGAATCTCTTCATGGTCAGGATATTCATTGGCTACAAACTGAGAGCGCAACATTCGTGCCATCTATTGCTTCCCCTGACATTAGGAAAACCAGGGTCATCGTACAGAAGGTGGCACAGCTCATCCAAGGCTTCCTCAGTGAAGCGAGCTCACCGAATGTAGAGCGCTCCTCACGCAGTCCCTCAAAAGATCCGCGGGTGTCTCTATACTCGTTGTGGGGAAGTTTTGAAGATTGGCCTCATCCCCCTTTATCCCAACTGTTTTTCCAATTCCTGCATTAAGATATGATGCGGCGATGCCGGTGTTGGACTGGGGTGGACAAAAATGAGAAGTCGCACAACACCAGGTTATAGTCCAACAGTTTTATTTGAAATTACGAGCTTTCGGAGCTCTGCTCCTTCTTCAGGTACAGGTACTGTACCTGAAGAGCTCCGAAAGCTCGTAATTTGAAATAAAACTGTTGGACTATAACCTGGTGTTGTGCGACTTCTCATTTTTGCATTAAGATAGCCAATGGGGGAAACCCCATAGGAAATCCCAACCTGCTCTATGGTATCCCTTACTGGTGACCAGAGGCAGCAAGGTTCTGGTAAGTTTGAAGTGCAGCTGTGGCTCAGTGGGTAGCACTCTCTCGCCTCTGAGTCAGAAGGTTGCAAGTTCGTAGTCCCACTCCAGAGACTTGAGCACAAAAGTCTAGGCTGGTACTCCAGTGCAGTACTGAGGGAGTGCTGCACTGTCGGAGGTGCCGTCTTTCGGATGTGATGTTAAACTGAGGCCCCATCTGCTCTCTCAGCTGGCTGTAAAAAGAGCACATGGTGCTATTTTGAAGAAGAGCAGGGGAGTTCTCCCAGGTGTCATGGTCAATATTTATCCCTCAGTCAACATCACTAAAAAAAACAGATTATCTGGTCATTGTCACATTGCTATTTATGGGAGCTTGCTTTGCTCAAAAATTGGCTGCTGCGATTCCTACATTACAACAGTGACTACACTCCAAAAAGTACTTAATTGGCTGTAAAGCACTTTGGCACATCCTGAGATCATGAAAGATGCTAGATAAAAAAAAGAAAGACTTGTATTTATATAGCGCCTTTCACGACCACCGGACGTCCCAAAGCGCTTTACAGCCAATTAAGTACCTTTTTGAAGTATAGTCACTGTTGTAAATAAATGCAAGTCTTTCTTTCTTTCAATTTCAGTGGTGGGGTCAACTGAGAAAGGTGCACCTAATTTATCTGCACTTAACATACTCCAATGAAAATCACATCTAATAGGGGTGTACGTACTTACTCTATAAGCCAGTCGACACATTTGCATGTGTGAGCAGGTGAAGGGGCAAGTGTAGTAACTAGGATCTCTCACTCGGACCGGTAACATCAGGGAATGGAAAAGTAGACAGAAACGGGTTCGCCAACAGTTCCAAGCCTCCAAATTGTATAATGCTCCTAACTTGACACTTACAAGCACAGATTTTTGAGGCAGCTACCTCTTGACAATGCAGCACTCTTGTCACTATCAGTCTTAAGAACATAAGAACATAAGAAGTAAGAGCAGGAGTCGGCCATACGGCCCCTCGAGCCTGCTCCACCATTCAATAAGATCAGGGCTGATCTTTGACCTCAACTCCACTTTCCCGCCCGATCTCCATATCCCTTGATTCCCCTAGAGTCCAAAAATCTATCTATCTCAGCCTTGAATATACTCAAAGACTCAGCATTCACAGCTCTCTGGGGCAGAGAATTCCAAAGATTCACAACCCTCTGAGTGAAGAAATTCCTCCTCATCTCAGTCTTAAATGGCCAACTCCTTATCCTGAGACTATGCCCCCTAGTTCTAGACACTCCAGCCAGGGGAAACAACCTCTCAGCATCTACCCTGTCAATCCCCTTCAGAATCGTGTATGTTTCAATGAGATCACCTCTCATTCTTCTAAACTCCAGAGAGTATAGGCCCATTCTACACAATCTCTCATCATAGGACAGCCCTCTCATCCCAGGAATCAAACTAGTGAACCTTCGTTGCAACGCCTCCAAGGCAAGTACATCCTTCCTTAGATAAGGAGACCAGAACTGTGCACAGTACTCCAGGTGTGGTCTCACCAAGGCCTTGTACAATTGTAGCAAGACTTCCTTACTCTTATACTCCAACCCCCTTGCAATAAAGGCCAACATGCCATTTGCCTTCCTTATTGCTTGCTGTACCTGCATGCTAGCTTTCTGTGTTTCTTGCACGAGGATACCCAAATCTCTCTCATCGTGATGATGTATTGGGGCTGGAACCCGCAGTCTTCAGTCAAAAAGTGCTACCAACTGGGCCAAGCTGGCACCTTGGACATAGCAGCAGGCAGATGGCCCCCAGAACCATTACTCCATCAAGGAGTCAGCACCTTTCGGAGAGGAGGGGTGAATAGAAATATCGACGGAGTTCCAGTTTGTAAGTGAGCGAGCAAAACTATAGCAAATGGAGTTCAATGTGGGCAAGTGTGAGGTCATCCACTTTGGACCCAAGAAAGATAAATCAGAATATTTTCTAAATGGTCAGAAACTAGGAACTGTAGAGGAGCATAGAGATTAGGGAGTCACAGTACACAAAACACTGAAAGCTAGTAGACAGGTACAAATACAATCAAAAAGGGTAATAGAATGTTACCCTTTATCTCAAGGGGTCTGGAATACAAAGGGGAGCAAGTGATGCTTCACTTGTACAGAGCCTTGGTCAGACCCCATCGAGAGCACTGCGTTCAGTTTTAGGCACTGCACCTCAGGAAGGATATATTGGCCTTGGAGGGAGTTCAGTGCAGATTCAACAAAATGATTCCGGGGTTTAGAGGATTAAATCATAGAATCATAGAAGAATCATAGAAGTTTACAGCACAGAAGGAGGCCATTCAGCCCATCGTGTCTGTGCCGGCTGAAAAAAATTACCCAGCCTAATCGAGAGTGGGACCAGCGAGAGTGACTTGGATAAAAGGAGCGGTGACCCGAGGCCCGAGACCAGAGCGAGACCAGAGCGAGAGAGGGACCAGCGAGAGCAGTGAGGATAAAAGGAGCGGTGACCCGAGGCCCGAGGTCCGAGCGAGACCAGAGCGAGAGAGGGACCAGCGAGAGTGGCCGGGATAAAAGGAGCGGTGACCCGAGGTCCGAGCGAGAGCGAGAGCAGGACCAGCGAGAGCGGCCGGGATAAAAGGAGCGGTGACCCGAGGCCCGAGACCAGAGCGAGACCAGAGCGAGAGCGGGACCAGCGAGAGCAGTGAGGATAAAAGGAGCGGTGACCCGAGGTCCGAGGTCCAAGCGAGAGCGAGACCAGCGAGAGCGGTGAGGATAAAAGGAGCGGTGACCCGAGGCCCGAGGTCCGAGCGAGAGAGGGACCAGCGAGAGCGAGAGAGGGACCAGCGCGAGCGAGAGAGGGACCAGCGAGAGAGAGAGAGGGACCAGCGAGAGAGGGACCAGCGAGAGAGGGACCAGCGAGAGAGAGAGAGGGACCAGCGAGAGCGAGAGAGGGACCAGCGAGAGAGAGAGAGGGACCAGCGAGAGCGAGAGAGGGACCAGCGAGAGCGAGAGAGGGACCAGCGAGAGCGAGAGAGGGACCAGCGAGAGAGAGAGAGAGACCAGCGAGAGCGAGAGAGGGACCAGCGAGAGCGAGAGAGGGACCAGCGAGAGCGAGAGAGAGACCAGCGAGAGCGAGAGAGGGACCAGCGAGAGTGAGAGAGGGACCAGCGAGAGCGAGAGAGGGACCAGCGAGAGGGAGAGAGGGACCAGCGAGAGAGGGACCAGCGAGAGCGAGAGAGGGACCAGCGAGAGAGGGACCAGCGAGAGCGAGAGAGGGACCAGCGAGAGAGGGACCAGCGAGAGAGGGACCAGCGAGAGAGGGACCAGCGAGAGCGAGAGAGGGACCAGCGAGAGAGGGACCAGCGAGAGCGAGAGAGGGACCAGCGAGAGAGGGACCAGCGAGAGCGAGAGAGGGACCAGCGAGAGAGGGACCAGCGAGAGCGAGAGAGGGACCAGCGAGAGAGGGACCAGCGAGAGCGAGAGAGAGGACCAGCGAGAGCGAGAGAGAGACCAGCGAGAGAGGGACCCAGCGAGAGCGAGAGAGAGACCAGCGAGAGCGAGAGAGGGACCAGCGAGAGCGAGAGAGGGACCAGCGAGAGAGAGAGAGGGACCAGCGAGAGCGAGAGAGGGACCAGCGAGAGCGAGAGAGGGACCAGCGAGAGAGAGAGAGGGACCAGCGAGAGTGAGAGAGGGACCAGCGAGAGAGAGAGAGGGACCAGCGAGAGAGGGACCAGCGAGAGCGAGAGAGGGACCAGCGAGAGCGAGAGAGGGACCAGCGAGAGCGAGAGAGGGACCAGCGAGAGCGAGAGAGGGACCAGCGAGAGAGAGAGAGGGACCAGCGAGAGCGAGAGAGGGACCAGCGAGAGCGAGAGAGGGACCAGCGAGAGAGGGACCAGCGAGAGCGAGAGAGGGACCAGCGAGAGCGAGAGAGGGACCAGCGAGAGAGGGACCAGCGAGAGCGAGAGAGGGACCAGCGAGAGCGAGAGAGGGACCAGCGAGAGCGAGAGAGGGACCAGCGAGAGAGAGAGAGGGACCAGCGAGAGAGGGACCAGCGAGAGCGAGAGAGGGACCAGCGAGAGAGGGACCAGCGAGAGTGAGAGAGGGACCAGCGAGAGAGGGACCAGCGAGAGAGGGACCAGCGAGAGCGAGAGAGGGACCAGCGAGAGAGGGACCAGCGAGAGCGAGAGAGGGACCAGCGAGAGAGGGACCAGCGAGAGCGAGAGAGGGACCAGCGAGAGCGAGAGAGAGACCAGCGAGAGAGGGACCAGCGAGAGTGAGAGAGGGACCAGCGAGAGAGGGACCAGCGAGAGCGAGAGAGGGACCAGCGAGAGCGAGAGAGGGACCAGCGAGAGCGAGAGAGGGACCAGCGAGAGCGAGAGAGGGACCAGCGAGAGAGAGAGAGGGACCAGCGAGAGAGGGACCAGCGAGAGCGAGAGAGGGACCAGCGAGAGGGACCGAGCGAGAGCGAGAGAGGGACCAGCGAGAGAGGACCAGCGAGAGCGAGAGAGGGACCAGCGAGAGCGAGAGAGGGGGACCAGCGAGAGCGAGAGAGAGACCAGCGAGAGCGAGAGAGGGACCAGCGAGAGAGGGACCAGCGAGAGGCGAGAGAGGGACCAGCGAGAGCGAGAGAGGGACCTGCGAGAGCGAGAGAGGGACCAGCGAGAGAGAGAGAGGGACCAGCGAGAGCGAGAGAGGACCACGAGGGAGCGAGAGAGGGACCAGCGAGAGCGAGAGAGAGAGCCAGCGAGAGCGAGAGAGGGACCAGCGAGAGAGGGACCAGCGAGAGCGAGAGAGGGACCAGCGAGAGCGAGAGAGGGACCAGCGAGAGCGAGAGAGGGACCAGCGAGAGCGAGAGAGGGACCAGCGAGAGCGAGAGAGGGACCAGCGAGAGCGAGAGAGGGACCAGCGAGAGCGAGAGGCGGGACCAGCGAGAGCCGAGAGAGGACCAGCGAGAGAGAGAGAGGGACCAGCGAGAGCGAGAGAGAGGACCAGCGAGAGCGAGAGAGTGGACCAGCGAGAGAGAGAGAGGACCAGCGAGAGCGAGAGAGGACCAGCGAGAGCGAGAGCGAGACCAGCGAGAGCGAGAGAGGGACCAGCGAGAGAGGGACCAGCGAGAGCGAGAGAGGGACGCAGCGAGAGCGAGAGAGGGACCAGCGAGAGCGAGAGAGGGACCAGCGAGAGAGAGAGATGACCAGCGAGAGCGAGAGAGGGACCAGCGAGAGCGAGAGAGGGACCATCGAGAGCGAGAGAGGGACCAGCGAGAGCGAGAGAGGGACCAGCGAGAGAGAGAGGGACCAGCGAGAGCGAGAGAGAGACCAGCGAGAGCGAGAGAGGGACCAGCGAGCGAGAGAGAGGGACAGCGAGAGCGAGAGAGGGACCAGCGAGAGCGAGAGCGAGACCACGAAGCGAGAGAGACCAGCGAGAGAGGGACCAGCGAGAGCGAGAGAGGGAAACCAGCGAGAGCGAGAGAGGGACCAGCGAGAGAGGGACCAGCGAGAGCGAACGAGACAGCGAGAGCGAGAGAGGGACCAGCGAGAGCGAAGGAGACCAGCGAGAGCGAGAGAGGGACCAGCGAGAGCGAGAGCGAGACCAGCGAGAGCGAGAGAGGGACCAGCGAGAGTGAGAGAGGGACCAGCGAGAGCGAGAGAGGGACCAGCGAGAGCGAGAGAGGGACCAGCGAGAGCGAGAGAGGGACCAGCGAGAGCGACGAGACAGCGAGGACCAGCGAGAGCGAGAGAGGGACCAGCGAGAGAGAGAGAGGGACCAGCGAGAGCGAGAGAGAGAGAGGGACCAGCGAGAGCGAGAGAGGGACCAGCGAGAGTGAGAGAGGGACCAGCGAGAGAGAGAGAGGGACCAGCGAGAGAGAGAGAGGGACCAGCGAGAGAGAGAGAGAGACCAGCGAGAGCGAGAGAGAGAGAGAGACCAGCGAGAGCGAGAGAGGGACCAGCGAGAGAGAGAGAGGGACCAGCGAGAGCGAGAGAGAGAGAGGGACCAGCGAGAGCGAGAGAGGGACCAGCGAGAGTGAGAGAGGGACCAGCGAGAGAGAGAGAGGGACCAGCGAGAGAGAGAGAGGGACCAGCGAGAGCGAGAGAGGGACCAGCGAGAGCGAGAGAGGGACCAGCGAGAGCGAGAGAGGGACCAGCGAGAGAGGGACCAGCGAGAGAGAGAGAGGGACCAGCGAGAGAGGGACCAGCGAGAGCGAGAGAGGGACCAGCGAGAGCGAGAGAGGGACCAGCGAGAGTGAGAGAGGGACCAGCGAGAGCGAGAGAGGGACCAGCGAGAGAGGGACCAGCGAGAGCGAGAGAGGGACCAGCGAGAGCGAGAGAGGGACCAGCGAGAGCGAGAGAGGGACCAGCGAGAGCGAGAGAGGGACCAGCGAGAGCGAGAGAGGGACCAGCGAGAGCGAGAGAGGGACCAGCGAGAGCGAGAGAGGGACCAGTGAGAGCGAGAGAGGGACCAGTGAGAGCGAGAGAGGGACCAGCGAGAGAGAGAGAGGGACCAGCGAGAGCGAGAGAGGGACCAGCGAGAGCGAGAGAGGGACCAGCGAGAGCGAGAGAGGGACCAGCGAGAGCGAGAGAGGGACCAGCGAGAGCGAGAGAGAGACCAGCGAGAGCGAGAGAGGGACCAGCGAGAGCGAGAGAGGGACCAGCGAGAGCGAGAGAGGGACCAGCGAGAGCGAGAGAGGGACCAGCGAGAGCGAGAGAGGGACCAGAGAGAGCGAGAGAGGGACCAGCGAGAGTGAGAGAGAGACCAGCGAGAGTGAGAGAGGGACCAGCGAGGATAAAAGGAGCGGCGGAGAGAGAGGAAAAATATAAATAAAGGAGTGACGTCACAGGACAGCAGGTAGTTGATTGGTTGGTGACTATTGCAGCGTTTTTTTGTCTCTAAGCTAGTGCGGTGTTTTAAACTAAGAGCTGGTGAACAATAACTAATACTTTATTAAATTAATAACTTAACTAGATAAACTAATTAATTAATATAACTATAAATAATCATTTGATTAAAAACTTTAACTATGTAGGCGTTTGATAAAGTATCACATAATAGACTTGCCAGCAAAGTTGAAGCCCATGGAACAAAAGAGACAGTGGCAGCAGGGATAGGAAATTGGCTAAGTGACAGGAAACAGAGAGTCGTGGTGAACGGTTGTTTTTCGGACAGGAGGAAGGTATACAGTGGTGTTCCCCAGGGGTCGGTTCTAGGACCACTGCTTTTCTTGATATATATTAATGACTTGGACGTGGGTGTACAGGGCACAATTTCAAAATTTGCAGATGACACAAAACTTGGAAGAATAGTGAACAGCGAGGAGAAGAGTGATAGACTTCAGGAAGACATAGACAGGCTGGTGAAATAGGCGGACACGTGGCAGATGAAATTTAATGCAGAAAAGTGCGAAGTGATATGTTTTGGTAGGAAGAACGAGGAGAGGCAACATAAACTAAAGGGTTAATCCTAAACAGGGTGCATGAACAGAGAGGGGGTATATGTGCACAAATCGCTGAAGATGGCAGGGCAGGTTGAGAAAGCGGTTAAAAAAGCTTACAGGATACTGGGCTTCATAAATAGAGGCATAGAGTACAAAAGCAAGGAAGTTATGATGAACCTTTATATAACACCATCCAGAACAAAGCAGCCCGCTTGATTGGCACCCCATCCACCACCTTAAACATTCACTCCCTCCACCACCGTGGCTGCAGTGTGTACCATTTACAAGATGCACTGCAGCAACTCGCCAAGGCTTCTTTGTCAGCACCTCCCAAACCCGCGACCTATTCCACCTGGAAGGACAAGGGCAGCAGACGCATGGGAACACCATCATCTCCAAGTTCTCCTCCAAGTCACACACCATCCTGACTTGGAGATATATCGCCGATCCTTCATCGTCACTGGGTCAAAATCCTGGAACTCCCTCCCTAACAGCACTGTGGGAGTACCTTCACCACACGGACTGCTGCAATTCAAGAAGACGGTTCACCATCACCTTCTCAAGGGCAATTAGGGATGGGCATTAAATACTGGCCTTAGAGAGGGTGCAGAAAAGATTTACGAAGATGATTCCAGGGATGAGGGACTTCAGTTACGTGGATAGACTAGAGAAGCTGGGGTTGTTCTCCTTAGAGCAGAGAAGGTTGAGGTGAGATTTGATAGAGGTATTCAAAGAGGGGTCTAGACAGAGTAAATAGAGAGAAACTGTTCCCATTGGCGGAAGGATCAAGAACCAGAGGACACAGATTTAAGGTGATTGGCAAAAGAACCAAAGGCGACATGAGGAAAAACCTTTTTAAACAGCGAGTGGTTAGGATCTGGAATGCACTGCCTGAAAGGGTGGTGGAGGCAGACTCAATCGTGGCTTTTAGAAGGGAGTTCGATAAGTACCTGAAGGAAAAAAATTTGCAGGGCTATGGGGAAAGGGTGGGGGAGTGGGACTAGCTGAAGTGCTCTTGTAGAGAGCCGTCATGGGCTTGATGGGCCAAATTGCCTCCTTCTGTGCTGTAACCATTCAAAAAAAAATTAAATAAGCACCTAAATAAAAAAGTCTAGAGATGTCAGGGCTGGCTATGTGTTGGGACTGTAGTACGAGGGAGTTTGTGGACAGCGAGACTGTCCCGAATCTCCACATCTGCAGGAAATGTCATGCCTTCAGTCTCTCTGGCTCAGAGTCATTGGGCTGGAGTGCGAGTTAGAGACACTCGGACACATAAGGGAGGGGGAGGAATTTCTGGATAGTTTTATCCAGAATACAGTCACACCCCAGAAGAAGGCACAGGTTCAGGAAAGGGGAGGGTGTGACTGTTTGGGAGCCGGGTAGCGGGGACTTAGGAGAGGTTGAGAAGGAGGTCCCGCAGACACTGGTCCTGTTCAACAAGTACGATGTACTCACTACCTGTTAGGACAAGGAGAAAGACTGCAGGGAGGACAGCCACAATGCTGACCAAGGCACCGTGGCTCAGAAGGTTGTCCAAGGGGGGGGATGAGCAGAATAGAAATGTGGTAGTGATAGGGGATTCTATGATTAGGGGGATAGATAGCGTCCTCTGCAGCCAAGAACGAGAATCCCAAAGGGTGTGTTGCCAGGGTAAGGGATATCTTGTGGTGGCTGGAGAGGAATTTGGAAAGGGAGGGGGTAAATCCAGTTGTCGTGGTCCATGTCGGAACAAATGACATAGGTAGGAACAGGGAGGAGGTCCTGCTGAGTATCAGGAGTTAGGAGCTAATAATCTCTGGATTATTACCCGAGCCACGTGCAAATTGGCATAGAAACAGTCAGATCAGGAGAATTAACACATGGCTAAAGGGCTGGGGTGGGAAAGAGAGGTTCCTTTTCATGGGACACTGGCACCAGTACTGGGACAGGAAGGAGCTGAACCAATGGGATGGGGTCCACATGAATCGGGATGGGACCCGTGTCCTAGCGGAAAGGGTAAATAGGGAGGTGGCAAAGGCTTTAAACTAGAAAGACGGTGGGGGCAGGGGGGGGGCGGGGGAGCGGGGGGGAGGGATCTACAAGAAATGAAACTAGCCTAAATATAAACAAAAGAGGAATGGAGAGCATAGGAAAGAATAAAGTAAGGGAACACATTGATGGCCACATAATAAATAGAGTTATAGAAGAGGAGTTTAAAAAGATGGTTAAAAATAAAGTGAGAGGAACTTCTATTAAAAATGAGTTAAACTGTCTGTACAGCAATGCACACAGTGTCCGTAATAAAACAGGGGAGCTAGAGGCAATCATAAGTTGTGAGGGACCAGATATAAAAGGGATTACTGAGACATGGCTACAGAAAAAGCAGGACTGGGAATTGAACATTGCAGGGTATAACATATTTAGAAAAGATAGAGAAGGAAAAAGGGGAGCTGGAGTAGCTGTAATTATTAGGGAATACATAATGGTAGTAGAAAAAAGGTGACGCAGCTATCAGCAAGACAGAAAATGAATCCATGTGGAGAGAGATAAAAGATAAGAAAGGATCAAACACACTAATAGGGCTAGTCTACAGACCGCCTAATATTGGAAGGGAGGTGGGGGAAGACATATGCAAACACATTAGGGAAATTAGTAAAAAACATAGAATAATAATCATGGGGGCTTTCAACTACCCTGATATTAATTGAACAGAAGAGTAGGTAAAGGGGATTAGGGAATGGCGTTCCTACTATGTGTACAGGACTCCTTTCTAACCCAATATGTAAAAAAGCCCAACAAGGGAGGATTCGCTATTGGATCTAGTAATGGGGAATGAACCAGAGCAGATAAGAGAAGTAAAAGTAGGGGAACATCGAGGCAATAGTGACCGTAATATAATACGCTTTAAGATAATAATTGAGAAGGACATAAGTATGATGAAGAGCAGGGTAATAGATTGGAGAAAAGCTGATTTTGAGGGGCTGAGAATAGAACTTGGGAAAATAAAATGGACAGCAAACAATGACATAGAACAGCAATGGGAAACATTTAAAACGGTGTTCAACAGAGTCCAGGAAAAATATATTCTGCTAAGAAACAAGAACAAGCTAAACACAAATGAGACACCATGGATGAATAAAGCAATAAGGGAAAAATTTAGGGTAAGGAACGAGGCAGACATTAAGTACATGGACAGCAGGGGCGAGCATGACAAGGGAGAATATGAAAAGATTAGGAGAGAAGTAAAAAAAAAAATTAGGAAGGCAAAGAGGAACTAGGAAATTAAATTATCAAGGAACATAAAACAAAATAGTAAAATATTTTACAGGCACATCAATAAAAAAAGGAAGGTCGCGATGGGAATAGGACCATTAAGAGATGGACAGAATAATACCAGAGGCAGGATGGGGGTTTCTGCCTCTATCAAATTATGGGAACCGGTTGCATAAACTTTGCTTGTATTCCCTTGAGTTTAGAAGATTGAGGGGTGGTCCGATCGAGGTTTTTAAAATGTAAAAAGGATTTGGTAGGGTAGAAACGGAAAAACTATGTCCTCGGGTGGGGGAATCAAGAACAAGGGGACGTAATCTCTAAATTAGAGCTAGGCCATTCAGGAGTGAAATCAGGAAACACTTTTTCACGCAAAGGGTAGTGGAACTCTGGAACTCCTTCTCCCAAAAGGGTGTGGATACTGGGGGTCAATTGGAGCCTTCAAGACTGAAATCGATAGATTGTTGATCGGTAAGGCTATCAAGGGATATGGGACAAAGGCGGGAAAATGGAGTTGAGGTGCAGATCCAATTGAATGGTGGAGCAGGTGCGAGGTGCGGAATGGCCTCCTCCTGTTCCTAATCGTGCTACGTTCCTATATTCCTACGCAGTGCCGGAGTTTTTGGAATGACCTGGGCAATTGTGCACACGCTCAAAAGGGCTAAGGCCTGGCGTGTAGATGTGAAAGTTGCCTGCAGAGTAACCAGCTCAGGTTGCCTCGCTGACATCTGTTTCTTGTTAACGGGAAAGAATTTATTCCATTTTAGGAATGTGCCAAATTAGAAATTTGCTACTGTACCTGCTGAATAACAGCTGGTCGGGGGAGTGAATTCCCAGCAGAATAATGGATGGTCAGCCGCCAGATTACAGACGTGTGCAATCTCGGAAGATAGCTTTGGAGTTTTCCGAGCAGGATACAAGAACTGGAGTGGCGGAGTCGGCCATGTCCCAGACTGTCCACTAACACCACCACCTCCAAGTTACCCTCTAAGTCACACGGCATCCTGACTTGGACATATATCGGCTGTTCCTTCATCGTCGCTGGGTCAAAATCCTGGAACTTCCTCCCTAACAGCACTGTGGGAGCACCTTCACCACACGGACTGCAGCGGTTCAAGGTGACGGCTCACCACCACCTTCTCAAGGGGCAACTAGGGATGGGCAATAAATGTTGTCCTTGCCAGCGACACCGTTATTCCAAGAATTAGTCCCAAAAAAAAATCCCAACCGATGGCAGTCAGCATGTAGGGAAGGCTCCTATGACTGAAGAGAGGGAGGTAAGTTGAAAAAAAAAAATCAGTTATTACCTTCTAATTTTTCTCCTCTCCAATGCAGACTCAGGTACAGTTCCGGGGTTCCGGCTTCCCTATTGGTACCTCAAGTGCCAGCTGTGGCTCAGTGGGTAGCACTCTCGTCTCTGAGTCAGAAGGTTGTGGGTTTAAAGTCCCACTCCAGAGACTTGAGCACAAAAATCTAGGCTGACTCTCCCAGTGCAGTACTGAGGGAGTGCTGCACTGTCGGAGGTGCCGTCTTTCGGATGAGACGTTAAACCGAGGCCCCGTTTGCTCTCTCAGGTGGACGTAAAAGATCCCACAGCACTAGTCGAAGAAGAGCAGGGGAGTTCTCCCCAGTGTCCTGGCCAATGTTTATCCCTCAATCAACATCACTAAAACAAACAGATTATCTGGTCATTATCACATTGCTGTTTGCGGGACCTTGCTGTGCCCAAATTGGCTGCCGTGTTTCCTGCATTACAACAATGACTGCACTTCAAAAAGTATTTCATTGGCTGTAAAATGCTTTGGGACGTCCGGTGGTCGTGAAAGGCGCTATGTAAATGCAAGTCTTTCTTTCCAGTAGGCCTCACCATAGGATGCACAGAAACTCCAGTATGATTTGGACAGGTTGGGTGATTGGGCAGATGCATGGCAGATGCAGTATAATGTGGATAAATGCGAGGTTATCCACTTTGGTGGCAAAAACAGGAAGACAGATTATTATCTGAACGGCAATAGATTGGGAAAAGGGGAAGTGCAACGAGATCTGGGAGTCCTTGTGCACCAGTCACTGAAGGTAAGCATGCAGGTGCAGCAGGCGGTTAAGAAGGCAAATGGTATGTTGGCCTTCATAGCGAGAGGATTCGAGTACAGGAGCAAGGATGTCTTGCTGCAGTTGTACAGGGCCTTGGTGAGACCACACCTTGAGTATTGTGTGCAGTTTTGGTCGCCTTATCTGAGGAAGGATGTTCTTGCCATGGAGGGAGTGCAGCGAAGATTCACCAGACTGATACCTGGGATGGCAGGAATGACGTATGAAGAGAGATTGGGTCGATTAGGCTTATATTCGCTAGAGTTTCGAAGAATGAGAGGGGATCTCATTGAAACTTATAAAATTCTAACAGGACTAGACAGACTAGATGCAGGAAGGATGTTCCCGATGGCGGGGGAGTCCAGAACCAGGGGTCACAGTCTAAGGATAAGGGGTAAGCCATTTAGGACTGAGATGAGGAGGAATTTCTGCACCCAGAGAGTGGTGAACCTGTGGAATTCTCTACCACAGAAGGCAGTTGAGGCCAATTCATTAAATATATTCAAGAAGGAGATAGATATATTTCTTAAGGTTAAAGGGATCAAGGGATATGGGGAGAAAGCAGGGACAGGGTGCTGAATTTGGATGATCAGCCATGATCTCATTAAATGGCGGAGCAGGCTCGAGGGGCCGAATGGTCTACTCCTGCTCCTATCTTCTATGCTTCTATGCTTCACCATATAATGTGTAGGGAACCCTGCGAAATGTTCCCCCTCCTACGTGTGTTCCGAGGCCAGTTGTTGCAATCCTTCTGAGACCAGCTAACTTGAGAAGATGGACGCTATAGGACCTTTCTGGTCCATACTGCACAGCTCCACTCTGGGCAGTATGCTTACCAATTCAGCTATCAGGAGAGCAAAAATGCTTTACTTCCTACATCTCATCTTTTCTCTCACCTGTTAGATTACCTATGTCAGTCATTCTGTGGCTGAGGGCAGGCATCCTAGCTGCTAGGAACTATGTAAGAGCATCTCATGATCTCTCCCTCTAGCCCAATGCACAGTTTTCCCTCTGAACCTCTTGCCTACCAGTGTGACCGCCAGGATTGGGACTTTCACATGTTTCACACGCTGTAAACAAACATGGCGACCATTTTGCATTCATTACGATTCTAAAAGCAGCCACGAGCTGTTAGTTGAGCGAAGAATGTTGACTAGGGTTCCGGGAGAATTCCCTTGCTCTTCTTTGAATCGTGCCTTGGCTCTTTAACACCCACCTGAATCACTAGAACAGGCAAGCAATGCTTCAACAACAACAACAACTTTTATTTATATAGCGCTTTTAACACAATAAAATGTCCCAAGGCTCTGCACAGGAGTATTAAAAGACAAAAAAAAAATTTTGACACCGAGCCACATAAGGAGAAATTAGGGCAGGTGACCAAAAGCTTGGTCAAAGAGGTAGGCTTTAAGGAGCGTCTTAAAAGAGGAAAGAGAGGTAGCGAGGTGAAGAGGTTTAGGGAGGGAATTCCAGAGCTTAGGGCCCAGGCAACACAGCCACCAAAGGTTGAGCGACTATAATCAGGGATGCTCAGGAGGGCAGAATTAGAGGAGCGCAGATATCTCGGATGGTTGTGGGGCTGAAGGAGATTACAGAGATAGGGAGGGGCAAGACCACGGAGGGATTTGAAAACAAGGATGAGAATTTTGAAATCGAGGCACTGCTTAACCGGGAGCCAATGTAGGTCAGCGAGCACAGGGGTGATGGGCGAACAGGACTTGGTGCGAGTTAGGACACAGGCAGCCGAGTTTTGGATGACCTCAAGTTTACGTAGGGTAGAACGTGGGAGGCCAGCCAGGAGTGCATTGGAATCGTCAAGTCTTCGCTTTAACATAGACCAGTTGAGCCGAATGGCCTGTTTCTGTGCTATAAATTCTGTGTAATAACATTAATTGGAAGTATAGCATTGCCTGATTTCTGCATTGGACTGTCAACCTGTCTAACCCATAACCTTCTGTCTCAGGTTTAGAGGGGATTTGAGGGGAAATTTCTTCACCCAGAGGATTGTGGGGGGTCTGGAACTCGCTGCCTGAAAGGGTGGTAGAGGCAGGAACCCTAACCACTTTTAAAAATGAGAAGTCGCACAACACCAGGTTATAGTCCAACAGATTTATTTAAAATTACAAGCTTTCGGAGCTGTCGCCCCTTCCTCAGGTAAAGTTACAATGAGTGAATCTACAATATTTCACAGTATATAAACACAGAAACTGCAGAGATACAGGGGGAAAAATTCAGTTGGTTGCGCCTCCCGTTAGCGCCTTAAGAGGGCGCTAATGGGGCACAAAGCATCTAGCGCCCAGGCGCGGCGATGTTTGCGCCGCTCGCGAAATTAACTAGACATTTTGCGGCAGTGCTAAACACTACCGCCACGATCTCCTGCGCTGGCAGATCGTGACGTCAGTCGAGTGCGCAACGCCCCGGTATCGCCCCGGAGCAGATATTGAGTGGCGCCCCCTGCCTTACCGCCTGACGCTAGCAACGACAGGTTGAGGGGAGCGAATTGCAGTCATGAAGGGACTGGGGGAGCGCTATTTAAAGGCGACCGCTTCCTGCCTTTTATTGTTGGTGCCATTTTTGAACCACGCATTCTGAGAGAGAGAGACCTCTGGAGAGATTCAACGCTGTGTGAAGGAGTTTTAGGTACTGAGCAGCACTTTGCAGGTTCATTTTGATTTGCCCTTCCTTGTATCGATTTAGAAGAGACTGTGGGGGCTGCACTCTAAGCTCTTTCCCTGGTACTCTCCATTGTTCTTTCCAGCAGATTTGATGTGCAGGTCTCTCCAGGCAGAGATTCAAGGTTGCAATGAGCAGGATGTGGATGGAAAGCAAGATCAACCATCCCCTTTAAGAACTGGCCGGTGCCATTGTGTGTGTGTTCCATTGCTGAATGACATCACATGAGCTTCACCAGCGCTCTGAGGTAGCGCCTCGCTCCTCGGCCTTTGCACCTTAAGACAGGTGTGAAGCGCCTGATTTAGCGCTCCAATCACCTCCAGGGGCGATAAAAGTCAAGTTTGCAGTCGGTGGCGATAATTAGCGCCAGGCGCTAATCTTTGTGCCTGGCCGATAATTGCGCCCCAAATGGGGCGATACTGAATTTCTCCCCCACAATCTTTATGGGAAGGTGTCCTTACATCAAAGACACATCAAGAGCACAGCCAAGACAATGAGATGTGTCACAGGGGGTCCAACGTGTCAAATCCTGCTGTCTGCAGTTTTTTTTTTGTGTTTGTTTTTTTTTTGTGTTTTTTTTTTAAATCTGGAAAGACAGACAACGATGTCGAGTCACGTTCTGTAGCGTGACATGAACCCGATATCCCTATTGCGGCCGTCCTCATGGGTGCGGAACTTGGCTATCAGTTTCTGCTCGATGATTTCGCGTTGTCATGTGTCTCGAAGGCCGCCTTGGAGAACGCTAACCCGCAGATCCGAGGCTGAATGTCCTTGACTGCTGAAGTGTTCCCCGACTGGGAGGTGACAATCCTGCCAGTCGGGGTGACAATTGATGTAAGGACACCTTCCCTGAAAGATTGTATCTCTGCAGTTTCTGTGTTTATACACTGTGAAATATTGTAGATTCACTCATTGTAACTTTACCTGAGGAAGGGGCGACAGCTCCGAAAGCTTGTAATTTTAAATAAATCTGTTGGACTATAACCTGGTGTTGTGCGACTTCTCATTTTTGTCAACCCCAGTCCAATGCCGGCATCTCCGCATCATGACCACTTTTAAAAAGTACTTGGATGTGCACTTGGGATGCTCTAACCTGCAGGGCTATGGACCAAGAGCTGGGAAGTGGGATTAGGCTGGATAGCTCTTTGTTGGCCGGCGTGGACACAATAGGCCGAAATGGCCTCCTTCCGTGCTGTAACTTTCTATGATTCTATGATTCTATGAGGTGAAATGTGTATGGCCAACAATGAATTCACTGAGAAGAATAAAAAAGATTTGAATGAGATTATTAACCATCCATAGAAACTACCCAGGGAGGGGTTCAACTTAATTCCTCGGACATATCTTGAGTGTGTTTGAATCATCAATCATATCGCATTTGGAATATTTTGTCCAGTTATGGGAATGGTGGTTACAGAAAGTTCAGGATGGGAAAAGGATATTTAGTCCATTGCGGCAGACTCCATTCAGAGCTCATGCACGATTACTCTATCATGGACACCACTCCCACATCACACCTGTTGATCCCCTAGTTTAAGGAAC
Organism: Squalus acanthias; assembly: GCA_030390025.1. Lineage (NCBI taxonomy): Eukaryota > Metazoa > Chordata > Chondrichthyes > Squaliformes > Squalidae > Squalus > Squalus acanthias. Next base: position 10,742,206 of record CM059426.1, on the reverse strand, counting down.
AATAAATTCCTTCTCCTACTACCCCTAAAAATTAGCCATGCAGTGCTGTTAATTAGCTGTGGCTCAGTGTGACTCACTCTCACATCTTTGAGGGTACAGCTGAGGTCTTTTTTGTGTAGAGACACACCAGTTTCCTACATTACAACAGTGACTACACTTGAAAAGTACTTCATTGGCTGTAAAGTGCTTTGGGACGTCCTGATGTCATGAAAGTTACTATATAAATGCAAGTCTTTCTTTCAATTTTATGAGTGAATTTAGTGACTTTAGAGAATTCTTCATGTGTTTGTTATGTTATAGCCCTGAATTCCCATGGGGGCTGTCCCAATCTCCTATCATAATTTCAGTCAGAGATCAGCAGACCATCTGGAGAAATGCGCAATGCAAGATCTTTAAGCTTCTCTTTGACTTCATGAGGATGCTGTTAAGTCAGGGAACAGCAACAACTTGAATTTATCGAAAGCCTTTAATGTAGAATACCTTCCCAGGGTGCTTCACAGTGGTGTAATCAAAAATAAAAATGGACGCTGAGCAAAGAAGGAGATATTAGGAGAGATGACCAAAAGCTTGGCCAAAGAGGTGGGTTTTAAGAAGGGTTTTCAAGGAAGATAGGGAGCTGGAGAGGCAGAGGAGTTTAGGGAGGGAATTTCAGAGCATGGGGTCCAGGCAGCTGAAGGTATACTGCCAATGTTGGGAGTCAAAGGAATGGAAGTTCAAGCTGAGTGTTTGTAGAGCTGGAGGAATTAAAGGAGATAGGGAGGGTGAATCCATGGAGGGATTTAACTGCACGGATGAGAATTTTAAACTTGGTATGTTGGGGGACCAGGAGCCAATGTAGATCAGCAAGTACAGTGGGTGATTGGTGAGCGGGACCTGCTGGAGGATAGGTTGTGAACAGCATAGTTTTGGACGAGCTGAAGTACACGGAGGGAGGAGTATAGGAGGCCGGCCAGGAGAGCACTGGAACAGTCAAGTCTGGAGATGACAAAGGCTTATACGAGTGTTTTCAGCGGCAGGTGGGCTGAGGTAGAGGCAGATGGAAGTAGGCAAACTCTGTAACGTGATATAGCTTCGGAAGCTAAGTTTACAATGTGCGCAATGAGACCCTGAGGTTCTGAACAATCTGGTTTCGCCTGAGACAGTGGCCAGGGAAGGGAATAGTCAGAGGCAAGGGTACGAAACGTAAGGTGGGGGACAGAAGATGATGGCTTGGTCTGCAAAACCCTACAGAAATTGCTGGTGTGGGAACGTCAGGTGAGGGTAGAGTCAGTCTTGCCCACGGTGTCGTCTATGGCTGACTCATTTATGTGTCCTGACATTCACCTGGGTTGTTGGGGTCCGTGGAGAGGAGGAGGGAGAGATCAAGGTATTAACTGACTCTACCATTGGGGTTGTTCTCCTTAGAGCAGAGAAGGTTAAGGGGAGATTTAATAGAGGTGTTCAAAATTATGAAGGGTTTTGAGAGAGTAAATAAGGAGAAACTGTTTCCAGTGGCAGGAGGGTCGGTGACCAGAGGACACAGATTTAAGATAATTGGCAAAAGAACCAGAGGGGGAGATGAGGAGAAATTGTTTTACGCAGCGAGTTGTTGTGACCTAGAATGCATTGCCTGAACGGGCAGATTCAATAGTAACTTTCAAAAGGGAATTGGATAAATACTGAAAAGGGAAAAATTCCAGGGCTACGGGGAAAGAGCAGGGAGGGAGTGGGACTAATTGGATAGCTCTTTCAAAGAGCCGGCACAGGCACGATGGGCCGAATGGCCTCCTTCTGTGCTGTATAATTCTATGATTGATACCAGAAACACTTTGAATTGGCTTCCACCTGCCAGCAAATGACCATGTGCACGAGTGCCAGGCTGGTGTTGCAGAGACCGGTGACTGGCAGTGATTCATGCTTTGCTCCATCTGTCCGTGGAGGATCCAGGGCCCATTTAGCCCCCGATAATGCATTTCCAGTTAGGCTTGGGCAATCTGTGCTTATTTAAAATAAGTATAGGGTATCTCGCCAGGGCTGGTGCTTCACAGCTGTTCTTGCAGGGCTGTGCGAGACCCATAACTCATGGAAGCCGCAGGCATGGGCAAGGTATGAGGCTCTTTCTCACGCTTTAGATGAATAAACAGGATTTCAGTGAACATCCACCATCCCGTGTCTTTCTTTTATCCCCGGTTTTCTCCCCCCCACCCCATCCCCATCTTGGCTGAAAGTGATGACTTTTGCTGGGATTTAGTTCCGTGGCTGCTGTTGACTCTTTGGTTCCTGACCTAAAGGGTCATTCGTTAAATGCGAGCAGAGGTAGTTACTGTTATTGCAATGTTCATGGAAGATAGGAACAGGAGGAGGCCATTCAGCTCCCTCGAGCCTGTTCAGCCATTCAATCATGGAATCATAGAAATTTACGGCACAGAAGGAGGCCATTCTGCCCATCGTGTCTGTGCCGGCTGAAAAAGAGCCATCCAGCCTAATCCCACTTTCCAGCTCTTGGTCCGTAGCCCTGTAGGTTACGGCGCTTCAAGTGCATATCCAAGTACTTTTTAAATGCAATGAGGGTTTCTGCCACTACCACCCTTTCAGGCAGTGAGTTCCAGACCCCCACCACCCTCTGGGTGAAAAAAGTTCTCCTCAACTCCCCTCTAATCTTCTACCAATTACTTTAAATCTGTGCCCCCTGGCTATTGACCTCTCTGCTAAAGGAAATAGGTCCTTCCTATCCACTCTATCTCGGCCCCTCATAATTTTATACACCTCAATTAAATCTCCCCTCAGTCTCCTCTGTTCCAAAGAAAAACAATCCCAGCCTATCCAATCTTTCCTCATAGTTAAAATTCTCCAGTCCTGGCAACATCTTCGTAAATCTCCTCTTGTACCCTCTTTAGTGCAATCATATCTTTCTTGTAATGTGGTGACCAGAACTGCACGCAGTACTCTAGCTGTGACCTAACTAGTGTTTTATACAGTTCAAGCATAACCCCTCTGCTCTTGTATTCTATGCCTCGGCTAATAAAGGAAAGTATCCCGTCAGCCTTCTTAACCACCTTATCTACCTGTCCTTCTACCTTCAGGGATCTGTGGACATGCACTCCAAGGTCCCTCTGTTTCTCTACACTTCTCAGTATCTTACTATTCATTGTGTATTCCCTTGCCTGATCTGTACCTCAACTCCATTTACGTGCCTTAAATCCATATCCCTTGATGCTCTCACCTAACAGCAACCTGTCGATCTCAGTCTTGAAAATTTCAATTGACCCCCAGCATCCACAGCTTTATAGCTGAGAGAACTGCACATTTCCACTACCCTTTGTGTAGAAAACCTCTTCCAACCTATGCCATGCTACTAGACTAGACTAATAACTGGAATGGGCGGGTTGTCTTATGAGGAAAGGTTGGACAGGCTAGGCTTGTATCTGCTGGAGTTTAGAAGAGTAAGAGGTGACTTGATTGAAACATATAAGATCCTGAGGGGTCTGGACAGGGTGGATGTGGAGAGGATGTTTCCTCTTGTGGGAGAGTCTAGAACTAGGGGTCATTGTTTAAAAATAAGGGGTTGCCCATTTAAGACAGAGATGAGGAAAAAAAAATTCTCACGGAGGGTCGTGAGTCTTTGGAACTCTCTTCCTCAGAGGGCGGTGGAAGCAGAGTCTTTGAATATTTTTAAGGCAGAGGTAGTTAGATTCTTGATAAGCAAGGGGGTGAAAGGTTATCGGGGGTAGGCGGGAATGTGAAGTAATCAGATCAGCCATGATCTTGTTGAATGGTGGAGCGGGCTCGAGGTGCCGAGTGGCCTACTCCTGCTCCTAATTCGTATGTTCGTATGTACTGATCACTATTATCGTTAATGGCTAGGGGTAAAGTGTAGTTCAGTGGGTAAATGCATTGCCCAGTGTGGTACTCAGTTATGCGGACCAGGAATGGCTCAGTCGATTGCCAATCAGTGTTGAGTTGGCTCGTGTCAGTCAATGGAGAGACTGCAATTGGTCTCTATGTCTCCTGGGCCACAGAGAGGAAAAATTAGTCAAGCTTCCTCCTTGCTCCTGATTTCCATTTAGTGTCCCCCCTTGCTGGAAAGTTGACGTGCGTGAATGACGGTTAAGGATGGGATTGGACTCGGGTTCCCAGGCAGTTGGCAGGTACCAAGCCTATTCGGCAAAAACTCATGCATTCCTCTCATCCACCATTCTTCCATCTTCATGGTTGATTTTCTCACTCTCCTAAAGAGAAAGCCATCCTATTTTTTTTGGCTCACAATTTCTCCTCCAACACTAATCTCGGTGTTCTTGGTGTGGAATTTCCTTCCCTTGCTCCGCTCTGCTCCACCACTGTGATCAAGTTTTACCTCACCATGTCTCTCATTTCATCTTCTGACTTTTAGTCCATCAACTATCTCCCACCTGGTTTCCTCTCCATATCAATGACCGCCTCAATTCATTATTCGACTCTTTGCCCTCTTTTGCTGTTGATCCTATTCCACATTCAGCAATCTCCTTCAAATCCCGTGCCCTTACCGCACACAACCTCATTCCTCTGGAAATTAGCTGAATTGCTAATTTTTCAACTCTTCCATGCCCTTAAATAGGACAACAAAAAGGTTGTTTCTTTCAATTCTTTGAGGGTACAGCTGAGGTCTTTTTTGTGTAGAGACACACCAGTTTCCTACATTACAACAGTGACTACACTTGAAAAGTACTTAATTGGCTCTAAAGCGCTTTGGAACATCCTGAGGTTATGAAATGCGCGATATAAACGCCAGTCTTTCTTTTTTGGTAGTGAGTGTGACTGTGATGCACTGTAGCCCCATTTTCCAAACCATGCTCAATGCTAGTGAGCTCTACACTGAGCCGTGCCTCACAAAATTAACCCTAACATCTTCATATCACTCGTGACTATCTCTTCCTTTAGTCTTTCAACATCCAATGACATTCATGGCCTCACTATCTCCTCTGGCAGTAACTAGAAACCCACATCATCTCCCTTGCAAAAGCTGCTCGAAAAAGCCTACCAAACACTTCTTTTCCCTTCAACAGGTCTTAACTCTTTAGGGCTGGATTTTGTCTTGGGGTCGGGTTGGGGTCGTGTTACCCACATTTCGTGTTGCCCCCCCGACTCCAGATTAATGTGGATGAATGATGCAATTTTCACTTAATTGGGTAATTGAGTTCCAGCATGTGGGAACCCATGAACCAATTAGTGGTTTCAGTCTGAAAGTCGCCTCTGATGATGTCATCATTGCAGGTCAGAGACTGACTGCCTGGTCTCAGAGACTGCCTGGCTTTTGGTGTGAGAAGACCTGGATGCAAAATGAGCAGCAGCAGCAGCAGCAGCAGCGGGGGGGGGGGGAGAGAGAGAGAGAGAGAGAGACCCTGACCCCCGACCCCGCTACTTTAACCCCCCACACGCCTCCAAACCCGACTCCACGGGTCATTCAAAATCCAGCCCTAAATGTCCACGGCTTGAATACTGCTCCCATATCTGGGGAGATTAAGCTGGAGCCTCTTATTCTCCAGGACAGCTACAAGAACAATTTTGTCACCTGCTGGACAATCCTTCTCTCATCTCCAGTCTTCAACATTCCAACCTTTCTTGTCTCTATTCTATGGTTAGATGCTATGATCCTCTGTGCTCCTCTGAACCTTCCTCTCCTGTTCCTCCTGAACCCCAAATGCATATCCTCCCAGAGGTTTACAGCACAGAATGGAATTATATGGCCCAGGGATAGTTTACATTCATCTGAACAGATGGAGCCTCAGTATAACATCCCATCTGAAAAATGGTGTCTTCCAACAATGTAATAGTCCCTCAGTACTGCACTAGATTTTGTGCTCAAGTCCTGCGTTTGGACTTGAACCCACAGCCTTCTGACTCAGAGGTAACAGCAGATCACTGAGCCACGGCTGAACAGTATTCAATCAGGTTCCCTAAGCATAATGGTATTGGCAAAATTGTAATTGACAGGGTGGTTATTTTACTGGTCTTGTGTAATCTAGAAACCTGGACCAATAATCCAGAGAATGTAAATTCAAATCCCATTATGGCATTTTAAGAATTTGAAATTAGTTTAAAAAATCTGGAAATTAAAAAGCTGGTACCAGTAAGAGTGACCTTGAAACTGTCAGATTGTCGTAAAAACCCAACTGGTTCACTAATGCCCTTTAGGTAAGGAAATCTGCCGTCCTTATCCGGTCTGGGCTTATATGTGACTCCTGTCCAACAGCCAACATGGTTAACTCTTAACTCGCCCTCTGAAATGGCCTAGCAAGACAACAACAACAGCAACTTGTATTTATATAGCGCCTTTAACGTAGTGAAACATCTCAAGGCGCTTCACAGGAGTATTATAAAACAAAATTTGACACCGAGCCACATAAGGAGATATTTGGGCAGATGACCAAAAGCTTGGTCAAAGAGGTAGGTTTTAAGGAGCGTCTTAAAGGAGGAGAGAGAGGTAGCGAAGCGGAGAGGTTCAGGCAGGGAATGAGCTTCCGACCACGTATCCGCGCCATAACTAAGACCGCCTATTTCCACCTCAGTAACATCGCCCTGCCCTAACTCATCTGCTGCTGAAACCTTCATCCGTGCCTTTGTTACCTCTAGACTTGACCATTCCAACGCACTCCTGGCTCCAAGACACTCAGCAGTATCAAAACAGGACACCCAAGGATGGGGGAACTAAATGTCTGCCCTGTCAGTGATGCCCACATCCTGAGAATGCAAAAAAATGCAATCAGTGTTGATGTAGCCATCATTTTTGAACAGCAAATAGAAATATATATACTTTTATTTCAGTACTGTAACTGTTGTTAGGTAAAAGTGAGAAGTCGCACAACACCAGGTTATAGTCCAACAGCTTTATTTGAAATCACAAGCTTTCGGAGCGCTGCTCCTTCGTCAGGTCACCTGACGAAGGAGCAGCGCTCCGAAAGCTTGTGATTTCAAATAAAGCTGTTGGACTATAACCTGGTGTTGTGCGACTTTTCACTTTTGTCCACCCCAGTCCAACACCGGCATCTCCGCATCATGTTGTTAGGTAGGCAAACACAGTAGTCATTGGCATCAGGAACATCTCAAACAGCAATGACATGTTAGTCTTTTTTGATGGTGGAATGAATGTTGGTCAGAATACTGGAAGAACTCACCAATCTTGTACCATAGGATTTTCAACATCAAACAGGTAGACCAGACCATAGTTTAACACTTCAGGGTACAGTAACAACAACCACTTGCATTTATATAGTAAAATGTCCCAAGGCGCTTCACAGGAGCGTCATCAAACAACATTTTGACACAGAGCTATACAAGGAGATATTAGGAAAGCCTTTCCACCATCTACAAGGCACAAGTCAGGAGTGTGATGAAATACTCTCCACTTGCCTGGATGAGTGCAGCTCCAACAACACTCAAGAAGCTCGACACCATCCAGGACAAAGCAGCCTGCTTGATTGGCACCCCATCCACCACCTTAAACATTCACTCCCTCCACCACCGGTGTACCGTGGCTGCAGTGTGTACCATCTACAAGATGCACTGCAGCAACTTGCCAAGGCTCCTTCAGCAGCACCTCCCAAACCCGCGACATCTTCCACCTAGAAGGACAAGGGCAGCAGGCGCATGGGAACAGCACCACCTCCAAGTTCCCCTCCAAGTCACACACCATCCTGACTGAGAAGTATATCGCCGATCCTTCATCGTCGCTGGGTCAAATTCCTGGAACTTCCTCCCTAACAGCACTGTGGGAGCACCTTCACCACACGGACTGCAGCGGTTCAAGAAGGCAGCTCACCACCATCTTCTCAAGGGCAATTAGGGATGGGCAATAAATGCTGGCCTTGCCAGCGATGCCCACATCCCATAAACGAATAAAAAAAAAGGTGACCAAAAGCTTGGTCAAAGAGGTAGGTTTGGAGGAGAGAGAGAGACGGAGAGGTTTAGAGAGGTAATTCCAGAGTTTAGGGCCTAGGCAGCTGAAGGCAGGGCCGCCAATGGTTGAGCGATGAAAATCAGGAATGCGCAAGAGACCAGAATTAGAGGAGCGCAGAAATCTTGGACGATTGTAGGGCTGGAGGAGGCAACAGAGATAGGGAGGGGCGAGGCCATGGAGGGATTTGAAAACAAGGATGAGTATTTTAAAACCGAGACGTTGCTGGACCGGGAGCCAATGTAGGTCAATGAGCACTGGGGGTGATGGGTGAACGGGACTTGGTGCGAGTTAGGACACAGGCAGCAGAGTTTTAGACGAGCTCAAGTTTACGGAGGGTGTAAGGTGGGAGGTCAGCCAGGAGAGCATTGGAATATTCTGGTGGTAACTTGGTGGTTAAAGTACTGCTCCGCAGTTCAGTGAGAATGGGGGCCAGGGAACAAGAGATTGGTCTCGCGGATGAGATGAGCTTGGAGAGGACATGTTGGAGAAACAAGAGATGGGAGTTCAGGGCTAGGGTAGGAAGGCAGAAAGGAGGCATGTTTAGCTTGGTAGGCTAGGGGAAGGAGCGAGGCAGCTTACTGGATGGTCACAATCTTCTTGTTAGATGTGAGGGAGGAGAGCGCACAGGAGGGCCGTTTAAAGAGGCGGTTGGTAGTAGAGAAAAAGATCGGGGGTGAACTTTGCCCCTCAGGTTGATCCTACAGCAGTGGGTTACCATACCAATCCCATTCCACAAAACTCATGTATTCCTCTCATCCACCGTTCTTCCAGATACACTTAAGTTTGCAGACCTTGGAAGATGGAGGGTGTACCAGAGGGCACGATTGGGATGGGTGATGGTCTTGCTGGGATGAGGGCATTGAAGGTGAGGGAATGATTGAGCAAAGCAACAGCTGCTGATGGCAAATGGAGGTCCAAGGACTAGGCAGTTGGAAATTAGGCAGTTGAAAGTGATTTGGTAGAGAGTTTTTTCCAGGGACAGACGCAGAAGAAAGTGGGGTTGGAAAAGTGCCATGGATGTGGCTGGTGAGGAATACAAGATAGTAAGTGGGCAGTGATGGCCTTGTCAGTGATTGAGGCTTCCATGGCAGAGAGGGCATAGGAGCTGGCAAGGTCAAGGGAATGGCCATGAATATATATAGGAATGTTTAAAAATGAAGGGAGGAGTTTAGCAAGGGCAGTAGATTTGGAGCAGACAGATGACAAGGAGACTCGAGATGGAGATTGAAATAAGTCTGGATGAAGGGTCGGACAGTGCAGAACCTGAGGGACAAAAGGGGGGAGGATACCTTGGGGTGTGTGTGGGGGGTGGTGGGGGGGGATGCAATAGACAACAAGAGTTTTGAAGGAGCTGGGAGGAGTCGACAGGTTGAAGTACTTGAAGTAAGATAAGGCGCCTGGGGAGAGGTCAAGATGTGACTTGGTGATAAGAGCCACAACATCACCACGTTAGTTTGGGCAGGGCAGGTGGTGGAAAGAATAGCCAAGCGTGGAAGTTTTGGTAAGGGACAAGGTGTTTGCCACCCGTGAGCCAAGTTACGGTGCCCGATCGCGAGAACCCTCCTAGAAAATTCCCGGCGAGACTGTTTCCAGTCGAGAACGATGGGACATAGATACAAGATTAACAGCAAGAGATTTAGGATGGAGAGCAGAAGAAACGCTTTTACACAGCAGGTTGTGCGACTGAATACACTACTGGAGTTAGTGATTGATGCACCTCCAATATTTTTATAACCAAGAAATGAAAGTCTTCAAAGAAAATGAAAAAAACACGCACAATTTTTTTTAATGCTCCTGTGATTTTTCTCCTGGGTTTTTTGCTCGCAGTCAGTGTCCAGAAGATTAATCTTCAATTCCTGGAGACTCCAGGACAATCCTGGAGGGTTGGGAATCTTTTTAAGTACTTCGGTCCTGGTGCAGGGCTTGAACCCAGAACACGCTGAGCCAGGCTGACACATAGCAGGTTCTCAGGTTCAATAGGTAGCGTCAGCTGAATTCAACTTTACCCCTGCAAGTCAGGCGAGGAAAGAAAGAAAGACTTCCATTTATACAGCGCCTGTCACAACCTCAGGATGCCCCAAAGCGCTTTACAATGAAGTATTTTTGAAGTGTAGTCACTGTCGTAATGTAGGAAATGCAGCAGCCAATCTGTGCACAGTAAGTTCTCACAAACAGCAATGAGGTAATGACCAGATAATCTGTTTTAGTGATGTTGGTACAGGGATAAATATTGGCCCCAGGACACCGGGGAGAACGTCCCCCTGCTCTACTTCGAAGTAGTGCCAAAGGATTTTTTTACATCCACCTGAGAGAGCAGACTCTGTTTACCATCTCATCTGAAAGACGGCACCTCCAACAATGCAGCACTCCCTCAGCGCTACACTAGAATGCCAGCCTAGATTTTTGCTCACATCTCATGGAGTGGGGCTTGAACCCACAGCCCTCCGACTCAGAGGCGATGTTTTAGGTTTGAGGTTGAATGAGGAAATTTGTGCTTTTCAGTCTTGAAAGGAGGCGCTTGAGTTAATCTTATAGAGGTATAAATGGTATAGGAAAGATAAATTTGGAACATCACTTCCAACTAAACGACAGAGTAGTGCAAGAGGACACCGGTTCAAAATAGTTAAAGACAAAATTAGGACCAATATCAGAAAAAGCAGCACTGGAGAGACACTGAACCGGGTGCTGTATCAAAGTGGTACTGAATCAAAGCAGCTAATGGTGAGATAATGAACCCAGTACTATATCAAAGCGGCACTAGCGAGGCGCCACGCTGGGCAGCGCACGTACCAGTCGAGCCGTCGCAGGAGCCTCACGGAAAATAAAGTTGAACTGTTTCCTTTGGATAGACTTTGCCGTTTCAAGTCTCTGGCAAGCTGCCCGCTGCCAACTTTCATCGCAGTGTCTGGTTTACAAACTAACATCTGTAAACTGATGGGAAAAAAACAGAGAAACCAGACAGAAAGCTTAAGAACTTTGTGATACTTCTTTGGTATATCAACTTGCCCGAGGCAAGTACCAAGGTGATTACAGGGCTTCATCCTGTGGTTATTTGTGTATTGTCAGAACAAAGCAACGTGTTTTTTTTTTATAAAGGAGGTGTTAGACAGGTATAATGGATTGGGCCCAGCCATTAAACACAGGGAGTTACAGGTTGGGGCTAGCTGCTGGACTGGCTCAGAGGACTCCCTGCATTGTAACTGTTGTTATCCTATAAGAAAAGGCTTATCTTTTAACAGCCCAATCTTATAACCATTAGTGGATGGTTGACACTTGACAGCACACAATAATCAGAGGGAAAAAAACAAACTGAATGGTTTGAAGAAAGAGGAAAGCATGAACTGGAGGAAAGACGGTGCCAGATGAAAGGACCATTGTGAAGCCCTTGTTACTATGTTTTCTTTCTTCAATGTTTTCCCTTCTCAGGTGTCAGCCTTGGCTCAGTGGGCAGCACTCTCGCCTGTGTGTCAGAAGGCTTGTAGGTTCAGGTCCCACTCCAGAGACTTGAGCACAAAATCTAAGTTGACACTCTAGTGTAGTGCTGAGGGAGTGCCGCACTGTCGGAGGTGCCGTCTATCAGGTGAGGGCAACACGGTGGCACAGTGGTTAGCACTGTTGCCTCACAGCGCCAGGGACCTGGGTTCGAATCCGGCCTCGGGTGACTGTCTGTGTGGAGTTTGCACGTTCTCCCCGTGTCTGCGTGGGTTTCCTCCGGGTACTCCGGTTTCCTCCCACAGTCCAAAGATGTGCGGGTTAGGTTGATTTGGCTATGATAAATTGACCCTTAGTGTTAGGGGGATTAACTACGTGGGGTTACGGGGATAGGGTGGAATATGTGTCGGTGCAGGCTCGATGGGCCGAAATGGCCTCTATCTGCACTGTGGGGATTCTGTGAGTTGTTAAACTAAGGCCTCATCTGCCCTCTCGGGTGGATGTAAAAGATCCCACGGCACTATTTCGAAGAAGAGCAGGGGAGTTCTCTCTGGTGTCCTGGCCAATATTTATCCCTCGCTCAGCATCACTAAAACAGATTATCCTTTTTTTGCTTTATATGTATTCTCTGGACTGCCTTCAGATCTTAAATGCCTGTCTTGTGTCACGATAGGGCTGCTTGAATTGTTCTCAGTGTCCCTAGACTAGAAAGGAGGAGAAAAAAAAATCATCTAAAAGAAAAGAAAGACTTGCATTTCTACAGCGCCTTTCACGAACACCAGGCGTCTCAAAGCGCTTTACAGTCAAAGAAGTACTTTTGTAGTGTAGTCACTGTTGTAATGTGGGAAACGCGGCAGCCAATTTGTGCGCAGCAAGCTAGAGCTAGGCTTCCTGATTGACCCCTGCAGCAAAGTGCCCACGAGTGGACATTGGAACGAGGGCCGGATTGGATGAAAGGTCTTCGACCTGAAACGTTAACTCTGTTTCTCTCTCCACGGATGCTGCCTGGCCTGCTGAGTTTTTCCAGCGTTTTCTGTTGTTATTCCGGATCGGACTTGTCTGGGACGCTGTCAATGGCCAAACACCCTGTCAACACTCGCTGTCCGGATTCGCACACGATGGGCTGGATTTTGAATGACCCGTGGAGTCGGGTTTGGAGGCATGTGGGGGGTTAAATTTGCGGGGTCGGGGTTTCCGACCCCATCCCGACTCCATCCCGCCTCCACACAATTTTGACATAATCAGTCGTGGGGTTCCCAACTCCGTCCCGCCTTCAAGAGGCGGGAGAGGCCATTAAAGCCCTTAACAAGCTCTAAATTGGCTCTGTAATGCCATTTTGAAATGCTGTAGCTAGTTTAACCCTCTTCTGACGTGAAGCACGCCTGGTGTGAAACACTCCAGTGAAACCTGGCGGGAGCACAAGTGGATAGCTGACTATCGGCTGCAGGTCCACTATTACAACGGAGATGTGATGACGGTAGTAGTAGTAGTATTAGGTCTGAATGCCGCCTCTGATGCTGCTGCATTGAATGTCTTCAGAGACTGCCTGGGAGGACTTGCTTGGCAAATAATTCTCTCTCTCTCTCTCTCTCTCTCTCTCTCCTTCTCCTCTACACCACCCCCCATTTGTGCATCCAGGTCCACCCACATCAAAAGCCAGGCAGGTCCTCTCTCACCAACAGTCTCTGAGACTAGCCAGTCAGCAATGATGACATCATCAGAGGCGGCTTTCAGACTGAAAACACTAATTAGTTCATGGGTTCCCACATGCTCCAACTCAATTGCCCAATTAAGTGAAAATTGCATCAGGCATCCACATTAATCTGGAGTCGGGGGGGAAACACGAAATGCGGATTACACGACCCCAACCCGACCCCAAGACAAAATCCAGCCCGATGAATCACCACTCGGGTGAAGTACTGGAGCCGGGGCAATGGCACCAGCGGAACCGTCCCCAATCAGGAGTCAGCTTCTGCTCTGCCTAGCCAACCAATATTCTGCTCATTCATTTTAACGCGAGGAGGGAGGGGAGAGAGAATCGCGGGCTAGCCAGCAGAGAAGTGGAACACCCCGACCAGCAATTTTGGGAGTGGAGCGGGGAGAAAAAAGGAGAAGACCTCGGATCAATGTTCCTGCTAAGGTGCGTGCGTGTGGCCGCGCAGTAACCTGAAAGGTCCCACGCACCGGCTTTTACATTGTAAATACCGCGAATGAGCAGAACTTTTAAAGGGACCGTGCACTAAAAGAAACAGGCTGCGCAGAACAAAGCGCAGCTCACAGGGAGCATTGCTTTGGGTGGAAAGAGAATGACATTTCTTAAAGAAAGGCAGGTAAGAAAGAAAAGAAAGAAAGAACTTGCATTTCTATAGCGCCTTTCACGACCACCGGACGTCCCATAGCGCTTTACAGCCAATGAAGTACTTTTTGAAGTGTAGTCACTGTTGTAAAGTAGGTATGCACCAGGACCCCCAGATCCCTTTGTACTGTCGCACTTTGCAGTTTCTTTCCATTTAGATAATAACTTGCTCTTTGATTTTTTTCTGCCAAAGTGCATAACCTCACACTTTCCAACATTATATTCCATCTGCCAAATTTCTGCCCACTCACTTAGCCTGTCTATGTCCTTTTGCAGGTTTTTTATGTCCTCCTCACTCACTGCTTTCCCTCCCATCTTTGTATCGTCTGCAAACTTGGATACGTTGCACTTGGTCCCCTCCTCCAAATCGTTAATATAGATTGTAAAGAGTTGGGGTCCCGAAGGGTCGTATGGCCTACTCCTGCTCCTACTTCTTATGTTCTTATGACTTCCCTTTGAAGTTCACCCCACTGCAGCATCCATTCCACTGATGTTTTTCAGGGGTTTACTAAAGGTGTCAAGGAGCATTGACTCCTCCCTGTTAACCTCTGATACGGGTGGTTTCAATAGCCAAAGTAAATGATTTACTACAATGCCAGCACAGACAGTAAGAACGGTGTGATACCACATCAAGGCAACACCTCACAGCGCCCTGTGTCAGCCGTAGTATTTTTGCCAAAAGGAAAGAAGTTGTATTTCTACAGCGCCTTTCACAACCTCAGGATGTCCCAAAGCGCTTTACAGCCCATGAAGTTCTTTTTGAAGTGTGGTTACTATTGTAATGTGGGAAACGCAGCAGCCAATTTGTGCACAGCAAGCTCCCACAAACAGCAATGTGACAATGACCAGATAATCTCTTTCAGTGATGTTGTTTGAGGGATAAATATCAGCCAGGACACCGGGGAGAACTCCCCTGCTCGTCTTCGAAACAGTGCTGTGGGATCTTTTACGTCCACCTGAGAGGGCAGACGGGGGCCTCGGTTTAACGTCTCATCCGAAAGGCGGCTCTTCCGACAGTGCAGCACTCCCTCAGAACTGCACTGGGAGTGTCAGCCTGGAAATACTGCGGAAGCTAGAAATCTGAAATAAAACCAGAAAGTCCCTTTAAAGTAGTAAAACATCCCAAGGTGCTTTACAGGAGCATTATCAACATAAAGAGATATTAGAACCGGTGAGGTAGGCTTTAATGAGCATCTTAAAGGAGGAGAGAGAGGTAGAGAGGCGGAGAGGTTTAGGGAGGGAATTCCAGAGCTTAGAGCTCTGAAGGCTGTGGTCATTATGAAAATCGGGGATGTGCAAGGGGCAAGAATTGGAGGAGCGCAGAAGTCTCAGAGGGTTGTAGGGCTGGAGGAGGTTACAGAGAAAGGGAGGAGCGAGGCCCTGGAGGGATTTGAAAACAAGGATGAGAAGTTTTAAGTTGAGGCATTGCTGACAAGGAGCCAATGTAGCACAGGGAGCACAGGGGTGATGGGTGAACGGAACTTGGTGCGAGTTAGGATACGGGCAGCAGGTTTTGGTTGAGCTCGAGTTTATGGAGGGTGCAAGGTGGGAGGTCGGCCAGGAGAGCGTTGGAATAGTCAAGTATAGTCATCTTCGGTTCCCAGGGACTGCCTAAGAAGAAGAGTCAAGTATAGAAGTAACAAATCATTTTCTTTTGAACTATCATAATATCAGTAGAAGCTTATCCTGTGCAATCTGTCCATGGGAGAAAAAGAGTACTGAATGCTTATGGGAAAGGACAGATACAAATAACAATAGTATTATTCAAACAATAGGTGTCAGTCGCAGCTCAGTTGGTGGCTCTCTGGCCTCTGAGTCAGAAGGTTGTAGATTTAAGACCTACTCCGGAGATTTGAGTACAAAATCTAAGCTGAAACTCCAGGGGAGTACTGAGGGAGAGCTGCACTGTCATCTTTTGGATGAGATGTTAAACCGAGGCCCCGTCTACCCTGTCAGATGGATGTAAAAGATCCCGCGGCCACTATTTCATGGAAGAGCAGGGGAGTTCTCCCCGGTGTCCTGGCCAATATTTATCCCTCAACCAACATCACCAGAAATAATACAGATTATCTTATTACTGTTTGCGGGACCTTGCTGTGCGCAAATTGTTTGCCACGTTTCCTACTTTACAACAGTGACGACACTTCAAAAGTACTTCATTGGGACGTCCTGAGGTTGTGTCTTCAAGGGGCTTGGCACAATCAATCCTCGGCACCTGTAAGAAAGAAAGACTTGCATTTCTATGGCGCCTTTCACGACCACCGGACGTCCCAAAGCACTTTACAACCAATTAAGTACTTTTTGAAGTGGAGTCACTGTTGTAATGTGGGAAACACAGCAGCCACACAGCAAGCTCCCACAAACAGCAATGTGATAATGACCAGATAATCTGTTTTTGTTATGTTGATTGAGGGATAAATATTGGCCCAGGACACCAGTGATAACTCCCCTGCTCTTCTATCGAAATAGTGCCATGCGATCTTTTACGTCCACCTGAGAGGTCAGATGGGGCCTCGGTTTAATGGCTCATCCGAAAGACGGCACCTCCAACAGTGCAGCACTCCCTCAGCACTGCACTGGAGTGTCAGCCTAGCTTTATGTGCTCAAGTCCCTGGAGTGGGACTATGAACCTACAACCTTCTGACTCAGGGGTGAGTGTGCTACCCACTGAGCCACAGCTGACACCACATCGGCACAGTCACACACACACACCTGTAATATGTAGATAGTGAACTTGTGTTTCTCCAATTCTGGACTCTTGCGCATCCCCGATTTTCATCGCCCCACTATTGGCAGCCGTGCCTTCAGCTGCCTAATCCTTAAGCTCTGGAATTTCCTCCATAAACCTCTTCGCCTCTGTCTCCTCCTTTAAGACATTCCTTAAAATCTACCTCTTTGATCAAGCTTTTGGTCACCTGTCACAGAGTCACAGAGTCATAAGGGCACAGAAGGAGGCCATTCGGCCCGTCGAGTCCGTGCCAGCTCTCGGTAGAGCAATTCTGTCAGTCCCATTCCCCCGCTCTATCCCCGTAGCCCTGCAAGTTTATTTCCCTGAAGTGCCTATCCAGTCTCCCCTTGTACTCAATACCTCTATTTATGAAGCCCAAGATCCCATATGCTTTGCTAACCACTCTCTCAATATGTCCTGCCACCTTCAGGGCCCAATGCACATTAACTCCCAGGTCCCTCTTTCCCTGCACACTCTTTAAAACTGTGCCATTAAGTGTATATTGCCTCTCCCCGTTCCTTCTGCCAAAATGCATCACCTCACACTTCTCTGTATTAAGTTCCATCTGCCACAAACCCGTGTTGGCTCTCCTTAATTAGCTTAAACCTCTCCAAGTGCCCATTAATTTTTTCCTTGATTATTGTTTCTATAACTTTACCCACCACTGATGTTAAACTGATCGGCCTGTAGTTACTAGGATTGTCCATACACCCTTTCTTGGGCAATGGTGTCACATTTGCCACTTTCAAATCCTCAGGTACCTCTCCCGCATCTAAGGAAGATTGGAGAATTATGTCTAATTGTCCGAAGATCCCATGGCATTATTATATGGCTTGGTGTGAATTCTTGTCTGATAACGTTCCTGTGAAGCACCTTGGGATGTTTTACTACATTAAAGGCGCTGTATAAATGCAAGTTGTTGTTGTTGAGGAGGTAGCTGCAGGTGGTCAGAATGAATAGTGGTAGCAGCTGGAGAGTGAACACCTAGTGCCCAAGGACCAGAGGCTCCTGTCTCAGCTGCGGTGGCTGCTGATTTCAACCATATAGGGTGTTTAGAAAACGAGATTACTAGCTGAGCAAAATCACTCACGAATCATTTACCCTGAAAGGTCTGGCAGAGTATAGCGGATCAGCAGGATCTGTGCAGTCCTGTTTGATCGGGAGGGGGAGGATCCAGTTGTCATGGTCCATGTAGGAACCAATGACATAGGTAGAACTAAGAATGAGGTTCTGCTGAGGGAATTTGAGGAGCTAGGGTCTAAAATAATAAGCAGAACCACAGGGGTAATAATCTCTGGATTACTACCTGACCCACGCGCAAATTGGCATAGGGTCAAGCAGATCAGAGAGTTAAATGCGTGGCTCAAAGAGTGGTGTGGGAAAAAGGGGTTTCAATTCATGGGGCACTGGCACCAGTACTGGAGAAAGAGGGAGTTGTTCTGTCAGGACGGGCGCCACTTAAACCGGGCTGGCACCAGTGTCCTGGCGAATCGAATAACTAGGGCTGTAGATAGGGCTTGAAACTAAAAAAGGGGGGGGTAGGGGTCAGGTGAGGGGAAATTTAGAAATCTAAAGAGAAAGGTCAAGCCAATACAGCAGTGTAGCGATTTGGGTAAAAATAAACAGAGTGTGACAGGAAGGGACAGAGAATTTAACGGTAGCAGTGCAGCAGAGAATAAGGTCAAAGCAGAGAATAATGGTAAAACATTTAAATTAAAGGCTCTTTATCTGAATGCACGAAGCATTCATAACAAGATAGACGAACTAGTGTCACAAATAGAGATACATGGGTTTGATCTAATAGCCATTACAGAGACATGGTTGCAAGGTGGCCAAGGTTGGGAACTAAATGTTCCAGGTTACTTGACGTTTCGAAAAGACAGGCAGAATGGAAAAGGAGGGGGAGTAGCCCTGATAATAAAGGATGACATAAGGACAGTAGCAAGAAAGGATCTCGGCTCAGAAGATCAGGAAGTAGAATCAGTATGGGTGGAGATAAGGAATAACAAGGGGCAGAAAACACTGGTAGGAGTAGTGTATAGGCCCCCCTAACAGTAGCTATAACGTTGGACAGAATATTAATCAAGAAACAGTAGGAGCTTGCAACAAAGGCAATGCAATAATCTTGGGGGACGTTAATCTACATATAGACTGGACAAATCAAATTGGCAAAGGTAGTTTGGAAGACAAGTTTATGAATTCATTTGGGACAGTTTCATAGAACAATATGTCATGGAACCAACCAGGGAACAGGTTAATTTAGATCTTGTACTGTGTAATGAGACAGGGTTAATTAGCAATCTCATAGTAAAGGATCCTCTGGGGCATAATAATCATTATATGATAGAATTTCACATTAATTTTGAGAGTGACTTGCCTAAGTCTGAAACTACAGTCTTAAACTTAAATAAAGCCAATTACAGAGGTATGAAGGGCAAGTTGGCTAAGGTAGATTGGAAAAATAGATTAAAAGGTATGGCGGTAGATAAGCAGTGGCTAGCATTTAAAGAAATATTTCATAATTCTCAACAAAAATACATTCCATTGAGAAACAAAAACTCCACGGGAAAAGTGATCCAACCATGGCTAACTAAAGAAGTTAAGTATAGCATTAGATTGAAAGAAGAAGCTTATAATGTTGCAAAGAATAATAGTAAACCTGAGTATTGGGAGAGTTTCAGAAACCAGCAAAGGTTGACCAAAAAATTGATAAAAAGGGAAAAAATAGAACACGAGAGAAAACTAGCAAGAAATATAAAAGCAGATTGTAAGAGCTTCTACAAGTATATAAAAAGGAAGAGAGTAGCAAAAGTAAATGTTGGTCCCTTAGAGGCTGAGACAGGAGAAATTATTATGGGGAATAAGGAAATGGCAGAAGCGTTAAACAAATATTTTGTATCTGTCTTCACAGTAGAAGACACAAAAAGCATACCAAAAATGGTGGGAAACCAAGGGTCTAATGAGGGTGAGGAATTTAACGTAATTAATATAAGTAGAGAAAAAGTACTAGAGAAACTAATGGGACTAAAAGCCGACAAATCCCCTGGACCTGACGGTCTACATCCTAGAGTTCTAAAAAAGGTGGCTGAAGAGATAGTGGATGCATTGGTTTTGATCTTCCGAAATTCCCTAGATTCTGGAATGGTCCCAGCGGATTGGAAGGTCGCAAATGTAACACCGCTATTCAAGAAAGGAGGGAGAGAAAAACAGGGAACTACAGGCCAGTTAGCCTGACATCAGTCATCGGGAAAATGCTGGAATCCATTGTTAAGGAAGTGGTATCAGGGCACTTAGAAAATCATAACATGATTAGGCAGCATCAACATGGTTTTATGAAAGGGAAATCGTGTTTGACAAATTTATCAGAGTTTTTTGAGGATGTAACTAGCAGGGTAGATAAAGGGGAACCAGTGGATGTAGTATACTTGGATTTCCAAAAGGCATTTGATAAGGTGCCACATAAAAGGTTATTACACAAGATTAGGGCTCATGGGGTTGGGGGTAATATAGTAGCATGGATAGAGGATTGGTTAACGGACAGAAAACAGAGAGTAGGGATAAGTGGATCTTTTTCAGGTTGGCAGGCTGTAACTAGTGGGGTGCCGCAAGGATCAGTGTTGGGGCCTCAGCTATTTACAATCTATATTAATGACCTCGATGAAGGGACCGAGTGTAATGTATCCAAGTTTGCTGATGATATAAAGCTAGGGGGGTCTGTAAGCTGTGAGGAGAACACAAAGAGTCTGCAAAGGGATATAGATAGACTAAGTGAGTGGGCAGTAAGGTGACAGATGGAGTATAATGTAGGGAAATGTGAGGTTATTCACTTTGGTGGGAAGAATAGAAAAACAGAATATTTTTTAAATGGTGAGAAACTTTCAAATGTTGGTGTTGAGAGAGATTTGGGTGTCCTCGTACAAGAAACACAGAAAGCTAGCATGCAGGTACAGCAAGCAATAAGGAAGGCAAATGGCATGTTGGCCTTTATTGCAAGGGGGTTGGAGTATAAGTGTAAGGAAGTCTTGCTACAATTGTACAGGGCCTTGGTGAGACCACACCTGGAGTACTGTGCACAGTTTTGGTCTCCTTATCTAACGAAGGATATACTTGCCTTGGAAGCGGTGCAATGAAGGTTCACTAGATTGATTCCTGGGATGAGAGGGCTGTCCTCTGATGAGAGATTGTGTAGAATGGGCCTGTACTCTCTGGAGTCGAGAAGAATGAGAGGTGCTCTCATTGAAACATACAGGATTCTGAAGGGGATTGACAGGGTAGATGCTGAGAGATTGTTTCCCCTGGCTGGAGTGTCTAGAACTAGGGGGCATAGTCTCAGGATAAGGGGCAGCCCTGTTAAGACTGAGATGAGGAGGAATTTCTTCACTCAGAGGGTTGTGAATCTTTGGAATTCTCTGTTCCAGAGGGCTGTGGATGCTGAGTCTTTGAGTATATTCAAGGCTGAGAGAGATAGATTTTTGGACTCTAGGGGAATCAAGGGATATGGAGATCGGGCGGGAAAGTGGAGTTGAGGTCGATGATCAGACGTGATCTTATTGAATGGCGGAGCAGGCTCGAGGGGCCGTATGGCCTACTCCTGCTCTTATTTCTTATGTTCTTATGTCCTTGCACTACTGTCCTACCATGGAGATCTCAGCTTGCCCAAATGCTCAACTTCATCATCGTCAGCATCAACAACTTCCATTTATCCAGTGCCTTTAATACAGTGAAACATCCCAAAGTGCTTCACAGAGCCATATTCCATCAAGTGGACAATGGGCCAAAAGAGATATTAGGAGGGGTAGCTCAAAGCTTGGCCAAAGTAGTGGGTTTTAAGGAAGGTCCAAAAAGAAGAGACGGAGGGGGAGAGGCGGAGGGGTTTAGGGACAGAATTCCAGAGCTTAGGGTCCAGGCGATTGAAGGCACGTCCGCCAATGGTGGGGACTCAGAGGAACTAAGAAATCGGGAGTGGGGTGGCGGCGGCAGGGATGTTGTAGGGCTGGAGAAGCTTGCAGAGAAAGAGAGAGGTTTGGCCATGAGGAGATTCAGATACTGTTGCTACGATAGAGGCTTTGTGCTCAATCTAAAAGCTAAAGGAAACTGTCCCGTGTGGCCTCATCATGTTGCGGTTTCAGATTTGAGGACACCTTGAGGCAGTGATTCACAGATCAGTGGACATATTGAGGGATGCCCAGCAGCAGGGGCATGGCAGGAGTAGGTACGGATCAAGCTTCTGTCTAACAGGGCGATGCCACATCTGGCCCAACCAACAACACCCTTTTGTAAGTAACAACAGCTGGGTATGAAAGTGAGCAGGGCTGTCAGTAGGGTCGCCAACCCTCCAGGATTGCCCTGGAGCCTCCAGGAATTAAAGACTCATCTCCAGGACACTGGCTACGAGTAACCCAGGAGAAAAATCACAGAGGCATTTAAAAAAAAAGATGTTTCTCTTTCACTTTCATTTATTAGTTGCAAAAATATTGGAGATGGGGGAAAAAACGGTGGTTTAACTGACAGTCAAGAATCATCCAATGGGATAATGAAGAATCTGTTTGCCTTCCAATTGGTGGTGGGGGAAGGTGTTAAACCGCGAGGATGGATGTATTGGGTGGTCAATGGCGGGAGTGTGGGGGCGGGAGGTCATGTGATGAAACCTCCAGGAATATGTCCAACCAGAGTTGTCAACCCTAGCTGCCAGCCATTGCAAGGAACAGATGGAAAGAAATTAAGAACGTACCTTTATACAGCACCTTTCACAACATCAGGACATCCCAACGCGCTTTACAGCCAATGAAGTGCTTCTGCAGCACAGTCACTCTTTTAAAATAGGAAACGCGGCAGCCAATTTGCGCACAGCAAGCTCCCACAAATAGCAGTCTGGTAATGACCAGATCATTTGTTTTTAGTGATGTTGGTTGAGGGATTAATGTTGGCCAGAACTCCCCTGCTCTTCTTTCAAATAGTGCCGAGCTTTTACGTCCACCTGAGAGGGCTGATGGGGCCTTGGTTTAATGACGCTTCCAAAAGACGGCACCTCCGACAGTGCAGCACTCCCTCAGTACTACACTGGAGTGTCAGTCTAGATGTTATGCTCAAGATTCGGGACTTGAACCCACAATGTGTAGGACAGTGTCTTAGAAACCTAGACAACAGGAGGAATATGATCAGGATCAGGTGTCCCACTGAAGTCATATGGTCACAAAGTAGATTCAGATGATTAAGATCCTTCAACCCATTTGATCTCACCTTTCCAGAACACCAACACTACTATCATCCCATTAAAGCATGAGTCCAGTGTAATGACCTGAGCCATGCTTCCTGTTAACCCGTTCCAGCTGTCGTTTACCCTCTGTGTCAAGGAATACCTCCTGACACCAATCCTAAGCTTGCCATTCATACCTTGAAGACGTGCCCTCTTGGACAATCAGAAATTGGATGAGCTGAAGTTTATGGATGGTGAAGGATTGGAGGCCAGCCAGAGAGCACCTCAATAGTCATCTGGAGGAGTTTCAGCAGCAGATGGGCTGAATTAGGGGTGGATGCGGGTGATGTTATGATGGTGGAAGTAGGTGGTCATTGTGATGGAGAGAGGATATGCAGTCGGACGCTCAGCTCTGGGTCGAATAGGATGCCGAGATTGCAAACAGTCTTGTCCAGCTTGAGACAATGGGCAGGGACAGGGATGGCAAGAGTAGGGAATTTGTGCCGGGAGCCAAAGACAATAATGGCCTTGGTCTTCTCCAATGTTTAACTAGAGGAACTTGGGCCTCATCCAAGACAAGCAGTCTGACAACACAGAGTCAGTGGAGGGGCCGAGAGAGGTGATGGAGAGGGAGGGCTGGGTGTCGTCAGCGGACATATGGAAGCTGATCCCATGTCTTCAGATGATGTCACCAAGAGGCAGCAGGTCGATGAGGAAGACGAGGGGGCGGAAAGAGAAGCCATTACTGGAGATGCTCTGGCTGCATTTCAGAAGACGTTAACAGTCAGCCACAATAGAGTCAGACTGGAGTCACGTGTTGGCCAGACCGTGCAGGGGTGGGTGGTTCCCTTCCCTGAAGAGCTTTTGTGAGCCCATTGAGTTTTTAATGGCAATCTAACGGCTCACAAAAAGCCAGGTTTATTTGAATTCAATTTCACAACTTGCCACGATCTCATGATCTTTGGATATTTTGTTCAGTACCAGAACCACTACACCACCGTACTGAAGCAAAAAGACACATGTGGATACAGAACGCAGATATATACACACACAAAAATATACGTAAAGGTATGTACACATGTATATATGCTGATATACACACCCATATACATATGCAGAAGCATTACATAGAACTTACAGCACAGGAACAGGCCATTCAGCCCAACCAATCTATGCTGGTGTTTACGCCCCACACGAGCCTCATGCAACTTTAATGACCTCTACCCACCCAATAAACATGTCCTTCTATTCCTTTCTCCCTCATGTACTTATCTCGCTTCCCCCTTAAATGATATTCGCCTCAACTATTCCACAATCTCGCTACTCTCTGAGTAAAGAAGTTTCTCCTGAATTCCTTAATGAATTTATTAGTGACTAAGCTTATATTTATAGCCCCTAGTTTTGGACTCCCCCACAAATGGAAACATCTTCTTTATGTTTACCCGAGTGAATTCCTTGATAATTTTAAAGACCTCTATCAGCTCATCTCTAGGTCTTCTCTTTTCAACCTCGGATCTGCGGGTTAGCGTTCTCTAAGGCGGCCTTCGAGACACACAACAACGCAAAATCATCGAGCAGAAACTGATAGCCAAGTTCCGCACCCATGAGGACGGCCTCAACCGGGATCTCGGTTTCATGTCACGCTACAGAACGTGACTCGACATCATTGTCTGGTTCAGAGGTGTGACTTCCAGTTTTTAAAAAAAAGTTAAAAGCTTAACTGCAGACTGCAGCATTTGACACGTTGGACCCCCTGTGACCCACCTCATTGTCTTAGCTGTACTCTGCTGTGTCTTTGATGTAATGCCTCCCTGACGGATTGTATCTCTGCAGACACATTGTTCTCTGTCTATATATACTTTGTAATCGATTTGTATTCCCTCACTGTACCTGAAGAAGGAGCAGAGCTCCGAAAGCTCGTAATTTCAAATAAAACTGTTGGACTATAACCTGGTGTTGTGCGACTTCTCATTTTTCTCTTTTCTAGAGAAAGATGCCCCAGCCTGTTCAGTCTTTCCTGATAATTGTACCTTCTCAGTTCTGGTAACATCCTTGTATTTTTTTTTGCACCTTCTTGAGTGCTTCTATATCATTGCAATATGGCGACCAGAACTGTGCACGGTGCTCCAAGTGTGGTCTAACCAAGGTTCGATACTAGTTTAACATAACTTTTCTGCTTTTGAATTCTATCACTCTAGAAATGAACCCTAGTGCTTTGATTGCACTTTTTATGGCTTTGTTAACCTGCGTTGCTATTTTTAGTGATTTGTGAATCTGTACCCCTGGATCTTTTTGTGCCTCTAGCTCACTAGTTTTTTGTTTTCCGTGGAGTAGGTGGCCTCTTTATTGCTCCTACGAAAATGCACTACCTCACACTTATCTATATTGAAGTTAATTTGCCATTTATACAGCCATCATCCATACAACAACAACAACTTGTATTTATACAGCACCTTTAACGCAGTAAAACGTCCCAAGGCACGTCACAGGAGTGTTATCAAACAAAATTTGACTCTGAGCCACATAAGGAAATTTTAGGACATGTGACCAAAAGCTTGTTCAAAGAGGCAGGTTTTATGAAGCGTCTTAAAGGAAGAGAGAGAGGTTGAGAGGTTTAGGGAGGGAATTCCAGAGCTTGGGGCCTAGGCAGCTGAAGGCACGGCCACCAATGGTGGAGCGAAGAAAATTGAGGATGCACAAGATGCCAGAATTGGAGGAGCGCAGAGAGCTCGGAGGGTTGTAGGGTTGGCGGAGGTTACAGAGATAGGGAGGGGTGAGGCCATGGAGGGATTTGAAAACGAGGATGAGAATTTTAAAATTGAGGCGTTGCGGGACTGGGAGGCAATGTAGGTCAGCGAGCACGGGGTGACGGGTGAACAGGACCTGGTGCGAGTTAGGACACGGGCAGCCAAGTTTTGAATAAGCTCAAGTTTATGGAGGGTGCAAGGTGGGAGGCCAGCCAGGAGAGCATTGGAATAGTCCAGACAAATAAACAATGTTATACACACAGGTACCACCCCTCCACCCCTCATGCATGCATGTGCACACACACACACACACACACACAGTGCAAATACATATGCATATAACTGACAAAAAATTCAGAGGGGAAATTTGGGAAAAATAATTTAAGCAGCGAGTTGTTGTGATCTGGAATGCGCTGCCTGAAAGGGTGTTGGAAGCAGATTCAATATTAATTTTCAAAAGGGAATTGGATATATACTTGAAAAGGAAACATTTGCAGGGCTATGGAAAAGAGTGGGGAGTGGGACTAATGAAGTAACGGAGAGGGTTGATGAGGGTAGTGTGGTTGATGTTGTGCATATGGACTTTCAAAAGATGTCTAGCAAAATACCACATAAATGAAAGCCCACGGGATTAAAGGGACAGTGGCTGCATGGATACAAAATTGGCACAGGGACAGAAAGTAGAGAGTTGTGGTGAGCGGTTGTTTTTCAGACTGGAGGGAAGTATACAGGGGTCGGCATTAGGGCCACTGCTCTTTTTGATTTCTATTACTGACCGGGACTTGGCTATACAGGACATAATTTCAAAGTTTTCAGATGACGGAAAAAAATGTAATAAGCAATGAGGTGGATAGTAGCAGACTTCAAGAGGACTTAGACAGACTGGTGAAATGGCAGATGAAATTTTACGCAGAGAAGTGTGAAGTGATACATTTTGGTAGGAGAGGCAATATGAACTAAATGGTACAATTTTAAAGGGGGTGCAGGAACAGAGAGACCTGGGGATTTTCATACACAAATCTTTGAAGGTGGCAGGACAAGTTGAGAAGCCTTTTAAAAAAGCATTGGGATCCTTGGCTTTATTAACAGAGACTTAGGGGGAAACATTTGGTAGGTTAACGCCTCCCATTAGGGCTTGCAGAGGGCAGTAATGGGGCGCTGTTGCAGCCGCGCCGGGTCAAGGTAAATCCAGCACTGCACGGCAAATCAGAACCCCCTCCCCCCCCCCGTTGCGCCGCCAGTACAAGGTACCACTGCGAACTTCAACGCCAGGCAGATCATAACATCAGTGAGCGTGCAACGCTCACTGGGCGCCCGATTTGCAAAATTAATTGTCGCCACTTACCTTTGCGCCGCGACCAGACAGCGACAGGGAGAGCAGGCGCACAGCTGACGGAAGCCGGCTCCAGCGACATTATTTAAAGGCATCCGCATTAATCACTCGCAGCTGTCACAGGGCAGGTTAGTTTCAGTGGCTTCTTGTCAGTTTCAGCCAGTGGAGCAGTTTGTATGAGTAATTTCAAGCTTCTTTTTTATCAGCAGTCTTCTGGCAAGTGCAAAGTGGCAACATTTATTGTTCAAAGATTCAAACTGCTGCACTTGGCACCATTAATGGGGGCTGTACTGGCGCCACCTCGCCCTCCAGGATCTACGGTGGAGGGAGCGTAGGCAGACAGAAATACGGGAACATGTGCGCAGAGGGATGAGGTGGGACATCAGGGCTCTCACCAGGAGGCCTTACCCTCCGGGGGTATTCCAACAGCACTTCTCCTACCTCCAATTAAGCGAGGAGCACTGCATTAGACGGCTCTGCATCACCAAGGTGGTGGTCACAGAACTCTGCCACCTCCTCCAAACAGACCTCCAGCCTCACAGCAGGATGACTTAAACCCCAGATCCCTTTTGCTCACCACATGCCCATCATACCATCCCTGTGTCATGCCATATCACAGCGTCCTCCTGGGCGCAAAGATGAAATGAGAGAGACCACAAAATATTGCAAACTCCATTAATAAATTTATGCATAAACATATCACACATATCACATTCATTCTAATAACTAATGACCCTTGTGCCTGCCATAGTTGAATAGCTGTCATCGTGTACAAGGCGTGAGATGTGGGTGTGAGTGTTGGTAGGTAGAGATTGTTGGTAGGAGCGCTGGGGGGTCTGGTGCTTTAGGCGGTGTGTGAAGCTTGTGATACAGACGGTTGTATGTAGCATTTGTTGAAGCATTCAATCACCCTGACCACCCGACTGAGGTGGATCTGCCATGAGCACGCCTGCTTCAGTCCTCCGGCTCCTTCTCCTTGTTGTGCTTCTCCTTGCTGAGGCAGCTGCACAGCCAGCAATGCTAAGAATGAGGTGCTGCAGTATCAATGAACCTCCCCTTTAAGTACTGGGTAAAGCTTGTGGCAATGATGAGTTGAAATTAGACTGCACCAGATATTGGTCCACCCTTTGAGTGTAACGCCACTGAACAAGGCCTTTAAGACTTGATTTAGCGGCCCAATCATTTCTTTGAGCAGTGAGAATGAATTTTGCGTGCAGGCTAAAGCATTAGCGCCTGGCGCTAATTCTCAAACTTTTCTAAAGATAGCGCCCATTCCTGGGCTATAATGAATTTCTAGCCCTTAGAGTACAAAAGCAAGGAAGTTATGGTGAACCTTTAATAAATCACTGGTTTGGCCTCAGCTGGAGTATTGTGTTCAATTCTGGGCTCCACACTTTAAGAAGAATGTCAAGGACTGGGAAAGGGTGCAGAAGAGATTTACTCGAATGGTTCCAGGGATGAGGGACTTCAGTTATGTGGAGAGACTGGAGAAGCTGGGTTTGTTCTCCTTAGAGCAGAGAAAGTTAAGGGGAGATTTAATAGAGGTGCTGAAAATTATGAATGGTTTTGATAGACTATATAAGGAGAAACTGTTTCCAGTGGCAGAAGGGTCGGTAACCAGAGGACACAGACTTAAGGCGATTGACAAAAGAACCAGAGGAAACATGAGGAACAATTTTTTTTTACACAGCGAGTTGTGATCTGGAACGCGCTGCCTGAAAGGGCGGTGGAAGCAGATTCAATAGTAACTTTCAAAAGGGAATTGGATACTTAAATTTACAGGACTATTGGGGAAAGAGCAGGGGAGTGGGACTAATTGGACAGCTTGACCATAGAGCCGGCATGGGCACAATGGGCCGAATAGCCTCCATCTGTGCTGTATGATGCTATGATATACCTGTATGCACACATGACAGATTTACTGATAGAATAGTGGAGGCAAAGACCCTGGAAAGATTTAAGAGACAATTAGGTGCTGCAATGATAGCAAAATGCTGCAATGTGTTGGGGGTTGGGGGGGCGGGTGGGGGTGGAGGGAGGGTGTGCATTAAGATCTACTTAGGATTACATAGGACAGCGGTTCCCAACCTTTTCCTTCATGCGGACCACCAGCCGTTTAAAAATTGCTTCTGCGGACCACCAGCCGTTTAAAATTTTTTTAACAGCCTATGGCTGACGGGAGTCAAACTTATATATTTTTTTTCACGGACCACCTGCAGTACCCTCGCGGACCACCAGTGGTCCGCGGACCACAGGTTGGGAAACGCTGACATAGGATATATGGCTGAAAAACAGGCATTTCGGCCCAACCAGTTCATGCAGGCGTTTATGCTTATGCTCCACTCGAGATCTCTGGATAGATATATTAGGATGGGCCGAATGGCTTCTGTGATCTGTAATTATGTTGTGATACACACGCACTCAAATGCAGTAAGCACATAAGAAATAGGAGCAGGAGTCGGCCATTTGGTCCTTAAGAGTTTAACTCAATTACTTTTCGTGCAAAATAACTCCACTGCTAGGATTTTTTGCAATGCCCACGGTGAACACCTTTTACCGATATTCTTGCATCATCTCATTATTTGGACTAAAGGAAAATGAATTCAGTGTATTGCACTGTATGTACTGTGTCTGTGTGTAAACGACTCGCAATGGGGAATGAATACAATGTCCACGGCAGCAACACCTTGAGATTATTAGAAAGGGTCACTGCAAATGAGGGACTGATTCCACATCGTTCGCTTCAGAGCAAACGTTGTAATCTCTCGCTAAATAGTCAGAAAAAAACAAAGCTGCTTGATTGCTGTCATCTCGTTGCACTTTACATTACAAAGCTGAGATGAGAATGGGCTGCTTTTTAAGTCGATATGTAGATGGGATTGTGCATTATATCAGGTGGGCTCAATATATCTGCTACATTTCAGCATCGTCTGCGGAGACCCAGTACACAAATCCGTCTGATTTTCTTAAAGGGACAGCCCGCACGCTGTCAAGTTGTACAACAGCAAAAAAAAAGACAGCAGCAGGGGAAAAGGCATCGAATCAGCCAAGAGCGAAGAGTCTAAAATGATTATTATTTACTAAGAATTAGGGCAGATTGGAATGATGTTTAAATACCGAGACGTGCATTTTTAATTTTTAAATGATGTTTATTTAAAGAGTAAAGACTGGAATATACTGCGTGTGAAATTAGTGAGCACTTAACACGTTCATATATTTTTCTGTCTGCTATTTCAACTGAGTTCTTAATCAATTCAAAACAGCCGATAGAGGGATTTAATATCAACCTCACCAACAGTAATTCTAGCCTTACATTGTTTGAAACAGTTCTTATTTCAGGTGTAACCTGCATCCACACTTAATCTTTTGATCTTCCTGTAAATAGTTTTTAGGTTATCTAAAATAAGTGAAAATTGAGATCTCTGTTGACAGCTGCTGTAATTATGCCCATTTAAATGAAACACAAGCACATATACATGCACATACACACAGACACATGCACACACAAACACAGACACATACACAGACACATACACACACAACAACTTGTATTTATATAGTGCCTTTAACGTAGTAAAACAGCCCAAGGCGCTGCACAGGAGTATTTTAAGACACACACACACAGATACATACAGACACAGACACACACACAGATACACGCACAGACACACACAGATACATGCAGACACACACAGACACAGATACATGCACAGACGCACACAGATGCAGACACACGCACACACAGACATACACACAGATACATACACACACACACAGATACATACAGACACAGACACACACACAGATACACGCACAGACACACACAGATACATGCAGACACACAGACACAGATACATGCACAGACGCACACAGATGCAGACACACGCACACACAGACATACACACAGATACATACACAGACACACAGATACACACACAGAGATACATACACAAAAATATACACACAGATACACACACACAAACACATACACAGACTGACAGACACATATATGCGCACAGACACACAAACAAATACGCAGACACATGCACATACACTGACAGACACACACACAAACGTACACTGACAGAGACACACACAAACATATAAGCACCAGACATGTACAAACACAGACATACACAAAGTATTAATCTGGCCTCCTTCTGTGCTATAAGATTCTATGAAAGTAGGTTTTGACTGGCCTTTTGCTTAAATCTGAATCATTAACCTGTCCAGTCTCTTCACACATGCTAACGGACTTGTGTGCTTTAGGCATTTTCTGTTCTGTCTCACACAAGAGGGAGCTTTGAAACAATTCTAGTTCTCAGAATCTATACACAAGGCAGTTACCTCTGCTTGCTAGAGAGCCGACTCTCAGTTAAGACAGGTCCTTATTTGACTCAGTTATTTTATTGCAAAAGCTATTTTAAAAAGAAGCACCCAATCCTGATCATAGGGAGCTGCTTGCAACAAGCACCATGAATTAAAACTAGCAGAAATCAACCTTCGGGTTTATTGAAACCATTTTTTCAAATTTCAAAATAAAAGGATAGACTAAAATTGGTTATATTAAATTTTCTGATTTTTAAAATTGCCTTTACAAGATAACCTGGGTGAATAAACATTGCTTTCGAATTAATGTTCATTTTAAAATGACATTGCAAGAATATACAAATTTAGTTTTCAAAATCTTAAAAACAGACAAAAATGCAAATATATACACACAAAAAACTTATAAATATATATACACACACACAAAAAGTCTTATATCAAAAAAAAGACTTGCATTTCTATAGCGCCTTTCTCGGCCACCGGACATCTTAAAGCGCTTTACAGCCAATGAAGTACTTTTTGAAGTGTAGTCACTGTTGTAATGTAGGAAACGCGGCAGCTAATTTGTGCACAGCAAGCTCCCGCAAACAGCAATGTGATAATGACCAGGTAATCTGTTTTAGTGATGTTGGTTGAGGGATAAATATTGGCCCAGACACTGGGGAGAACTCCCACTGCTCTTCTTCGAAATAGTGCCGTGGGATTCTTTACCTCCACCTGAGAGGGCAGACGGGGCCTCGGTTTAACTTAACTGTTGTTATCTCGGTTTAACTTAACGTCTCATCTGAAAGACGCCACCTCCGACAGTGCAGCGCTCCCTCAGCACTGCACTGGGAGTGTCAGCCTGAATTTTGTGCTCAAGTCTCTGGAGTGGGACTTGAACCCACAACCTTCTGACTCAGAGGCGAGAGAGAGAGAGAGTGCTACTCACTGAGCCACGGCTGACATCACTGATATCAGTATGTATATACACAAAAAATTATTAAAAATATACAGAAAAAACTTATATATATATATATGCACACACACACAAACTTATATATATATATATAGATATATACAAAAAACTCATAAATATATCTATACACACACACATACAATACTTATATAAATGCAATTCTGAGGAAGGATGTTCTTGCCATGGAGGGAGTGCAGCGAAGATTTACCAGACTGATACCTGGGATGGCAGGAATGACGTATGAAGAGAGATTGGGTCGATTAGGCTTATATTTGCTAGAGTTTAGAAGAATGAGAGGGGATCTCATTGAAACTTATAAAATTCTAACAGGACTAGCCAGACTAGATGCAGAAAGGATGTTCCCGATGGCGGGGGAGTCCAGAACCAGGGGTCACAGTCTAAGGATAAGGTGTAAGCCATTTCGGACTGAGATGAGGAGGAATTTCTTCACCCAGAGAGTGGTGAACCTGTGGAATTCTCTACCACAGAAGGCAGTTGAGGCCAATTCATTAAATATATTCAAGAAGGAGCTAGATATATTTCTTAAGGCTAAAGGGATCAAGGGATATGGGGAGAAAGCAGGGACAGGGTACTGAATTTGGATGATCAGCCATGATCACATTAAATGGCGGAGCAGGCTCGAGGGGCCGAATGGCCTACTCCTGCTCCTATCTTCTATGCTTCTATTACCAGGCTCATCTTTGTAGTTCTGCCCCCTTTTTAAAAAAAAACCCATGCAGGTTTACGATCTGTGGTGGGCTTATCGCAGGTACTAATCAAGGCACAAGTGAAGTTACCTCCCCTCGGAAAAAAGGGGTTAATCGCTTTCTCAGAACCTCTCACGCTCGATGCTGGGACAGCTAGTACTCAAGCTCCCGCAGGCTGCACAGATGCTCTGTGTGAAACAGGCTGAAGTTGGTTGAGAGCGGGGGGAAGTTAAAAAAAAGAAAGGAAAGATTTCGGACACACACACAGACCCACATTCCCAGAGGAAGAGCATCTCCAATGTCAATTTCAGGCAGTTTCAGTCACTTACAGGTCGAAGGGCTTTAGACGGAGGGACCGCTGAAGCTTGACTTGTGGACTGTTCGGGGGGGAGCAAGCCCTTGGATTTGTTAAAGGGAACTTGCGCGCACACACACACACAACAAACACAGGTTGGCAATCCAGTGCTTCTGTTCGAACAAATATTTACCCGTTTGTTTGGATTGCTTTTAATTCCCCCGCCGCCGCCGCCACTTAGCAGCAGCAACAGCAGCAGCAATCCAGCAACGCTACCGTGATCCTGCGATGTGTGTTGTGTGCATGTCTCTTTAGCCCTCTAGCCCCCCCCCCCCCCCCCCTCCCCCCAAACAAACAAAAAAAAAGGTTGAAGCTTCGAGCAAAAGTCTTTCGGAAAGGACTTCTCCGTTTATCACACGCCGGTGAGAGAGAGACAGAGAGAGAGAGAAAACTTTGTGGAATTTTCTATTACCCCCAAAAAGTGGGATAATCTCTCCCCCCCCCCCCCCCCACTCACCCCCCACCCCCCCCCCCCCGCCCCAGCTTCCTCCTCCTCATATCTTGGACCTAAAACCTGCTTCCGATCTTCATTCCGAGAGAGCAGATCAAGGATGTTTCTTCTGCCTGCGAGATTTTTGTGCATGTAAGTCTTAAGATATTTTACCTTCTGCGCCGCGTTGTATGTTTTATCGGTA
Organism: Squalus acanthias; assembly: GCA_030390025.1. Lineage (NCBI taxonomy): Eukaryota > Metazoa > Chordata > Chondrichthyes > Squaliformes > Squalidae > Squalus > Squalus acanthias. The sequence goes on along the minus strand of CM059426.1, from coordinate 10,708,518 downwards.
AAAATTCCCTCAAACAAATTGTTCACCTTGTCTGGGAGCATTTTTGGGTTGTTGTTTGTTTGTTTGGTAAATGTTAGACTGCCTGACATTCACGGTATGTTTTTTCCCCCCTCCTGTCCTGCAGATGTCTGCATTTTCTGATGCTGTATTTCCAAGTCCAGGTGAGAGATGGCATTTAAAAAAAAAATTCTCACTATGTAACGATGTATATTTCCGCATTGGTGCATGTTGCCGCCCCTGCGTTCTGTTTAAATTGTTGCATTGAAGCTGTATAATATTAATCACAAAAGGCATAATCCTGGAGGGCATTCGGTATTAATGCGAGTGTCACCTCACCTTTGGTAAACTTTGATATGTGTGTGTGTGTGTGTGTGTGAGAGAGAGAGATTTAAAACGACTTGTTTAAAGCAATGATCAGTTTATCGATTATCTTGCCCCTTCACCCGTCCTGAACTGTACTGGCACAAGATTTGTGCCCAGCGTGCAGGTACTTGAATTCCCGTCTCAAGGTTAGGGTTGTGTCGACGTAATTCTTTTGGGTAAGTTTCCAAGCGAGTATGCCGACAAAAAAAAAAGGTAACGTCTATTTAAAACCAAGGTGATTATATCAAGTGTTAATTTCATCCGTGGCAAGGTTGTGTGCAGGTGGTTATTAACCGCACGGTGCCTGATCCACCACTCCGAGCTCAAACTGAAATAAGTTCATGGGCCGGGACACAAAAGGATTGAAGCACACACACACACACACAGACAGAAAGACATAGAGAGACACACACAGACACACACACACACAGAAAGACATAGAGAGACACACACAGACACACACACACACAGAAAGACATAGAGAGACACACACACACACACAGAAAGACATAGACAGAGAGACACAGACACACACAGACAGAAAGACATAGACAGACACACACAGACACACACACACAGAAGACATAACAGAGAGACACGCACACACAGACACAGACAGAAAGACATAGACAGATAGACATAGACAGAGAGACACGCACACACAGACACACACACACACAGACAGAAAGACATAGACAGACACACACAGACACACACAGACAGAAAGACATAGACAGACACACACACAGACACACACACAGACAGAAAGACACAGACAGACACACACAGGCACACAGATAGACACACACACACAGAAAGACATAGACAGATAGACACACACACACAGAAAGACATAGACAGACACACACAGGCACACAGATAGACACACACACACACACACACACAAAGACATAGAGAGACACACACAAACACAGACACACACACACAGACAGGAAGACATAGACAGACACACAGACAGATACACAGACAGACAGTCTTCCAAACACAGACACACAAAGACACATACAAACACACAGACACTTCCAAACACAGACATAGGTGCTCTCACACACACAAACTAAAGATGAAAATAAAAACTGAAAGTGCATGATGTTCTGTGGGCCAGCAACAGTTAAATCAAAATTATAAAGGGAGGCTTCCAGATGTCACTACACCCAGTGTACAGAGGCAGCATTCACACCAGGTCCTCTGGCACCTGAGAGAGTAATGGTGCCTTTACACTGAAGGGCTGCTGGCAGGTCCACACCTGTGGATCCTCTGAACCCTCTATGTTGACCCTCTGTGTTGACCTTATGCGTTGACCCTGGAAAATATGCCATGACAAAAGTCACTGGTTTGAGTAAAGTAAATGTGAGGGTTTTGGTGGCCCGCTGGGTCGCTCTGTATTGTACAACAGAACGTGACACAACCGAGACCACCTCCCTGCACTGAACGTAAAGGAGATCGGGTCCCAAAACAGCGTCAAAAAATAAAACAACAACTTGCTTTTATATAGTGCCTTTAACGTCGTAAAATGTCCCAAGGCGCTTCACAGGAGCGATATCAAACAAAATTTGACACCGAGCCACATAAGTGGATGGGTGAACGGGATTTGGTGCGAGTCAGAATACGGGGCAGCAGAGTTTTGGATGAGCTCAAGTTTATGGAGAGTGGTAGGTGGGAGGCCGGCCAGCAGAGCATTGGAATAGTCGGGTCTGTAGGTAAAAGAGGCTGGATGAGGTTTGCAGCAGCAGATCGGCTGAGAAAGGGGTGGAAACGGGCGATATTATGAATTTCAAAGTAGGTGGTGTTGCACTAAACGGGAAGATCACGTATAAGCAGGGAAAGATTTGGACTGAAGACCCTTTGTCAGAACTGATCATTCACGACAAAGGCTCTCACCACAATGTCAACTTGTCTTCTTTGATTCATAGAACCTTACAACACAGAAGGAGGCCATTCGGCCCATCGTGCCCGTGCCGGCTCGTTGAAAGCGCTCTCTATAATTAGTCCCACTCCACCCCCTGCCCTTTCCCCGTAGCCCTTTTCAAATATATACCCAATTCCCTTTTGAAAGTTACTGTTGAATCTGCTTCCACCGCCCTTTCAGGCAGCACATTCCAGATCACAACAACTCGCTGTGTAAAAAAAATGAATCTCCTCTCCCCTCTTCTGTCTTTCAAATGTTTTGTTTGCCCAATCAGTTACATAGAAACATAGAAACATAGAAACTAGGAGCAGGAGTAGGCCATTCGGCCCGTCGAGCCTGCTCCACCATTCAATACGATCATGGCTGATCATCCAAATCCAGTACCCTGTCCCTGCTTTCTCACACAGAATCCCCATCGAGCCTGCACCGACACATATCCCACCCTATCCCCGTAATCCCACGTATTTAATTTCCCCTAACATATCCCTTCCTATCCTATCCCCGTAACCCCACATATTTAATCCCCCCCTAACACTAAGGGTCAATTTATCATAGCCAAATCAACCTAACCTGCACATTTTTGGACTGTGGGAGGAAACCGGAGCACCCGGAGGAAACCCACGCAGACACGGGGAGAATGTGCAAACTCCACACAGACAGTCACCCGAGGCCAGATTCGAACCCACGTCCCTGGCGCTGTGAGGCGCCAGTGTCATTGACAGAAAACCAATGACTCTGATCATGAGACACAACTAATAGAATAATTATCAACATAGAAGGAACATAGGAACAGCTGGAGGCCATTCAGCCCCTCGACCCCGTTCCGCCATTCTATTAGATCATGGCTGATCTGTACCTCAATTCCATCTACCTGCCTTTTCTCCATATCCCTTAATATCCTTGCCTAACAAGAATCTATCATCTCAGTTTTGAATTTTCAATTGACCCCCAGCCTCAACAGCTTTTTGGGGGAGAGAGTTCCAGATTTCCACGACCCTTTGTGTGAAGAAGTGCTTCCTGACATCATCCCCTGAACAGCCTAGCTCTAATTTTAAGGTTATGGACTCCCCCCCCCCCCCCCCACCAGAGGAAATAGTTTCTCTCTAACTATACCCTATCAACTCCTTTAATCATCTTAAACACCTCTTATTCAGACATCCCAATTTAGACATGAGTCTAGTTTGAACAATACAAAGGAAACTCATAAACCTAAATCATAATGGGCCAGATTATGCTGTAGCAGGGCAGCTAATGGCATCTGCCGTTAGTTAGATTTGCCCCTGCACCCTTCAGCTCCAAAAATGTTGCCCAAATAAATTTCTGAAAGTGTGAGCTGATAACGGCGCAGTGAGGGAAACAGGGCATCTGGGACCTGAGTGAACAGGGCAAGCAACTGTGTATCTCCTGAACCAATCAAATTGAAGGATTGGGAAATAATCAGTGGAAGGATTAAGAAGGAGGATGGATTAAAGGGGGTGAATTCAATGTTAAATCAGGTACAGAAGGAGAAATAAAGAGAGGGAAAGAAAGAAATAACAACAGAAAACGCTGGAAAAACTCAGCAGGCCAGGCAGCATCCGTGGAGAGAGAAAGAGAGTTAACGTTTCAGGTCGATGACCTTTCATCAGAACTGGGAAGAGCCAGAAATCAAATAGATTTAAGGCCAGGGTAAAGCTGGGAAAAGGGGGAGGGGATAAAGGAACAAAGGGGGAGATGAAGAGACATTAAGAGACATTAAGAGATATGCAAGGCTAGAGGTGGTGTTAATGTGACAGATTAAGGCTGAATGAAGTGTGAAATCCACTGGCAGAATGAAGGACAGCTGCCAGCTTCTAGGAGGAAAAAAAAAAGGTGGGGGGGGACAAATAAAAGGGTGGATAAAATAAAATATAAATGTGATTGGAGCTGAGGTTATGATCTAAAATTGTTGAACTCGATGCAACACATGCCCTTATACCTCCCCTCTTCCCACTGTCCAGGGCCCCAAACACCCCTTCCAGGTGAAACAGCGATTTACTTGTACTTCCTGCAATTTAGTATACTTTATTCGCTGCTCACGATGTGGACTCCTCTACATTGGGGAGACCAAACGCAGATTGGGTGACCGCTTTGCGGAACACCTCCGTTCAGTCCGTAAGGGGGACCCCGAGCTCCAGGTGGCCTGTCACTTTAATTCACCGCTTCACTCCCACTCTGACCTCACCGTCCTTGGCCTATTACACTGTTCCACGGAAGCTCAGCGTAAGCTCGAGGAACAGCACCTCATCTTTCGTTTAGGCACGCTACAGCCCTCTGGACTCAATATCGAGTTCAACAATTTTAGATCATAACCTCAGCTCCAATCACATTTATATTTTATTTTATCCACCCTTTTATTTGTCCCCCCCCACCTTTTTTTTTCCTCCTAGAAGCTGGCAGCTGTCCTTCATTCTGCCAGTGGATTTCACACTTCATTCAGCCTTAATCTGTCACATTAACACCACCTCTAGCCTTGCATATCTCTTAATGTCTCTTAATGTCTCTTCATCTCCCCCTTTGTTCCTTTATCCCCTCCCCCTTTTCCCAGCTTTACCCTGGCCTTAAATCTATTTGATTTCCGGCTCTTCCCAGTTCTGATGAAAGGTCATCGACCTGAAACGTTAACTCTCTTTCTCTCTCCACGGATGCTGCCTGGCCTGCTGAGTTTTTCCAGCGTTTTCTGTTGTTATTTCGGATTTCCAGCATCCGCAGTATTTTGCTATCGTATTAGAGGGAAAGAAAGATTGGATTAAGAGAGAGAAAGACAGAAAGCTCTGGAATGCAAACAAACAAACAAAGACTTGCATTTATATAGCACCTTTAATGACCACCGGACGTCCCAAAGCGCTTTACAGCCAATGAAGTACTTTTGAAGTGTAGTCGCTGTTGTAATGTAGGAAATTCCTTCCCTAAACCTCTCTGCCTCTCCACCTCTCTTTCCTCCTTTAAGACGCTCCTTAAAACCTACCTCTTTGACCAAGTTTTTGGTCACCTGCCCTAATATGTGGTGTGCCAGATAGTGAGATGCTGTTTTCGCGAAGCTAACAGCTAGAGCAGCGCAACTCGGACAGCAATTTTTGGATATTGGCGTTTAACCGCGTATCCTCCTGATGAAGCTGTGCAATATACGCATAAATAACAGAGAGTGCCATTAGCCTCACCGTTACCGTAACAGCAAAATCTGGCCCAACACTTTTGTCTATTAGACTCTCTATTCCTTGCGGTGCCCACCGGTCGAGGAATACCTTGAGAGTACTGGTGGGCACCGCCGGCTCCCTCCTCAGGGTCACCCGAGCACGAACAAGACCGCAGAAGAGATGCGGGCAACCAGAGTGACCCTCACCCCACGGACCAGACTCACCATGGACTTGTGAGTAGGCCGTTTTCGTCAGGCCCAGGAGCAGACCCAGGAGATTGTCCTCTGGTGCTGGAGGTGGAGCAGCACCGAAAGAGTGAATTGACGCTCGATCCAGCAAAACTAATCCACCATCCACCCACCGCCCTCCCCACACAGTGTGGACAAAGATCAGGAGCGTAGGGCTAAAATGTAACTAAAACTGGAGGAGCAGCCTCTCTCTCTCTTTTCCAAATGCTGATGGACCTGCGATGCATTCGCAGCATTTTCTGTAACTTGAGCTCGGTGGAAGACAGTTAACGTCCCAGCTGGTCAGTTGTCCAATCCAGCCAGTGGGACAGGCCATGTTCGCTTGTCACCAGCTTGCGCCACCTCTTACACTTTCACCAGTTCCGGGTACAGTGGGGAACAGGGCAGGGGAGGTTAATACTCTGTGTACAGAGCTTAAGTATCTGAAAGGATTGTTTCATCTGCTCAGAAAGCAGTTTTGTGCATTGGAAGTGAGAAAAACAGAACACCTTGCAATCTTGTAAAAATAGATGAATATTTTTAATGACCACATATTGTAAGAACAGGATGTGGATTACCTGGGAGATGACGTACTCAGCAGTGAGTTACAGGCTGGAATCTAATCGAGGGGTTCGGGTGGTTTATATATAGAATAACGGATACCCAGGAGTGAGTTACAGGCTGGAATCTAATCGAGGGGTTCGGGGGGTTTAAATATAGAATAACAGATACCCGGGAGTGAGTTACAGGCTGGAATCTAATTGAGGGGTTCGGCTAGTTTATATATCGAATAATGGATACCCGGGAGTGAGTTACAGGCTGTAATCTAATCGAGGGGTTCGGCGGGTTTAAATATAGAATAACGGATACCCGGGAGTGAGTTACAGACTGGAATCTAATTGAGGAGTTTGCGTGGTTTATAGATAGAATAATAGATACCCGGGAGCGAGTTACAGGCTGGAATCTAATCGAGAGGTTCGGCTAGTTTATATATCGAATAATGGATACCCAGGAGTGAGTTACATACTGGAATCTAATCGAGCAGTTCAGGTGGTTTATATATAGAATAACGGATACCTGGGAGTGAGTTACAGGCTTGAATCTAATCAAGGGGTTCGGGTTGTTTATATATAGAATAACGGATACCCGGGAGTGAGTTACAGGCTGGAATCTGATCGAGGGGTTCGGGGAGTTTATATATAGAATAACGGATACCTGGGAGTGAGTTACAGGCTTGAATCTAATCAAGGGGTTCGGGTTGTTTATATATAGAATAACGGATACCCGGGAGTGAGTTACAGGCTGGAATCTGATCGAGGGGTTCGGGGATTTATATATAGAATAACGGATACCTGGGAGTGAGTTACAGGCTTGAATCTAATCAAGGGGTTCGGTGGGGTTTATATATAGAATAACGGATACCCGGGAGTGAGTTGCAGGCTTGAATCTAACCAATGGGTTCGGGTGGTTTATATATAGACACTAGTGCACGCGCTGCCCATTTGTACAAGGCATGGAGCAGTCATCAAAGGACCACTGGAGGCAGCTACAAAAGCAGGCAAAGACATTTTTATTTTAGTAGGGCCACTGGAGACCATCTCCTCTTAGGCCTACGAGAGAGCTCCAGCCCGTTGCTGACCCATGAGACATCCTGAGGTTGTGAAAGGCGCTATAGAAGTGCAAAACAAGCGCACTACTCAGAGCTCCGACACGGCAAGAGAGCCCCGGGTGGGCAGAGGAAACGCTTCAAGGACACCATCAAAGCCTCCTTGAAAAAGTGCAACATCCCCACTGACACCTGGGAATCCCTGGCCCAAGACCACACAAAGTGGAGGAAAAGCATCCGGGAAGATGCCGAACACCTCGAGTCTCTTCGCCGGGAGCAAGCGGAAGCCAAGCGCAGGCAGCGCCAGTAGCGCACGTCAACCCAAGCACCCCACCCACCCGCCCCTTCAACCACCGTCTGCCCCACCTGTGACAGAGACTGTAGGTCCCGCATTGGACTCATCAGTCACCTGAGAACTCATTTTTAATGTGGAAGCAAGTCATCCTCGGTTCCGAGGGACTGCCTAAGAGAGAGAGAGAAATGCAAGTGTTCTTTCTTTCATTCAGGGAAATCACTTGCCCAATGTTTGGGACTGTCCCTTTACGTTGAAACAAAGGACAGTACAGGTCTGGAAGAGTCTCTGTAATCCATCGGCCGGTTCCAAAAACAAATCAACCCCCCTCCCAATCACTCACACCCCCGCCAAATGTTGATCCAGTTCTCCCTTAACTCTTTCACGCACTAGCTGCCCCCACCCTTCCCTGGACATTCCAGTCCACATGTTCACCCCTCTGTGTAAAGTCGTTAACTCCATGCTGTCTGTCTTCTAAGTGTGAGAGCACGTCCCCTTGCTCCAGAGTTAGAAGCAATCTCAAAGAAATTATTGGGTTTCAATTTTCCCTTAAGGATCTTGAATAATATCTCCCCAGATATTCACCAATGTAACCAATCCCAGGCTCTTCATCCTCTCCCCATACCTCAGATGCCTTAATCCCGGTATGAGTTCGGCTTCATTTTCTGCACTGCCTCCAATGCCTGGATCCCTTTGATGTACACTTGGAGTACTGCGTGCAATTCTGGTCGCCATAATATAAAAGCATTTACAAGGATTATACCTATCAGGAAAGGATGAACAGGCTGGGGCTCTTTTCGATTGAAAAAAGAAGGCTGAGGGGTGACCTAATAGAGGTCTTTAAAATTATGAAAGGTTTTGATAGAGTGGATTCAGAGAGAATGTTTCCACTTGTGGGGAAGAGCAAAACTAGAGGCCATCAATATAAGATAGTCACCAAGAAATCCAATAGGCAATTCAGAGGAAACTTCCACAGAGTGGAACTTGCTACCACAGGGAGTGATTGAAGTGAATAGTATAGATACATTTAAGGGGAGGCTAGATAAGCATATGAGGGAGAAGGAAATAGAGGGTTATGCTGATAGAGTTAGATGGGGAAAGACGGGAAGAGGCTCAAGTGGAGCACAAACACCGACATGGACTGGTTGGGCCAAATGGCCTCTGTGCTGTATATCCTGTGTAGTACTGTTCCCAGAATTTGTTTATTATTCATTCACTGGCATGATATCGATTGACAGCAGTCCCTAATTGCCCTTGAGATGTGGTGGTGAGACAACTGAATGGTTTGCTAGGCCATTTCAGACGGCAGTTAAGAGTCAAGCACATTGCTTGTGGGTTTGGAGTCACATATAGGCCAGAATGGTAAGGACGGCAGATTTCCTTCCCTAAAGGACATTAGTGAACCAGATGGGTTTTTACGACAATCCAATTTCATGATACTGGCTTTTCCAGATTTATTTAATTAACTGAATTTAAATTCCTCAGCTGCCGTGGTGGGATTTCAACTCACGTCTCCGGATCATTAGGTCCAGATCTCTGGATTACTAGTCCAGTAACATAATCACTAGGCTACCGTACCCCATACCCATTACTCCAGGTATGGATTTAGCCAGTGCCTTGGAGTGACTCATCATCACCTGGAATTTGTATTCTATCCCAAGATCCGGTTAGCTTTCCTGACTGTTGCTGCACACTGCACTAATGTTTCAATGAGTTAGACTGTCAATCCTGTTCTGGGTCCTGTAGCCTACAGCTGTTTATAGAATCATAGAATGATACAGCACAGAAGGAGGCCTTTCGGCCCATTGTGCCTGTGCTGGCTCTTTGAAAGAGCTGACAATTAGTCCCACTCGCCTGCTCGTTCCCCATAGCCCACCCAGCATTATTTTTCCTTTTCAAGTATTTATCCAATTCCCTTTAGAAATTTATTATTGAATCTGCTTCCACCGCCCTTTCAGGCAGCGCGTTCCAGATCACAACAACTCGCTGCGTGAATTTATTTTTCCTCATCTCCCCTCTGGTTCTTTTGCCAATTTCCTTAAATCTGTGTCCTCTGGTTGCCGACCTTTCTGCCACTGGAAACAGTTTCTCCTTATTTGCTCACTAAATTAGATTAGGCAATATTTCCACTGATTTGCCTCCTCTGGCCGCAATACTTTTAATTTATCCCCATTAACTGTAATTTTCCACTCCTCAGTCCACCTTCCCAATCTATCCAGGTTCCTTTGTACTTGGTTTACCTGTTCCCTACTGTTTGAATCCTCTCCCTCTAAATGTGGTTTCATCAGCAAACTTATACAGCTTCAAATCATTTCTAAGACACAAAGAAAACAAGAACGTGCATTTATACAACTCCTTTCATTATCTCAGCATTTCCCAAAGCGCTTGGCCGCCAATGAAGTACTTTTGAAGTACAATGAAGTTCTGACGAAAGGTCTTCGACCTGAAACGTTAACTCTGTTTCTCTCTCCACGGATGCTGCCTGGCCTGCTGAGTTTTTCCAGCGTTTTCTGTTGTTATTTCGGATTTCCAGCATCCGCAGTATTTTGCTAAAGTACTTTTGAAGTGTGGTCACTGTTGTAATGTAGGAAATGCGGCAGCCAATTTGCGCACAGCAAGCTCCCACAAACAGCAATGTGATAATGACCGGATAATTTGTTTTAGTGATGGTGGTTGAGGGATAAATATTGGCCCAGGACATAGGGGAGAACTCCCCTGCCCTTCTTCAAATAGTGCCATGGGATCTTTTTCGCCCACCTGAGAGGCCAGACGGGGCCTTGGTTTAACGTCTCACCCGAAAGGCAGCACTTCCGACAGTGCAGCACTCCCTCAGCACTGCACTGGGAGTGTCAGCCTAGATTTTGTGCTCAAGTCTCTGGAGTGAGATTTAAACTCAGAATCATCAGATGCAGAGGCGAAAGGTGGTACCTTTGACTATTTCTATACACTCTAAACAGCAATGGCCCCAGCCCCGATCCCTGTGGAACCGGCTACTGACCCCTTGCCCAAGGCAACACCAGTCCATTCACAGCCACCCTTTACTTCCTCAGGTTTAGGCAGGTTTCAGTCTACCTCAGAAACCTCCTTCTTAATACATGCCATCTACCTTCTAAACTGATCTCTTGTGTCGCATGGGATCAAAAGCCCTGTTGAAATCTAAATATATCACATCCCCAGAAACAAGGTCTGTCATTTCCTATGTCTTTGCCCCCTGCCACCAACGCCGTTCACTCGCCTCTGAATCCGTCCATCTTCCCGACCACTTTCTCAGGTTGAGGCAGACAGTTTGCAACCATGGCATCCGACAGCTGAGTTTCCAAACCCACGGCTTGTCCATCACAGTGACTTCTCCCAGCGTAATATCACCCCTGTCCGCCCCTGCCTCAGCCCACCTGCTGCTGAAACCCCGAGGGCCCAGGCAGCTGAAGGCACGGCCGCCTCTGGTGGATCGAGGAATATCGGGGATGCGCAAGAGGCCAGAATTGGAGCAGTGCTGAGATCTCAGAGGGTTGTAGGGCTGGAGAAGGTTACAGAGATATGGAGGGGCGAGGCCATGGAGGGACTTGAAAACAAATATGAGAATTTTAAAATCAAGGCATTGCTGGACTGGGAGCCAATGCAACATCAGTAGAGATACAGTCAGTAACACAGGGCGCTGGGGGAGAGGGGTTACTGAGTGACAGTGTGAGGGAGCTGGATTAACATCAGTAGAGATACATTCAGTAACACAGGGCGCTGGGGGAGAGGGGTTACTGAGTGACAGTGTGAGGGAGCTGGATTAACATCAGTAGAGATACAGTCAGTAACACAGGGCGCTGGGGGAGAGGGGTTACTGAGTGACAGTGTGAGGGAGCTGGATTAACATCAGTAGAGATACAGTCAGTAACACAGGGCGCTGGGGGAGATGGGTTACTGAGTGACAGTGTGAGGGAGCTGGATTAACATCAGTAGAGATACAGTCAGTAACACAGGGCGCTGGGGGAGAGGGGTTACTGAGTGACAGTGTGAGGGAGCTGGATTAACATCAGTATTCTCTATAATATACACAGGGGCTGCTATTCTCTTTAATATACACAGGGGCTGCTGCTCTCTGTAATATACACAGGGGCTGCTATTCTCTGTAATATACACAGGGGCTGCTATTCTCTGTAATATACACAGGGGCTGCTATTCTCTGTAATATACACAGGGGCTGCTATTCTCTGTAATATACACAGGGGCTGCTATTCTCTGTAATATACACAGGAGCTGCTATTCTGTATAATATACACAGGGGCTGCTATTCCCTATATTATACACAGGGGCTGCTATTCTCTGTAATATACACAGGGGCTGCTATTCCCTATATTATACACAGGGGCTGCTATTCTGTATAATATACACAGGGGCTGCTATTCTCTGTAATATACACAGGGGCTACTATTCTCTATAATAGACACAGGGGCAGCTATTCTCTATAATATACACAGGGGCTGCTATTCTCTGTAATATACACAAGGGCAGCTATTCTCTGTAATATAAACAGGGGCTGCTATTCTCTATAATATAAACAGGGGCTGCTGTTCTCTGTAATATACACAGGGGCTGCTATTCTCTGTAATATACACAGGGGCTGCTATTCTATGTAATGTACACATTGGCTGCTATTCTCTATAATATACACAGGGGCTGCTATTTTCTATAATATACACAGGGGCTGCTATTCCCTATAAATTCACAATTTTTGAGTTAACACGTCAAGCAAATTTCTAAATGCGATGGAGTCGAAGATCATCCAATCCGGACACTGCGCTCGTGGTCTGAGGCAGGTTGTGTCAGGATGTTTTCCTTCATCAAAGGTACAGTAAACAAAAAAAGCAAGAACAACTTGCATTTATACAGCGCCTTTAATGTAGTAAAAGGTCCCAAGGCACTTCACAGGAGCGATTATCAAACAAAATTTGACACCAAGCCTCATAAGGAGATATTAGGACAGGTGAGATGGTTTTAAGCAGCGTCTTAAAGGAGGAGAGAGAGGTAGCGAGGTGGAGAGGTTTAGGGAGGGAATTCCAGAGCTTAGGGTCCAGAGAGCTGAAGGCACCGCCGCCAATGGTGGAGCTATTAAAACCGGGGATGCGCAAGAGGCCAGAACTGTAGGAGCGCAGAGATCTCAGAGGGTTGTCGGGCTGGAGGAGGTTGCAGTGCTAGGGATACAATAGCATCTGTTACGAGGTTTGGAATAGGCAAGAGGGTAGCAAAGAGTCACCCTTATCGCTCCTCTGGTATTCACTGTGAAACTATTTGAATGTTTGGCGGTGTTTCTTTCAATTGAGAAATCTAACTCAAGGAGCAATGCCCGTGGTGCTTGGAGAGAGTACAAAACAAAACAATAATTAATGCTTGTGTGACAACGATCTTGGATTTTAAAACCCTGTGGACTGTAGGATGAAAGAAAGTAGAAAGAAAGACTTGCATTTATGTCCTCAGGACATCCCAAAGCGCTTTACAGCCAATGAGGTACTTTCTTTGAAGTGGAGTCACTGTTGTAATGTAGGAAACATGGCAGCGAATTTGCACACAGTAAGCTCCCACAAACAGCAATGTGACTATCACCAGATAATCTTTTTTTAGTGATGTTTGTTGGTTAAATATTAAATATTGGTCAGGACACCAGCGGCCACTCCCTTGCTCTTCTTCGAACAGTGCTGTGGGATCTTTTACATCCACCTGACAGAGCAGACGGGGGCCTCGGTTTAACGTCTCATCGGAAAGACGACACCTCCAACAGTGCAGCACTCCCTCAGCACTGCACTGGGAGTGTCAGCCTAGATATTATGCTCAAGTCTCTGGAGTGAGGCTTGAACCCACAACCTTCTGACTCAGAGGCGAGAGAGAGCGCTACCCACTGAGCGACGGCTAAACAATTTGAGGGTGGGATGGAGAATTGATTTTTTTCAATTGAGGAATCTAAGTGAAGGAGCAAGACCCATGGTGCTTGGAGAGAGTCAGAAACCTGTGGATTGTAGAATGAAGGGAGGACCGAGGGAAGTGAGGACTACCAAGGTTTTTGAGACCCTCGGAAAGAATGAGTTAGAGTTGGAGACAACACGATGAGGTTTGATTTCAACACAGTGAGGACTCAGGGAAAGAAAGAAAAAGAAAGTCTTGCATTTCTATAGCACCTTTCATGGCCTCAGGGCATCCCAAAGAGTTTTACAGCCAATGAAGTACTTTTGAAGCGTAATCACTGTTGTAATGTAGGAAACGCGGCAGCCAATTTGCACACAGCAAGGTCCCAATGTGATAATGACCAGACAATCTGTTTTAGTGATGTTGGTTGAGGGATAAATATTGGCCCGGACACCGGGGAGAGCTCCGCTGCTCTTCTATCGAAATAGTGCGATGGGATCATTTATGTCCACCTGAGAGAGCAGACAGGTCTCAGTTTCGTCTCATCGAAAGACGGCGCCTCCGACAGTGCAGCACTCCCTCAGCACCGCACTGGGAGAATCAGCCTCAGTTTTGCGCTCAAGCCTTCTGACTCAGAGGTAAGAGTGCTACCCACTAAGCCACGGCTGACAGCGGGAGTGGGGAAGCATACGTAGCACCATGGATTTACGACCTAGGAGAGGGAATGTTTAGGAACATAGGAATAGGAGGAGGCCATTCAGCCCCTCAAGTCTGTTCCACCATTCAATTAGATCAGGGTTGATCTGTACCTTAACTCCATCTATCCGCCTTGGTTCCGAATCCCTTAATACCCTTGTCTAACAAAAATCTCTCAATCTCAGTTTGGACATTTTCAATTGACTCCCAACCTCGACAGCTTTTTGGGGGACAGAGTTCCAGATTTCCACTACCCTTTGTGTGAAGAAGGGTTTCCTGACATCACCCCTGAATGGCCTAGCTCGAATTTTAAGGTTATGCCCCCTTGTTCTGGACTCTCCAACCAGACCAAATAGTTTCTCTCGAACTACCCTTATCAACTCCTTTAATCATCTTAAACACCTCAATTAGATCACCACTAAATCTTCTATACTCGAGGGAATACAAGGCTAGTCTATGTAACCTGTCCTCATAATTTAACCCTTTTAACCTCGGTATTGTTCTGATGGGACCATTGATTATATCAATAGAGGTAGAGGGGAGCGGTTTGAAGTGAGACAAGGATGGTCCACCCTACAACAACATTTCACAGGGAAATAACAAAATAGACACAACATGAAAAATATCTGCCAGTTGTTTGTGGACAGCTGTGGGCTAAAATTTTGCTCGCAGATAAAATCAGCACTCACCACCTTTTTACCGTCCCCCCCCCCACCACCACCCCTCCCCACCCAGGCCTCCTGAGACCTTCGCAGCTCCAGCCTCAATTACAGTTTGCAAACTTCAGAGATCACAGAGGCACAGCGAGGGCAGCTGATCTTATCTGAGGCTAATGGCTCACAAATGTGTTATACGCCACTGCACAGCACACTAACCGTGCAGCCTACCTGCCGGAGGAGCAGGGTGCAGTGCAAAGAGGCAGTCCCACTGTTGGGTCCCTTTTTTAAACAGGGGATCCCTTTTAGGAACGGGATCACGCCTTCAGGAAAACCTTTTAAACAGGGAGTCATACAATCATGAACCACCTTTTAAATATCAGTTTCTTTTACAAAACCTGCGATAAAACATCTTTCTCACTGATGTTATCGACAACTCTGTGTAACAATGACTTGCCCTTATATGTCTCTCAGTCATGTCACTTCTCATACAAATGAATTACTTTGAAGTATGGTGGTTGTTGTTCTGGAGGCGAATGGTGAATTTACCCATGTATCTCTACTGATGTTAATCCAGCTCCCTCACACTGTCACTCAGTAACCCCTCTCTCCCAGCGCCCTGTGTTACTGACTGTATCTCTACTGATGTTAATCCAGCTCCCTCACACTGTCACTCAGTAACCCCTCTCCCCCAGCGCCCTGTGTTACTGACTGTATCTCTACTGATGTTAATCCAGCTCCCTCACACTGTCACTCAGTAACCCCTCTCCCCCAGCGCCCTGTGTTACTGACTGTATCTCTACTGATGTTAATCCAGCTCCCTCACACTGTCACTCAGTAACCCGTCTCCCCCAGTGCCCTGTGTTACTGACTATATCTCTACTGCTGTTAATCCAGCTCCCTCACACTGTCACTCAGTAACCCCACTCCCCCAGCGCACTGTGTTACTGACTGTATCTCTACTGATGTTAATCCAGCTCCCTCACACTGTCATTCAGTAACCCCACTCCCCCAGTGCCCTGTGTTACTGACTGCAGCCCCTGTGTATATTATAGGGAATAGCAGCCCCTGTGTATAATATAGAGAATAGCAGCCCTGTGTATATTACAGAGAACAGCAGCCCCTGTTTATATTATAGAGAATAGCAGCCAATGTGTATATTACATAGAATAGCAGCCCCTGTGTATATTACAGAGAATAGCAGCCCCTGTGTATATTACAGAGAATAGCAGCCCCTGTGTATATTATACAGAATAGCAGCCCCTGAGTATATTATAGAGAATAGCAGCCCCTGTGTATATTATAGAGAATAGCAGCCCCTGTACATATTACAGAGAATAGCAGCCCCTGTGTATATTATAGAGAATAGCAGCCCCTGTACATATTACAGAGAATAGCAGCCCCTGTGTATATTATAGAGAATAGCAGCCCTGCAATATTATAGAGAATAGCAGCCCCTGTTTGTATTAAAGAGAATAGCAGCTCCTGTGTATATTATAGAGAATAGCAGCCCCTGTGTATATTATACAGAATAGCAGCCCCTGTGTACATTATAGAGAATAGCAGCCCCTGTGTATATTATAGAGAATAGCAGCCCCTGTACATATTACAGAGAATAGCAGCTCCTGTGTATATTATAGAGAATAGCAGCCCCTGTGTATATTATAGAGAATAGCAGCCCCTGTGTATATTATAGAGAATAGCAGCTCCTGTGTATATTATAGAGAATAGCAGCCCCTGTGTATATTATAGAGAATAGCAGCCCCTGTGTATATTATAGAGAATAGCAGCCCCTGTGTATATTATAGAGAATAGCAGCCCCTGTGTATATTATAGAGAATAGCAGCCCCTGTGTATATTATAGAGAATAGCAGCCCCTGTGTACATTATAGAGAATAGCAGCCCCTGTGTATATTATAGAGAATAGCAGCCCCTGTGTATATTATAGAGAATAGCAGCCCCTGTACATATTACAGAGAATAGCAGCCCCTGTGTATATTATAGAGAATAGCAGCTCCTGTGTATATTATAGAGAATAGCAGCCCTGCAATATTATAGAGAATAGCAGCCCCTGTTTGTATTAAAGAGAATAGCAGCCCCTGTGTATATTATAGAGAATAGCAGACCCTGTGTATATTATAGAGAATAGCAGCCCCTGTGTATATTATAGAGAATAGCAGCCCCTGTACATATTACAGAGAATAGCTGCCCCTGTGTATATTATAGAGAATAGCAGCCCCTGTGTATATTATAGAGAATAGTAGCCCCTGTCTATATTATAGAGAATAGCAGCCCCTGTGTATATTACAGAGAATAGCAGCCCCTGTGTATATTATAGAGAATAGCAGCCCCTGTGTATATTATAGAGAATAGCAGCCAATATGTATATTACATAGAATAGCAGCCCCTGTGTATATTACAGAGAATAGCAGCCCCTGTGTATATTACAGAGAATAGCAGCCCCTGTGTATATTATACAGAATAGCAGCCCCTGAGTATATTATAGAGAATAACAGCCCCTGTGTATATTATAGAGAATAGCAGCCCCTGTACATATTACAGAGAATAGCAGCCCCTGTGTATATTATAGAGAATAGCAGCTCCTGTGTATATTATAGAGAATAGCAGCCCTGCAATATTATAGAGAATAGCAGCCCCTGTTTGTATTAAAGAGAATAGCAGCTCCTGTGTATATTATAGAGAATAGCAGCCCCTGTGTATATTATACAGAATAGCAGCCCCTGTGTACATTATAGAGAATAGCAGCCCCTGTGTATATTATAGAGAATAGCAGCCCCTGTACATATTACAGAGAATAGCAGCTCCTGTGTATATTATAGAGAATAGCAGCCCCTGTGTATATTATAGAGAATAGCAGCCCCTGTGTATATTATAGAGAATAGCAGCTCCTGTGTATATTATAGAGAATAGCAGCCCCTGTGTATATTATAGAGAATAGCAGCCCCTGTGTATATTATAGAGAATAGCAGCCCCTGTGTATATTATAGAGAATAGCAGCCCCTGTGTATATTATAGAGAATAGCAGCCCCTGTGTATATTATAGAGAATAGCAGCCCCTGTGTACATTATAGAGAATAGCAGCCCCTGTGTATATTATAGAGAATAGCAGCCCCTGTGTATATTATAGAGAATAGCAGCCCCTGTATATATTACAGAGAATAGCAGCCCCTGTGTATATTATAGAGAATAGCAGCTCCTGTGTATATTATAGAGAATAGCAGCCCTGCAATATTATAGAGAATAGCAGCCCCTGTTGTATTAAAGAGAATAGCAGCCCCTGTGTATATTATAGAGAATAGCAGACCCTGTGTATATTATAGAGAATAGCAGCCCCTGTGTATATTATAGAGAATAGCAGCCCCTGTACATATTACAGAGAATAGCTGCCCCTGTGTATATTATAGAGAATAGCAGCCCCTGTGTATATTATAGAGAATAGTAGCCCCTGTGTATATTATAGAGAATAGCAGCCCCTGTGTATATTACAGAGAATAGCAGCCCCTGTGTATATTATAGAGAATAGCAGCCCCTGTGTATATTATAGAGAATAGTAGCCCCTGTGTATATTATAGAGAATAGCAGCTCCTGTGTATATTATAGAGAATAGCAGCCCTGCAATATTATAGAGAATAGCAGCCCCTGTTTGTATTAAAGAGAATAGCAGCCCCTGTGTATATTATAGAGAATAGCAGACCCTGTGTATATTATAGAGAATAGCAGCCCCTGTGTATATTATAGAGAATAGCAGCCCCTGTACATATTACAGAGAATAGCTGCCCCTGTGTATATTATAGAGAATAGCAGCCCCTGTGTATATTATAGAGAATAGTAGCCCCTGTGTATATTATAGAGAATAGCAGCCCCTGTGTATATTACAGAGAATAGCAGCCCCTGTGTATATTATAGAGAATAGCAGCCCCTGTGTATATTATAGAGAATAGCAGCCCCTGTTTATATTATAGAGAATAGCAGCCCCTGTGTATATTATAGAGAATAGCAGCCCCTGTGTATATTATAGAGAATAGCAGCCCCTGTGTATATTATAGAGAATAGCAGCCCCTGTGTATATTATAGAGAATAGCAGCCCCTGTGTATATTATAGAGAATAGCAGCCCCTGTGTATATTACAGAGAATAACAGCCCCTGTGTATATTATAGAGAATAGCAGCCCCTGTGTATATTATAGAGAATAGCAGCCCCTGTGTATATTACAGAGAATAGTAGCCCCTGTGTATATTATAGAGAATAGCAACCCCTGTGTATATTACAGAGAATAACAGCCTCTGTGTATATTATAGAGAATAGCAGCCCCTGTGTATATTATAGAGAATAGCAGCCCCTGTGTATATTATAGAGAATAGTAGCCCCTGTGTATATTATAGAGAATAGCAGCCCCTGTGTATATTACAGATAATAGCAGCCCCTGTTTAAATTATAGAGAATAGCAGCCCCTGTACATATTACAGAGAATAGCAGCTCCTGTGTATATTATAGAGAATAGCAGCCCCTGTGTATATTATAGAGAATAGCAGCCCCTGTTTATATTATAGAGAATAGCAGCCCCTGTGTATATTATAGAGAATAGCAGCCCCTGTGTATATTATAGAGAATAGCAGCCCCTGTCTTTATTATAGAGAATAGCAGCCCCAGTGTATATTACAGAGAATAGCAGCCCCTGTGTATATTATAGAGAATAGCAGCCCCTGTGTATATTACAGAGAATAGCAGCCCCTGTGTATATTATAGAGAATAGCAGCCCCTGTGTATATTATAGAGAATAGCAGCCCCTGTGTATATTATAGAGAATAGCAGCCCCTGTGTATATTATAGAGAATAGCAGCCCCTGTTTGTATTAAAGAGAATAGCAGCTCCTGTGTATATTATAGAGAATAGCAGCCCCTGTTTATATTATAGAGAATAGCAGCCCCTGTGTATATTACAGAGAATAGCAGCACCTGTGAATATTATAGAGAATAGCAGCCCCTGTGTATATTATAGAGAATAGCAGCCCCTGTACATATTACAGAGAATAGCAGCCCCTGTGTATATTATAGAGAATAGCAGCCCCTGTGTATATTATAGAGAATAGCAGCATCTGTGTATATTATAGAGAATAGCAGCCCCTGTTTATATTATAGAGAATAGCAGCCCCTGTGTATATTACAGAGAATAGCAGCCCCTGTGTATATTATAGAGAATAGCAGCTCCTGTGTATATTATAGAGAATAGCAGCCCTGCAATATTATAGAGAATAGCATCCCCTGTTTGTATTAAAGAGAATAGCAGCCCCTGTGTATATTATAGAGAATAGCAGACCCTGTGTATATTATAGAGAATAGCAGCCCCTGTGTATATTATAGAGAATAGCAGCCCCTGTACATATTACAGAGAATAGCTGCCCCTGTGTATATTATAGAGAATAGCAGCCCCTGTGTATATTATAGAGAATAGTAGCCCCTGTGTATATTATAGAGAATAGCAGCCCCTGTGTATATTACAGAGAATAGCAGCCCCTGTGTATATTATAGAGAATAGCAGCCCCTGTGTATATTATAGAGAATAGCAGCCAATATGTATATTACATAGAATAGCAGCCCCAGTGTATATTACAGAGAATAGCAGCCCCTGTGTATATTACAGAGAATAGCAGCCCCTGTGTATATTATACAGAATAGCAGCCCCTGAGTATATTATAGAGAATAACAGCCCCTGTGTATATTATAGAGAATAGCAGCCCCTGTACATATTACAGAGAATAGCAGCCCCTGTGTATATTATAGAGAATAGCAGCTCCTGTGTATATTATAGAGAATAGCAGCCCTGCAATATTATAGAGAATAGCAGCCCCTGTTTGTATTAAAGAGAATAGCAGCTCCTGTGTATATTATAGAGAATAGCAGCCCCTGTGTATATTATACAGAATAGCAGCCCCTGTGTACATTATAGAGAATAGCAGCCCCTGTGTATATTATAGAGAATAGCAGCCCCTGTACATATTACAGAGAATAGCAGCTCCTGTGTATATTATAGAGAATAGCAGCCCCTGTGTATATTATAGAGAATAGCAGCCCCTGTGTATATTATAGAGAATAGCAGCTCCTGTGTATATTATAGAGAATAGCAGCCCCTGTGTATATTATAGAGAATAGCAGCCCCTGTGTATATTATAGAGAATAGCAGCCCCTGTGTATATTATAGAGAATAGCAGCCCCTGTGTATATTATAGAGAATAGCAGCCCCTGTGTATATTATAGAGAATAGCAGCCCCTGTGTACATTATAGAGAATAGCAGCCCCTGTGTATATTATAGAGAATAGCAGCCCCTGTGTATATTATAGAGAATAGCAGCCCCTGTATATATTACAGAGAATAGCAGCCCCTGTGTATATTATAGAGAATAGCAGCTCCTGTGTATATTATAGAGAATAGCAGCCCTGCAATATTATAGAGAATAGCAGCCCCTGTTTGTATTAAAGAGAATAGCAGCCCCTGTGTATATTATAGAGAATAGCAGACCCTGTGTATATTATAGAGAATAGCAGCCCCTGTGTATATTATAGAGAATAGCAGCCCCTGTACATATTACAGAGAATAGCTGCCCCTGTGTATATTATAGAGAATAGCAGCCCCTGTGTATATTATAGAGAATAGTAGCCCCTGTGTATATTATAGAGAATAGCAGCCCCTGTGTATATTACAGAGAATAGCAGCCCCTGTGTATATTATAGAGAATAGCAGCCCCTGTGTATATTATAGAGAATAGTAGCCCCTGTGTATATTATAGAGAATAGCAGCTCCTGTGTATATTATAGAGAATAGCAGCCCTGCAATATTATAGAGAATAGCAGCCCCTGTTGTATTAAAGAGAATAGCAGCCCCTGTGTATATTATAGAGAATAGCAGACCCTGTGTATATTATAGAGAATAGCAGCCCCTGTGTATATTATAGAGAATAGCAGCCCCTGTACATATTACAGAGAATAGCTGCCCCTGTGTATATTATAGAGAATAGCAGCCCCTGTGTATATTATAGAGAATAGTAGCCCCTGTGTATATTATAGAGAATAGCAGCCCCTGTGTATATTACAGAGAATAGCAGCCCCTGTGTATATTATAGAGAATAGCAGCCCCTGTGTATATTATAGAGAATAGCAGCCCCTGTTTATATTATAGAGAATAGCAGCCCCTGTGTATATTATAGAGAATAGCAGCCCCTGTGTATATTATAGAGAATAGCAGCCCCTGTGTATATTATAGAGAATAGCAGCCCCTGTGTATATTATAGAGAATAGCAGCCCCTGTGTATATTATAGAGAATAGCAGCCCCTGTGTATATTACAGAGAATAACAGCCCCTGTGTATATTATAGAGAATAGCAGCCCCTGTGTATATTATAGAGAATAGCAGCCCCTGTGTATATTACAGAGAATAGTAGCCCCTGTGTATATTATAGAGAATAGCAACCCCTGTGTATATTACAGAGAATAACAGCCTCTGTGTATATTATAGAGAATAGCAGCCCCTGTGTATATTATAGAGATTGGCAGCCCCTGTGTATATTATAGAGAATAGTAGCCCCTGTGTATATTATAGAGAATAGCAGCCCCTGTGTATATTACAGATAATAGCAGCCCCTGTTTAAATTATAGAGAATAGCAGCCCCTGTACATATTACAGAGAATAGCAGCTCCTGTGTATATTATAGAGAATAGCAGCCCCTGTGTATATTATAGAGAATAGCAGCCCCTGTTTATATTATAGAGAATAGCAGCCCCTGTGTATATTATAGAGAATAGCAGCCCCTGTGTATATTATAGAGAATAGCAGCCCCTGTCTTTATTATAGAGAATAGCAGCCCCAGTGTATATTACAGAGAATAGCAGCCCCTGTGTATATTATAGAGAATAGCAGCCCCTGTGTATATTACAGAGAATAGCAGCCCCTGTGTATATTATAGAGAATAGCAGCCCCTGTGTATATTATAGAGAATAGCAGCCCCTGTGTATATTATAGAGAATAGCAGCCCCTGTGTATATTATAGAGAATAGCAGCCCCTGTTTGTATTAAAGAGAATAGCAGCTCCTGTGTATATTATAGAGAATAGCAGCCCCTGTTTATATTATAGAGAATAGCAGCCCCTGTGTATATTACAGAGAATAGCAGCACCTGTGAATATTATAGAGAATAGCAGCCCCTGTGTATATTATAGAGAATAGCAGCCCCTGTACATATTACAGAGAATAGCAGCCCCTGTGTATATTATAGAGAATAGCAGCCCCTGTGTATATTATAGAGAATAGCAGCATCTGTGTATATTATAGAGAATAGCAGCCCCTGTTTATATTATAGAGAATAGCAGCCCCTGTGTATATTACAGAGAATAGCAGCCCCTGTGTATATTATAGAGAATTGCAACCCCTGTGTATATTATAGAGCATAGCAGCCCCTGTGTATATTATAGAGAATAGCAACCCCTGTGTATAATATAGAGAATAGTAGCCCCTGTGTATATTATAGAGAATAGCAGCTCCTGTGTATATTATAGAGAATAGCAGCCCCGGTGTATATTACAGAGAATAGCAGCCCCTGTGTATATTATAGAGAATAGCTGCCCCTGTGGATATTATAGATAATAGCTGCCCCTGTTTGTATTATAGAGAATAGCAGCCCCTGTGTATATTATAGAGAATAGCAGCCCCTGTGTATATTATAGAGAATAGCAGCCCCTGTGTATATTATAGAGAATAGCAGCCCCTGTATATATTACAGAGAATAGCAGCCCCTGTGTATATTATAGAGAATAGCAGCTCCTGTGTATATTATAGAGAATAGCAGCCCTGCAATATTATAGAGAATAGCAGCCCCTGTTTGTATTAAAGAGAATAGCAGCCCCTGTGTATATTATAGAGAATAGCAGACCCTGTGTATATTATAGAGAATAGCAGCCCCTGTGTATATTATAGAGAATAGCAGCCCCTGTACATATTACAGAGAATAGCTGCCCCTGTGTATATTATAGAGAATAGCAGCCCCTGTGTATATTATAGAGAATAGTAGCCCCTGTGTATATTATAGAGAATAGCAGCCCCTGTGTATATTACAGAGAATAGCAGCCCCTGTGTATATTATAGAGAATAGCAGCCCCTGTGTATATTATAGAGAATAGTAGCCCCTGTGTATATTATAGAGAATAGCAGCTCCTGTGTATATTATAGAGAATAGCAGCCCTGCAATATTATAGAGAATAGCAGCCCCTGTTTGTATTAAAGAGAATAGCAGCCCCTGTGTATATTATAGAGAATAGCAGACCCTGTGTATATTATAGAGAATAGCAGCCCCTGTGTATATTATAGAGAATAGCAGCCCCTGTACATATTACAGAGAATAGCTGCCCCTGTGTATATTATAGAGAATAGCAGCCCCTGTGTATATTATAGAGAATAGTAGCCCCTGTGTATATTATAGAGAATAGCAGCCCTGTGTATATTACAGAGAATAGCAGCCCCTGTGTATATTATAGAGAATAGCAGCCCCTGTGTATATTATAGAGAATAGCAGCCCCTGTTTATATTATAGAGAATAGCAGCCCCTGTGTATATTATAGAGAATAGCAGCCCCTGTGTATATTATAGAGAATAGCAGCCCCTGTGTATATTATAGAGAATAGCAGCCCCTGTGTATATTATAGAGAATAGCAGCCCCTGTGTATATTATAGAGAATAGCAGCCCCTGTGTATATTACAGAGAATAGCAGCCCCTGTGTATATTATAGAGAATAGCAGCCCCTGTGTATATTATAGAGAATAGCAGCCCCTGTGTATATTACAGAGAATAGCAGCCCCTGTGTATATTATAGAGAATAGCAACCCCTGTGTATATTACAGAGAATAACAGCCTCTGTGTATATTATAGAGAATAGCAGCCCCTGTGTATATTATAGAGAATAGCAGCCCCTGTGTATATTATAGAGAATAGCAGCCCCTGTGTATATTATAGAGAATAGCAGCCCCTGTTTATATTATAGAGAATAGCAGCCCCTGTGTATATTATAGAGAATAGCAGCCCCTGTGTATATTATAGAGAATAGCAGCCCCTGTCTTTATTATAGAGAATAGCAGCCCCAGTGTATATTACAGAGAATAGCAGCCCCTGTGTATATTATAGAGAATAGCAGCCCCTGTGTATATTACAGAGAATAGCAGCCCCTGTGTATATTATAGAGAATAGCAGCCCCTGTGTATATTATAGAGAATAGCAGCCCCTGTGTATATTATAGAGAATAGCAGCCCCTGTGTATATTATAGAGAATAGCAGCCCCTGTTTGTATTAAAGAGAATAGCAGCTCCTGTGTATATTATAGAGAATAGCAGCCCCTGTTTATATTATAGAGAATAGCAGCCCCTGTGTATATTACAGAGAATAGCAGCACCTGTGAATATTATAGAGAATAGCAGCCCCTGTGTATATTATAGAGAATAGCAGCCCCTGTACATATTACAGAGAATAGCAGCCCCTTGTATATTATAGAGAATAGCAGCCCCTGTGTATATTATAGAGAATAGCAGCATCTGTGTATATTATAGAGAATAGCAGCCCCTGTTTATATTATAGAGAATAGCAGCCCCTGTGTATATTACAGAGAATAGCAGCCCCTGTGTACATTATAGAGAATTGCAACCCCTGTGTATATTATAGAGCATAGCAGCCCCTGTGTATATTATAGAGAATAGCAACCCCTGTGTATAATATAGAGAATAGTAGCCCCTGTGTATATTATAGAGAATAGCAGCTCCTGTGTATATTATAGAGAATAGCAGCCCCTGTGTATATTACAGAGAATAGCAGCCCCTGTGTATATTATAGAGAATAGCTGCCCCTGTGGATATTATAGATAATAGCTGCCCCTGTTTGTATTATACAGAATAGCAGCCCCTGTGTATATTATAGAGAATAGCAGCCCCTGTGTATATTATAGAGAATAGCAGCCCCTGTGTATATTATAGAGAATAGCAGCCCCTGTGTATATTATAGAAAATAGCAGCCCCTGTGTATATTATAGAGAATAGCAGCCCCTGTGTATATTATAGAAAATAGCAGCCCCTGTGTATATTATAGAAAATAGCAGCCCCTGTGGATATTATAGAGAATAGCAGCCCCTGTGTATATTATAGAGAATAGCAGCCCCTGTGTATTTTATAGAGAATAGCAGCCCCTGTGTATATTATAGAGAATAGCAGCCCCTGTGTATATTATAGAGAATATCAGCCCCTGTGTATATTAGAGTGAATAGCAGCCCCTGTGTATTTTATAGAGAATAGCAGCCCCTGTGTATATTATAGAGAATATCAGCCCCTGTGTATATTACAGTGAATAGCAGCCCCTGTGTATTTTATAGAGAATATCAGCCCCTGGGTATATTACAGAGAATAGCAGCCCCTGTGTATATTATAGAGAATAGCAGCCCCTGTGTATATTATAGAGAATAGCAGCCCCTGTGTATATTATAGAGAATAGCAGCCCCTGTGTATATTATAGAGAATAGCAGCCCCTGTGTATATTATAGAGAATAGCAGCCCCTGTGTATATTATACAGAATAGCAGCTCCGGTGTATATTATAGAGAATAGCAGCCCCTGTTTATATTATAGAGAATAGCAGCCCCTGTGTATATTATACAGAATAGCAGCTCCGGTGTATATTATAGAGAATAGCAGCCCCTGTTTATATTATAGAGAATAGCAGCCCCTGTTTATATTATAGAGAATAGCAGCCCCTGTGTATATTATAGAGAATAGCAGCCCCTGTGTATATTATAGAGAATAGCAGCCCCTGTTTATATTATAGAGAATAGCAGCCCCTGTGTATATTATACAGAATAGCAGCTCCGGTGTATATTATAGAGAATAGCAGCCCCTGTGTATATTATGGAGAATAGCAGCCCCTGTGTATGTTATAGAGAATAGCAGCACCTGTGTATATTATAGAGAATAGTAGCCCCTGTGTATATTATAGAGAATAGCAGCCCATGTGTAAATTACAGAGAATAGCAGCCCCTGTGTATATTATAGAGAATAGCAGCCCCTGTGTATATTATAGAGAATAGCAGCCCCTGTGTATATTATAGAGAATAGCAGCCCCTGTGTATATTATAGAGAATAGCAACCTGTTTATATTATAGAGAATAGCAGCCCATGTGTAAATTACAGAGAATAGCAGCCCCTGTGTATATTATAGAGAATAGCAGCCCCTGTGTATATTATAGAGAATAGCAGCCCCTGTGTATATTATAGAGAATAGCAGCCCCTGTATATATTGTACAGAATAGCAGCCCCGGTGTATATTATAGAGAATAGCAGCCCCTGTGTATATTACAGAGAATATCAGCCCCTGTGTATAATATAGGGAATAGCAGCCCCTGTGTATATTACAGAGAATAGCAGCCCATGTGTATATTATAGAGAATAGCAGCCCCATGTGTATATTATAGAGAATAGCAGGCTCTGTATATATTATGCAGAATAGCAGCCCCTGTGTATATTATAGAGAATAGCAGCCCCTGTACATATTACAGAGAATAGCAGCCCCTGTGTATATTATAGAGAATAGCAGCTCCGGTGTATATTATAGAGAATAGCAGCCCCTGTGTATATTACAGAGAATAGCAGCCCCTGTGTATATTATAGGGAATAGCAGCCCATGTATATATTACAGAGAATAGCAGCCCCTGTGTATATTATAGAGAATAGAAGCCCCTGTGTATATTACAGAGAATAGCAGCCCCTGTGTATGTTATAGAGAATAGCAGCTCCTGTCTATATTATAGAGAATAGCAGACCCTGTGTATATTAGAGAGAATAGCAGCCCCTGTGTATATTATAGAGAATCGCAGCCCCAGTGTATATTACAGAGAATAGCAGCCCCTGTGTATGTTATAGAGAATAGCAGCCCCTGTGTATATTATAGAGAATAGCAGACCCTGTATATATTAGAGAGAATAGCAGCCCCTGTGTATATTATAGAGAATAGAAGCCCCTGTGTATATTACAGAGAAGGGATTAAATGTAATATCTCCAAATTTGCGGATGACACTAAATTGGGAGGCAGTGTGAACAATGAGGAGGATGCTAGGAGGCTACAGAGTGACTTGGACAGGTTGGGTGAATGGGCAAATGTATGGCAGATGAAGTACAATGTGGATAAATGTGAGGTTATCCACTTTGGTGGTAAAAATAGAGAGGCGGACTATTACCTGAATGGTGGCAGATTAGGGAAAGGGGACGTGCAACGAGACCTGGGCGTCATGGTACATCAGTCACTGAAGGTGGGAATGCAAGTGCAGCAGGCAGTCAAGAAAGCAAACGGAATGATGGCCTTCATAGCAAGGGGATTTGAGTACAGGAGTAGGGAGGTGATGCTACAGTTGTACAGGGCCTTGGTGAGGCCACACCTGGAGTATTGTGCGCAGTTTTGGTCTCCTAACTTAAGGAAGGACATTCTTGCTATTGAGGGAGTGCAGCGAAGGTTCACTAGATTGATTCCTGGGATGGCCGGACTGACATATCAAGAAAGATTGGGTCAACTGAACTTGTATCCTCTGGAGTTCAGAAGAATGAGGGGGGATCTTATAGAGACATTTAAAATCCTGACTGGTTTAGGACAAATTAGATGCGGGCAGAATGTTCCCAATGGTAGGGAAAACTAGAACCAGGGGTCACAGTCTAAGGATTAAGGGGAAGCCATTTAGGACTGAGCTGAGGAGGAACTTCTTCACCCAGAGAGTGGTGAATCTATGGAATTCTCTTCCACAGAAGGTTGTTGAGGCCAGTTCGCTAAATATATTCAAAAGGGAGTTAGATATAACACTCACAACTAAGGGGATCAAGGGGTATGGCGAGAAAGCAGGAATGGGGGACTGAGGTAGCATGTTCAGCCATGAACGCATTGAATGGCGGTGCAGGCTCGAAGGACCGAATGGTCTACTCCTGTACCTATTTTCTATGTTTCTATATTACAGAGAATAGCAGCCCCTGTGTATGTTATAGAGAATAGCAGCCCCTGTGTATATTATAGAGAATAGCAGCCCCTGTATATATTAGAGAGAATAGCAGCCCCTGTGTATATTACAGAGAATAGCAGCCCCTGTGTATGTTATAGAGAATAGCAGCCCTGTGTATATTATAGAGAATAGCAGCCCCTGGGTATATTACAGAGAATAGCAGCCCCTGTGTATGTTATAGAGAATAGCAGCTCCTGTATATATTAGAGAGAATAGCAGCCCCTGTGTATATTACAGAGAATAGCAGCCCCTGTGTATGTTATAGAGAATAGCAGCCCCTGTATATATTAGAGAGAATAGCAGCTCCTGTGTATATTATAGAGAATAGCAGACCCTGTGTATATTATAGAGAATAGCAGCCCCTGTGTATATTATAGAGAATAGCAGACCCTGTGTATATGACAGAGAATAGCAGCCCCTGTGTATGTTATAGAGAATAGCAGCCCCTGTATATATTAGAGAGAATAGCAGCTCCTGTGTATATTATAGAGAATAGCAGACCCTGTGTATATTATAGAGAATAGCAGCCCCTGTGTATATTACAGAGAATAGCAGCCCCTGTGTATGTTATAGAGAATAGCAGCCCCTGTGTATATTATAGAGAATAGCAGACCCTGTGTATATTATAGAGAATAGCAGACCCTGTGTATATTATAGAGAATAGCAGACCCTGTGTATATTATAGAGAATAGCAGCCCCTGTGTATATTATAGAGAATAGCAGACCCTGTGTATATTATAGAGAATAGCAGACCCTGTGTATATTATAGAGAATAGCAGCCCCTGTGTATATTATAGAGAATAGCAGCCCCTGTGTATATTATAGAGAATAGCAGCCCCTGTGTATATTATAGGGAATAGCAGCCCCTGTATATATTATAGAGAATAGCAGCCCCTGTGTATATTATAGGGAATAGCAGCCCCTGTTTATATTATAGAGAATAGCAGCCACTGTTTATATTATAGAGAATAGCAGCCCCTGTGTATATTATAGAGAATAGCAGCCCCTGTTTATATTATAGAGAATAGCAGCCCCTGTGTATATTATAGAGAATAGCTGCCCCTGTGTATATTATAGAGAATAGCAGCCCCTGTGTATATTATAGAGAATAGCAGCCCCTGTTTATATTATAGAGAATAGCAGCCCCTGTGTATATTATAGAGAATAGCTGCCCCTGTGTATATTATAGAGAATAGCAGCCCCTGTGTATATTATAGAGAATAGTAGCCACTGTGTATATTATAGAGAATAGCAGCCCCTGTGTATATTACAGAGAATAGCAGCCCCTGTGTATATTATAGAGAATAGCAACCCCTGTGTATATTATAGAGAATAGCAGCCCCTGTGTATATTATAGAGAATAGCAGCCCCTGTGTATATTATAGAGAATAGCAGCCCCTGTGTATATTATAGAGAATAACAGCCCCTGTGTATATTATAGAGAATAGCAGCCCCTGTGTATATTACAGAGAATAGCAGCCCTTGTGTATATTACAGAGAATAGCAGCCCCTGTGTCTATTATAGAGAATAGCAGCCCCTGTATATATTAGAGAGAATAGCAGCCCCGGTGTATATTATAGAGAATAGCAGCCCCTGTGTATATTACAGAGAATATCAGCCCCTGTGTATAATATAGGGAATAGCAGCCCCTGTGTATATTATAGAGAATAGCAGCCCATGTGTATATTATAGAGAATAGCAGCCCCTGTGTATATTACAGAGAATAGCAGCTCCGGTGTATATTATAGAGAATAGCAGCCCCTGTGTATATTATAGAGAATAGCAGCCCCTGTGTATATTATAGAGAATAGCAGCCCCTGTGTAT
The DNA here is from genome assembly GCA_030390025.1 of Squalus acanthias. Lineage (NCBI taxonomy): Eukaryota > Metazoa > Chordata > Chondrichthyes > Squaliformes > Squalidae > Squalus > Squalus acanthias. Next base: position 10,677,802 of record CM059426.1, on the reverse strand, counting down.
ATTATAGAGAATAGCAGCCCCTGTGTATATTATAGAGAATAACAGCCCCTGTGTATATTATAGAGAATAGCAGCCCCTGTGTATATTACAGAGAATAGCAGCCCTTGTGTATATTACAGAGAATAGCAGCCCCTGTGTCTATTATAGAGAATAGCAGCCCCTGTATATATTATACAGAATAGCAGCCCCGGTGTATATTATAGAGAATAGCAGCCCCTGTGTATATTACAGAGAATATCAGCCCCTGTGTATAATATAGGGAATAGCAGCCCCTGTGTATATTATAGAGAATAGCAGCCCATGTGTATATTATAGAGAATAGCAGCCCCTGTGTATATTACAGAGAATAGCAGCTCCGGTGTATATTATAGAGAATAGCAGCCCCTGTGTATATTACAGAGAATATCAGCCCCTGTGTATAATATAGGGAATAGCAGCCCCTGTGTATATTATAGAGAATAGCAGCCCCTGTGTATATTACAGAGAATAGCAGCTCCGGTGTATATTATAGAGAATAGCAGCCCCTGTGTATATTACAGAGAATATCAGCCCCTGTGTATAATATAGGGAATAGCAGCCCCTGTGTATATTATAGAGAATAGCAGCCCCTGTATATATTATACAGAATAGCAGCTCCGGTGTATATTATAGAGAATAGCAGCCCCTGTACATATTACAGAGAATAGCAGCCCCTGTGTATATTATAGAGAATAGCAGCTCCGGTGTATATTATAGAGAATAGCAGCCCCTGTGTATATTACAGAGAATAGCAGCCCCTGTGTATATTACAGAGAATAGCAGCCCCTGTGTATATTATAGGGAATAGCAGCCCATGTATATATTACAGAGAATAACAGCCCCTGTGTATATTATAGAGAATAGCAACCCCTGTGTATATTACAGAGAATAGCAGCCCCTGTGTATATTATAGGGAATAGCAGCCCATGTATATATTACAGAGAATAACAGCCCCTGTGTATATTACAGAGAATAGCAGCCCCTGTGTATATTATAGAGAATAGCAGCCCCTGTATATATTAGAGAGAATAGCAGCCCCTGTGTATATTATAGAGAATAGCAGCTCTGGTGTATATTATAGAGAATAGCAGCCCCTGTGTATATTATAGAGAATAGCAGCCCCTGTGTATATTATAGAGAATAGTAGCCACTGTGTATATTATAGAGAATAGCAGCCCCTGTGTATATTACAGAGAATAGCAGCCCCTGTGTATATTATAGGGAATAGCAGCCCCTGTTTATATTATAGAGAATAGCAGCCACTGTTTATATTATAGAGAATAGCAGCCCCTGTGTATATTATAGAGAATAGCAGCCCCTGTGTATATTATAGAGAATAACAGCCCCTGTGTATATTATAGAGAATAGCAGCCCCTGTGTATATTACAGAGAATAGCAGCCCTTGTGTATATTACAGAGAATAGCAGCCCCTGTGTCTATTATAGAGAATAGCAGCCCCTGTATATATTATACAGAATAGCAGCCCCGGTGTATATTATAGAGAATAGCAGCCCCTGTGTATATTACAGAGAATATCAGCCCCTGTGTATAATATAGGGAATAGCAGCCCCTGTGTATATTATAGAGAATAGCAGCCCATGTGTATATTATAGAGAATAGCAGCCCCTGTGTATATTACAGAGAATAGCAGCTCCGGTGTATATTATAGAGAATAGCAGCCCCTGTGTATATTACAGAGAATATCAGCCCCTGTGTATAATATAGGGAATAGCAGCCCCTGTGTATATTATAGAGAATAGCAGCCCCTGTGTATATTACAGAGAATAGCAGCTCCGGTGTATATTATAGAGAATAGCAGCCCCTGTGTATATTACAGAGAATATCAGCCCCTGTGTATAATATAGGGAATAGCAGCCCCTGTGTATATTATAGAGAATAGCAGCCCCTGTATATATTATACAGAATAGCAGCTCCGGTGTATATTATAGAGAATAGCAGCCCCTGTACATATTACAGAGAATAGCAGCCCCTGTGTATATTATAGAGAATAGCAGCTCCGGTGTATATTATAGAGAATAGCAGCCCCTGTGTATATTACAGAGAATAGCAGCCCCTGTGTATATTACAGAGAATAGCAGCCCCTGTGTATATTATAGGGAATAGCAGCCCATGTATATATTACAGAGAATAACAGCCCCTGTGTATATTATAGAGAATAGCAACCCCTGTGTATATTACAGAGAATAGCAGCCCCTGTGTATATTATAGGGAATAGCAGCCCATGTATATATTACAGAGAATAACAGCCCCTGTGTATATTACAGAGAATAGCAGCCCCTGTGTATATTATAGAGAATAGCAGCCCCTGTATATATTAGAGAGAATAGCAGCCCCTGTGTATATTATAGAGAATAGCAGCTCTGGTGTATATTATAGAGAATAGCAGCCCCTGTGTATATTATAGAGAATAGCAGCCCCTGTGTATATTATAGAGAATAGTAGCCACTGTGTATATTATAGAGAATAGCAGCCCCTGTGTATATTACAGAGAATAGCAGCCCCTGTGTATATTATAGGGAATAGCAGCCCCTGTTTATATTATAGAGAATAGCAGCCACTGTTTATATTATAGAGAATAGCAGCCCCTGTGTATATTATAGAGAATAGCAGCCCCTGTTTATATTATAGAGAATAGCAGCCCCTGTGTATATTATAGAGAATAGCTGCCCCTGTGTATATTATAGAGAATAGCAGCCCCTGTGTATATTATAGAGAATAGCAGCCCCTGTTTATATTATAGAGAATAGCAGCCCCTGTGTATATTATAGAGAATAGCTGCCCCTGTGTATATTATAGAGAATTGCAGCCCCTGTGTATATTATAGAGAATAGTAGCCACTGTGTATATTATAGAGAATAGCAGCCCCTGTCTATATTATAGAGAATAGCAGCCCCTGTGTATATTATAGAGAATAGCAGCCCCTGTTTATATTATAGAGAATAGCAGCCCCTGTGTATATTATAGAGAATAGCTGCCCCTGTGTATATCATAGAGAATTGCAGCCCCTGTGTATATTATAGAGAATAGTAGCCACTGTGTATATTATAGAGAATAGCAGCCCCTGTCTATATTACAGAGAATAGCAGCCCCTGTGTATATTATAGAGAATAGCAACCCCTGTGTATATTATAGAGAATAGCAGCCCCTGTGTATATTATAGAGAATAGCAGCCCCTGTGTATATTATAGAGAATAGCAGCCCCTGTGTATATTATAGAGAATAACAGCCCCTGTGTATATTATAGAGAATAGCAGCCCCTGTGTATATTACAGAGAATAGCAGCCCTTGTGTATATTACAGAGAATAGCAGCCCCTGTGTCTATTATAGAGAATAGCAGCCCCTGTATATATTATACAGAATAGCAGCCCCGGTGTATATTATAGAGAATAGCAGCCCCTGTGTATATTACAGAGAATATCAGCCCCTGTGTATAATATAGGGAATAGCAGCCCCTGTGTATATTATAGAGAATAGCAGCCCATGTGTATATTATAGAGAATAGCAGCCCCTGTGTATGTTATAGAGAATAGCAGCCCCTGTATATATTATACAGAATAGCAGCTCCGGTGTATATTATAGAGAATAGCAGCCCCTGTACATATTACAGAGAATAGCAGCCCCTGTGTATATTATAGAGAATAGCAGCTCCGGTGTATATTATAGAGAATAGCAGCCCCTGTGTATATTACAGAGAATAGCAGCCCCTGTGTATATTACAGAGAATAGCAGCCCCTGTGTATATTATAGGGAATAGCAGCCCATGTATATATTTCAGAGAATAACAGCCCCTGTGTATATTATAGAGAATAGCAACCCCTGTGTATATTACAGAGAATAGCAGCCCCTGTGTATATTATAGGGAATAGCAGCCCATGTATATATTACAGAGAATAACAGCCCCTGTGTATATTACAGAGAATAGCAGCCCCTGTGTATATTATAGAGAATAGCAGCCCCTGTATATATTAGAGAGAATAGCAGCCCCTGTGTATATTATAGAGAATAGCAGCTCTGGTGTATATTATAGAGAATAGCAGCCCCTGTGTATATTACAGAGATTAGCAGCTCCGGTGTATATTATAGAGAATAGCAGCCACTGTGTATATTACAGAGAATAGCAGCCCCTGTGTATATTATAGGGAATAGCAGCCCATGTATATATTACAGAGAATAACAGCCCCTGTGTATATTATAGAGAATAGCAGCCCCTGTGTATATTACAGAGAATAGCAGCCCCTGGGTATATTATAGAGAATAGCAGCCTCTATGTATATTAGTCAGAGTGTGAAAGGCTTAGAGGGTGCAGAATTCTTAAAGTGCATCCAGGAGAACTTTTTGAGCCAGCATGTAGAAAGTCCTACAAGAGAGGGGGCGGTACTGGACCTAATTCCAGGGAATGTAGCAAGTGGTAGAAGTGTTAGTAGGAGAGCATTTTGGTGACAGTGACCATAATTCGGTGAGATTTAAGGTAGTCATGGAAAAGGACAAAAATGGACCGGAAAAAAAGGTTCTAAATTGGGGGAAGGCCGATTTTAATATGATAAGGCAGGATCTGGCCAAAGTGGACTGGGATCAGCTACTTGTAGGAAAATCCACATCAGAGCAATGGGAGTCTTTCAGAAAGGAAATAGAGAGAATACAACGGCAACATGTTCCCGTAAAGGTCAAGGGTGGGACCAACAAGCCCAGGGAACCCTGGATGTCAAGGGTTATACGAGAATGGATTAGGAAAAAAAGGTAGGCTTTTGGCAGATACAAAGGACTAAAAACAGTGGAAGCCCTAGAGGAGTATAGAAAGTGCAGGGGGGTACTTAAAAAAGAAATGAGGAGAGCGAAGAGGGGGCATGAAAAAACACTGGCGGGCAAAATAAAGGAAAATCCCAAGGTGTTTTATAAGTATATTAAGGGCAAGAGGATAACCAGGGAAAGAGTAGGGCCCATTAGGGACCAAAGTGGCAATCTGTGTGTAGAGCCAGAAGATGTAGGTGGGGTTTTAAATGAATATTTTGCATCTGTGTTCATTGTGGAGAAGGACAATGTAGGCATAGAAATCAGGCAGGGGGATTGTGATATACTTGAACAAATTAGTATTGAGAGAGAGGAGGTACTAGCGGTTTTAGCAGGCTTAAAAGTGGATAAATCCCCAGGCCCAGACGAGATGTATCCCAGGCTGCTGTGTGAGGCAAGGGAGGAGATTGCAGGGGCTCTGACACAAATTTTCAGAACCTCTCTGGCCACAGGGGAGGTGCCATAGGACTGGAGAACAGCTAATGTAGTACCATTATTCAAGAAGGGTAGTAGGGATAAACCAGGGAATTACAGGCCAGTGAGCCTAACATCAGTGGTAGGGAAATTATTGGAAAAAATTCTGAGGGACAGAATTAGTTTCCACTTGGAGAGACAAGGATTAATCAAGGATAGTCAGCGTGGCTTTGTCAGGGGGAGATCATGTCTGACCAATTTGATTGAATTTTTCGAGGGGGTGACTAGGTGTGTGGATGAGGGTAGTGCAGTTGATGTAGTCTACATGGACTTCAGTAAGGCTTTTGACAAAGTCCCGCATGGGAGACTGGTCAAGAAGGTAAGAGCCCATGGGATCCAGGGCAACTTGGCACATTGGATCAAAAATTGGCTTAGTGGCAGGAGGCAGAGGGTGATGGTCGAAGGTTGTTTTTGTGACTGGAAGCCTGTGTCCAGTGGTATACCGCAGGGATCGGTGCTGGGGCCTTTGCTGTTTGTAGTGTACATTAATGATTTAGATATGAATGTAGGAGGTATGATCAGTAAGTTCGCAGATGACATGAAAATTGGTGGAGTGGTAAATAGCGAGGAGGGAAGCCTCAGGCTACAGGACGATATAGACGGGTTGGTCAGATGGGCAGAACAGTGGAAAATGGAATTTAACCCTGAAAAGTGTGAGGTGATGCATTTTGGGAGGACCAACAAGGCAAGGGAATACACAATGAATGGTAGGTCCCTAGGAAGGACAGAGGATCAGAGGGACCTTGGTGTGCATGTACATAGATCCCTGAAGGCAGCAGGACAGGTAGATAAGGTGGTTAAAAAGGCATATGGGATACTTGCCTTCATTAGCCGAGGCATAGAATGTAAGAGCAGGGAGGTTATGATGGAGCTGTACAAAATGCTAGTTAGGCCACAGCTGGAATACTGTGCGCAGTTCTGGTCGCCACACTATAGGAATAATGTGATTGCATTGGAGAGGGTGCAGAGGAGATTCACCAGGATGTTACCTATGTCAGCTATGAAGAGAGACTGGACAGGCTGGGGTTGTTTTCCTTAGAGCAGAGAAGGCTGAGGGTGGACCTGATTGAGGTGTACAAAATTATGAGGGGCATAGATAGGGTAGATAGAAAGGAACTTTTCCCCTTAGTAGAGGGGTCAATAACCAGGGGGCATAGATTCAAGGTAAGGGGCAGAAGGTTTAGAGGGGATTTGAGGAAAAACTTTTTGGAATCTGGAACTCACTGCCTGAAAGGGTGGTAGAGGCAGGAACCCTCACAACATTCAAGAAGCATTTAGATGAGCACTTGAAATGCCATAGCATACAAGGCTACGGACCAAGTGCTGGAAAATGGGATTAGAATATTCACGGCTTGATGGCCGACGCAGACACGATGGGCCAAACTGGAAGCACCCCGCATCCCTCTTGGGGCGCTGCGAGTGAATATCCTGGCGCTACGTGCCGCGGTATTGCAGGCCTTCCTCCCCTTCTTAAAGGGGAGGGCCTTGCGCAGCGCGAACCGGGGCCCAGCTGGGCTCCCAGGGATCGGGAGTGCCGGCAAAAGAGCCGGCACTCAAGAGAAGTGCCGGGCTCTTGGAGCGCAGCCGGCACTTCACGGTGGGGGGGCTTCACGGGGGCCGGGGACAGCAACGGGGCAGGTGCTGGCAGGCGGCCAGCAACAAAAATGGCCGCCTGCCACCTCCCCTTTAAATATCGCCCGCCCCGGCCGCACGTACGCCCCCCTGAACCCGTCGGACATAGCGTCTGGCGGTAAATCAGGGGGCGCGACTGAAGATCACGGCCGGGGCGCGAGCGGGGCGCTGCGCACGGCGATGACGTCATCGCCGGCGGCGCAGCGCCACAGGGCGCTACCGGCTGCCGCCGCCGCTAACCTCCCACTAAATTTTTCGGGAGGCGTGGGCGGCGCTGCGCCCGGGCGTTAGCTGCTTTACGCCCCATTAGCGCCCATTTAAGGCGCTAACGGGAGGCGCAAGCAGCTGAATTTTTCCCCCTATGACTCTATGGCACTATTATAGAGAATAGCAGCCCCTGTGTATATTATAGAGAATAGCAGCCTCTATGTATATTATAGAGAATAGCAGCCCCTGTGTATATTATAGGGAATAACAGCACCTGGGTATATTATAGAGAATAGCAGCCTCTATGTATATTATAAAGAATAGCAGCCCCTATGTATATTATAGGGAAAAGCAGCCCCTGTGTATATTATAGAGAGTAGCAGCCCCTGTGTATATTATAGAGAATAGCAGCCCTTTTGCATATTATACAGAATAGCAGCCACTGTGTATACTATAGGGAACTGCAGCCCCTGTGTATATTATAGAAAATAGCAGCCTCTTTGTATATTGTAGAGAATAGCTGCACACGTATGTTATAAGACAACTATGCACTAATCCTTTTTGTACCTGTTTGTTACCTCATATATGTTATGTATGTTGAACCACTGGTGAATATCAACTTCTCTCATCCTTTTGTGCATTTCTCATCATTCCTTTGTCAATTTCATCCCAACATTTCCTTGCAAAATAAATTGCACCCAGTTACATTTTAGGAAATAAATTCTGCTTCATAATTTTTCAAGGCAAAAAAAAACTATAACCAGTCATCTTTAAGCAAAGATAGTTCTACCAGTTACTTTCCAGGGAAATAATTCGATCCAGTAATGTTCCATGAAGGTTTTGCTCCATTGACAGTTTCACACTCATCTCACCACGTCCTGCAAAGAAATAATATTTCAAACAGAACAATCACACAGATCATCCAGAATTCAGAAAACAAAATCTCAAAAGCGTGCCTGTGTTGTATTTCAGTCCGATTTCTTTCTCTGCCACTGATGCTCCAGCCATTCAGATGAGCCTCATCTGTACTGTCTCCCAGATGTCCATAGTTCCCATTTCCCTTCTCCCCCTTTTTCCTTCATCCACTATCCAATCTAATCCTGAATGTTGAACATCGGCTGAGAATGTCATTAACGAGATTTCTGTCTCTCCTCCGATACGGCAGCGGAGGAGGAGCAAATTCGAGGAAATTCTCGTCCACAGTTTCTGCCTCAACGTCTCTCCCTGGGAGTGAATTCCACAGCCTCACAACTCTCTGTGTGGAGACGTTTCTCCTGCCCTCTGTTCCAAATCTCTTACATTTAGGGGGAAAAATTCAGTTGGTTAGTGCCTCCCGTTAGCGCCTCCGGGGGCAATGACGGGGCGCTAGGAACGTAGCGCCCGAGCGCGGCGATTTTAGCGCCCAAGCGAAATTGACCAGTCATTTTGCGCTGGCGCTTAAACATTACCGCCATGATCTCCTGCGCCCGCAGATCGTGATGTCAGTCGAGCGTGCAACGCCCCGGGCCGGATATTGAGTCGTGCCCCCTGCCTTAGCACCTGCCGCTAGGAACGACAGGTAGAGGGGAACGTTTTTAAGTCGGGAAGGGGCTTCCTGCCTTTTCTTGTCGGCAAAATTTTTGGTACACGCAGGCTGAGAGGGAGAGAGATGTCCTAAGGAGTTTTGGCCCTCAGCACCACTTTTGAGGTTCCTAAGCACTGAGCTCTTTCCCTGGGCCTATCCATTAGTGCTTCCAACACAATTGCTTTAGAGGTCTCTCCAGGCCGAGATTCAAGGCTGCAATGAGCAGGGAGTGGCTGGCCAGCAAGATGGCCCCTCCCCTTTAAGAACTGGACGGTGCCAGTCTGTCTGGCTTCCATGGTTAAGGACATCGCCTGAGCTTCGGTAGCGTTCTGAGGTAGCGCCTCGCTCCCCGACGTTAGCACCTTAAGAGAGGTGTGTAGCACTTGATTTAGCGCTCAAATCACCTTCAGGGGCGATAGAGGGGAATTTTGCAGTCGGAGGTGATAATTAGCGCCGGGCGCTAAACTTTGCACCAGGCTGATATTAGCGCCCAAAATGGGCGATACCCAATTTTTCCCCCTTAGTCTTGTACCTGTGACCCCACATTTGCAACCCCTCAACTACTGGAAGCAGACTGCCATCTCCCATCCTTTCATAATTTAAAATTTTAAAAAAGTGCCGTGGGATCCTTCATGTCCACCTGAGGGCAGACGGGGTTTTCATTTAACATCTCGTCTGGAAGACGGCACCTCCGGCGGTGCAGCACTCCCTCAGTACTACACTGGGGGTGCCAGTCTCAATTTTTGTGCTCAAGTCTCCGGAGCGGGGCTCGAATCCATGACCTCGGACTCAGAGACGAGAGTGCTACCCACTGAGCCACAGCTGACACCTGCTACAGGGCGTCGTGCTCATGAGAAAGTATTTTCAAATGTTTTGGGGCAGCAAGAGAGACGGAAACCGCAGATCAATTCTAACACGACTGGATACAAGTGGTGCATTGTTGCGTCTTGATGAGATTGACATAATTCAGCCACAAGGCCCTTTCGCATTCGGAGCTTGTCCCAAATGGGCAGATTGTAGACTAACGGTGGGTTTGTACTCCGTCTGTAGCATGGGTGCGAAGTGGCATTCTTGGATCAACGCCCCACCCAAATCCAGGAGTTAATTTAAATGATTTGGACAGTGTGGGCACAGTTGCATGTGAATCATAGAATCATAGAAACTTACAGCACAGAAGGAGGCCATTCGGCCCGTCGTGCCTGTGCCGGCTCTATGACAGAGCAGTGGTGCTCAGTCCCCCATCCCCCGCTTTTTGTCCGTAACCCTGTCAGTTCCTCATCCTCAAGAACCCGTCCAACTCCCTTTTAAAATTATTGATGGAATCAGCTTCCACCACCTCTTCACGTCGAGCGTTCCAGATCCCGACAACTCTCTGAGTGAAAACATTTCTCCTCATCTCCCCTCTAGATCTTTTGCCAATGATTTTGAATCTATGACCTCTAGTTATTGACCCGCTCGCCAGAGGGAATATTTTTTCCCTATTTACTCTAGCAAAACCTCTCATCATTTTGAAAACCTCTGTTAGGCCACCTCTTAACCTTCTCTGTACCAAGGAGAACAATCCTAACTTTTCCAACCTCTCCTCATAACTGAAGTCCCTCACCCCTGGTAACATCCTGGTAAACCTCCTCTGCACCCTTTCGAAGGCCTTTACATCTTTCCTGAAGTGTGGTGCCCAGAATTGTCCACAATACTCTAGCTGAGGCCTAACCAGTGATTTATAAAGTCCGAGCATGATCTCTTTGCTTTTATATTCTATTCCTCTATTTATAAACCCAAGTAACCCGTATGCTTTTTTAACCACCTTATCAACTTGCCCTGCCACCTTTAAGGATTTGTGTATATGGACATCAAGGTCTCTCTGCTCATCTACACTTTTCAAAATCGTGCCATTTATAGTATACTGTCTTTCCATATTAGTCCTCCTAAAGTGCACCACTTCACACTTCTCCGCATTAAACTCCATCTGCCTTGGTTCTGTCCATTTCACCATCCTGTCTCTGTCATCCTGAAGTCTATAACTATCCTCATCATGATCTTCTACTTTGCCAAGTTTCGTATCATCTGCAAACTTTATAATGCTGCTCCCTACACCCGAGTCTAGGTCATTTATAAAAATTGAAGAGAGTACTGGACCCAAAACTGACCCTCGAGGGACACCACTGCAAACCACCTCCCAGTCTGAAAAACATCCATCCACCACCACCCTCTGCTGCCTGTCACTGAGCCAATTCCGTATCCATACCGTCACTTTCCCCTTAACTTCATGGGTTCTCGACATCTAAATTCTAACTGCGGAGCTCTCTCCAGGGCAGGAGAATTGGAGCTCCAGCTGGAGAGCGTAAACGGGGCACTGCCAGACTGGAAGTGGCACTGCCAGCCTGAGACCAGTAGCTGCGGTACGAATGCGGCGTTCCATCCGTGTGGTTCTGCCCCTCAGGGTAAGGGAGATGGTTCTTTGCAGGAAGCCAGTACCTGTGCCCTGAATCAAACGCCACAAGCACCAAATGTAAAAGCATTTTTTTCCGTTTTGCCAAATGTCTTTCCATGAGGACAAGGGGGAGGGGGGAATATCTGCTGGGTTTCTCTCCTGTCACTGCCCCCACCCCACCCCCCCCCCACCCCCAACCCACCCCACCCTGTCCGCTGTAACTTTCCAAAGGGAATGGTTGGTGTAGTTGGCATTCCCACTTTAGAAAGACCATAATGATGGCTGTTCAGGGAACTGGAAAAATGCCACACTGCTGCAGTTGGTGGGACTCTTCTGAGGTACATATGTACACATGGAAAGGACAAGAATAGACCATCTGGCCCATCAATGGTCACTCAGTCTGTTCGATGGTGCAACTTTGTACACAACCCTCTCCAACTGCTAGGAACGCTAACTCCCAGGGGAGGCAAAGAAACCAAAAATAAACATGTGGCCAAATTCAATAAAAAAAACTCTTGAGAAATTCATTCCCAAATCCCCTCAGGCTAACAAGCAGCGAAAACAACAGCAGACTTCAGGATGCCAAGGATAGTTTACAACACAGAAAGGGGGCCATCAGGTCTTTACTAGAGCAATCCAAGACTAATCCCACTGCCCTGGATGCTCGTATCGTCCTCTGCTTCAAATATTCATCCTCATAGCTAGGGTTTCCCATCCCTGGCATCATCATTGTGTATCTACACCGTACGCTTTCCATGGCGATAATGGGATGCCCCAAACTGCACTCAGTACTCTAACCGTGGTCTAACCACTAGTTTATAATTATTTGTACTCTATGCTTCTATTTATAAAACCTAAAATGCTGTTAGCCTTTTTTTAAGGTTTTATATGGCTACAGGACACAGATATACACACACACACACAAATTTAAATGTACAAATGTTTATATGTTTATATATACACCCATATACAAACGCACCTACATACATACAGATACATACATGCGCGCACGCACACACGCACACACACACACACGCACGCATACACACACACACACACACACACACACGATCCTTCCCAAATCATTGCTACAGTCATATAACGGATAACGGTACAGTGCAACTGAGCCAGACACTTTGGGGGTAAATTTTTTTTATTATTCATTCACGGGATGTGGGCGTCGCAGGCAAGGTCAGCATTTATTGCCCATCCCTAATTGCCCTCGAGAAAGTGGTGGTGTTCCGCCTTATACAAATGAGTGGCTTGCTGGGCCATTTCAGAGGGCAGTTAAGAGTCAACTACATTGCTGTGGGTCTGGAGTCACACATAGGCCAGACCGGGTAAGGAGGGCAGATTTCCTTCCCTAAAGGACATTAAAAGGCTAAATATTTTGCCTTTAATACTCCTAGCGCAGAGCTTTGTGTCAGCTGTGGCTCAGTGGGTAGCACCCTCGCCCCTGAGTCCAAAGGTTGTGACTTCAAGTCTCACTCCAGAGATTTGAGCACGTAATCTAGGCTGACACACCAGTGCAGGGAGTGCTGCACTGTCGGAAGGTGCCGTCTTTCGGATGAGACGTTAAACCGAGGCTCCATCTGCCCTCTCAGGTAGACATAAAAGATCCCACGACACTATTTCGAAGACGAGCAGGGGAGTTCTCCCCAGTTTTATCCTTCAACCATCACCTAAAACAGATTATCTGGTCATTATCAGATTGTTGGTTGTGGGAGCTTGCTGTGCGTAAATTGGCTGCCGCGTTTCCTATATTACAACAGTGACTACACTTCAAAAAGTACTTCATTGGCTGTAAAGCGCTATGGGACTTCGTGAGGTGCTATAGAAATGCCAGCTTTTCTTTCTTTCTTTTTTTCTTTTTTTCTTCCTTTCCTTCTTTCTTTCCTTCGTGTGCCGCAGATGTGTAGCGAGAATTTGGCCACTGTTTCCTGCCCACCGAAACCAATCCTGGCAAAAAGCCGCACCTCCAGTGGAGGAGGGCCGTTAAAAAAATCTCTGCCTATTGGAATGAGCTGGTTGTTTGGCCTGTGGTGGGAATCTGAGCTGGCCTCTGTCTCCAGAGGTAGTGAATCTGCTGTGGTTTCTTGGCTGCAACCGTGTGATTAAACATGCGGAGAGAAACCTCCCCGGGACTGTGCTCACGTACTCCCAGACAGGTAAAGAGTAGCAGGAGGGATGGGTCTGGGGGAGAGAAAGGCTCATTCAACATTACATTATCATAGTTGACAGCTAGGACGCCCGGGGGAATGGGAGCGCAGTGTTGTCACACCATTTCAAAGGCGGGTGAGTGAAATGTTAATGTTTTGTCCAGTTGAATCATGAAAAATACCCAAAAGTCTAATTAGATTTAGCACGACTAATCTTGGGTTGTGTTTGGAGACAGTATTTTCAACCGTATGATACCAGGGTTCAGTACTGGTGGGAACAGGTCTGTCAATATTACACTGGCACAGTGCTGGTCGGTTCAGGTCGGTCATTTTATAACACTGGGGTACAATATGATGGGTACATGTCTGTCAACAGTACACAGGTACAGTACTGGTGGGTACAGGTCTGTCAATATTACACTGGCACAGTGCTGGTGGGTAAAGGCCCGTCATAGTATAAAACTGGAGTACAGTACTGGTGGGTACAGGTCAGTCATTTTATAACACTGGGTTACAGTACTGGTGGGTACAGGTCTGTCACTGTATAACATTGAATTACAGTATGGTGGGCACAGGTCTGTCACTGTATAGCACTGGATTACAGTTCTAGTGGGTACAGGTCTGTCACTGTAACACTGGGGTACAGGTCTGTCACTGTAACACTGGGGTACAGGTCTGTCACTAACACTGCGGTACAGGTCTGTCACTGTAACACTGGGGTACAGGACTGTCACTAACACTGGGGTACAGGTCTGTCACTGTAACACTGGGGTACAGGTCTGTCACTACCATTAGGGTACAGGTCTGTCACTACTGTGGTACAGGTCTGTCACTAACACTGGGGTACAGGTCTGTCACTACTGCGGTACAGGTCTGTCACTAACACTGGGGTACAGGTCTGTCACTGTAACACTGGGGTACAGATCTGTCACTGTAACACTGCGGTACAGGTCTGTCACTGTAACACTGGGGTACAGGTCTGTCACTGTAACACTGGGGTACAGGTCTGTCACTGTAACACTGGGGTACAGGTCTGTCACTAACACTGGAGTACAGGTCTGTCACTACTGCGGTACAGGTCAGTCACTAACACTGGGGTACAGGTCTGTCACTGTAACACTGGGATACAGGTCTGTCACTAACACTGGGGTACAGGTCTGTCACTGTAACACTGGGGTACAGGTCTGTCACTAACACTGGGGTACATGTCTGTCACTAACACTGGGGTAGAGGTCTGTCACTGTAACACTGGGATACAGGTCTGTCACTAACACTGGGGTACAGGTCTGTCACTGTAACACTGGGTACAGGTCTGTCACTAACACTGGAGTACAGGTCTGTCACTAACACTGGGGTAGAGGTCTGTCACTGTAACACTGGGGTACAGGTCTGTCACTACTGTGGTACAGGTCAGTCACTAACACTGGGGTACAGGTCTGTCACTGTAACACTGGGATACAGGTCTGTCACTAACACTGGGGTACATGTCTGTCACTGTAACACTGGGGTACAGGTCCGTCACTGTAACACTGGGGTACAGGTCTGTCACTAACACTGGGGTACAGGTCTGTCACTAACACTGGGGTACAGGTCTGTCACTGTATAACACTGGGGTACAGGCCTGTCACTAACACTGGGGTACAGGTCTGTCACTAACACTGGGGTACAGATCTGTCACTGTAACACTGGGGTACAGGTCTGTCACTGTAACACTGGGGTACAGGTCTGTCACTGTAACACTGGGGTACAGGTCTGTCACTGTAACACTGGGGTACAGGTCTGTCACTGTAACACTGGGGTACAGGTCTGTCACTGTAACACTGGGGTACAGGTCTGTCACTAACACTGGGGTACAGGTCTGTCACTAACACTGGGGTACAGGTCTGTCACTGTATAACACTGGGGTACAGGCCTGTCACTAACACTGGGGTACAGGTCTGTCACTAACACTGGGGTATAGGTCTGTCACTAACACTGGGGTACAGGTCTGTCACTGTAACACTGGGGTACATGTCTGTCACTAACACTGGGGTACAGGTCTGTCACTGTAACACTGGGGTACAGGTCTGTCACTGTATAACACTGGGGTACAGGACTGTCACTGTAACACTGGGTTACAGGTCTGTCACTGTAACACTGGGGTTCAGGTCTGTCACTGTAACACTGAGGTACAGGACAGTCACTGTAACACTGGGGTACAGGACTGTCACTGTAACACTGGGGTACAGGACTGTTACTGTAACACTGGGGTACAGGTCTGTCACTGTAACACTGAGGTACAGATCTGTTGCTGTAACACTGAGGTACAGGTCTGTCACTGTAACACTGGGGTACAGGTCTGTCACTGTAACACTGAGGTACAGGTCTGTCACTAACACTGCGGTTCAGGTCTGTCACTGTAACACTGGGGTACAGGACAGTCACTGTAACACTGGGGTACAGGTCTGTCACTGTAACACTGAGGTACAGGTCTGTCACTGTAACACTGGGGTACAGGACAGTCACTGTAACACTGGGGTACAGGTCTGTCACTATAACACTGGGGTACAGGTCTGTCACTGTAACACTGGGGTACAGGACTGTCACTGTAACACTGGGGTACAGGTCTGTCACTGTAACACTGAGGTACAGGTCTGTCACTGTAACACTGGGGTACAGGACAGTCACTGTAACACTGGGGTACAGGTCTGTCACTATAACACTGGGGTACAGGTCTGTCACTGTAACACTGGGGTACAGGACTGTCACTGTAACACTGGGGTACAGGTCTGTCACTGTAACACTGGGGTACAGGTCTGTCACTGTAACACTGAGGTACAGCTCTGTCACTGTAACACTGGGGTACAGGTCTGTCACTAACACTGCGGTTCAGGTCTGTCACTGTAACACTGAGGTACAGGTCTGTCACCAACACTGGGGTACAGGTCTGTCACTGTAACACTGAGGTACAGGTCTGTCACTGTAACACTGAGGTACAGGACTGTCACTGTAACACTGGGGTACAGGTCTGTCACTGTAACACTGGGGTACAGGTCTGTCACTGTAACACTGGGGTACAGGTCTGTCACTGTAACACTGGGGTACAGGTCTGTCACTGTAACACTGGGGTACAGGTCTGTCACTGTAACACTGGGGTACAGGACTGTTACTGTAACACTGGGGTACAGGTCTGTCACTGTAACACTGAGGTACAGCTCTGTCACTGTAACACTGAGGTACAGGTCTGTCACTGTAACACTGGGGTACAGGTCTGTCACTGTAACACTGGGGTACAGGACTGTCACTGTAACACTGGGGTACAGGTCTGTCACTGTAACACTGGGGTACAGGTCTGTCACTGTAACACTGGGGTACAGGACTGTCACTGTAACACTGGGGTACAGGTCTGTCACTGTAACACTGGGATACAGGTCTGTCACTGTAACACTGGGGTACAGGTCTGTCACTGTAACACTGGGGTACAGTTCTGTCACTGTAACACTGGGGTACAGGACAGTCACTGTAACACTGAGGTACAGGTCTGTCACTGTAACACTGGGGTACAGGTCTGTCACTGTAACACTGGGGTACAGGTCTGTCACTGTAACACTGGGGTACAGGTCTGTCACTGTAACACTGAGGTACAGGTCTGTCACTGTAACACTGGGATACAGGTCTGTCACTGTAACACTGGGGTACAGGTCTGTCACTGTAACACTGGGGTACAGGTCTGTCACTGTAACACTGGGGTACAGGTCTGTCACTGTAACACTGGGGTACAGGTCTGTCACTGTAACACTGAGGTACAGCTCTGTCACTGTAACACTGGGGTACAGGTCTGCTACTGGTTGTATAGTGGCGGTGCTTATTCAGGAATGCTGCCCTCCTCTTCCACTGCTGGAATAGGTCCTCAGATTTGTAAGGGGCCTTGAAAGAGGGGAGGTAGAAAAGAATTAGCAATTAGTTGAAGAGGAAAGCAGTAGGAGCAGTATGGACCACCAGTGTGTCATTTAGCGTGTGTGAGGAAGTGAGTTCAGTCTCAAGACTAGAGAATCTGGGATTGTTCTCCTTAGAGCAGAGAAGGTTAATGGTAGGTTTAATAGAGGTGTTCAATTATGAGGGGTTTTGATACATTAAATCAGGAGAAACTGTTTCCACTGTTAGAAGGGTCGGTAACTAGAGGACACAGATTTATGATAATTGGTGAAAGAAACAGAGGGCAGATGAGGAGAATTTTTTTTACGCAGTGAGTTGTGATCTGGAATGCGCTGCCTGAAAGGGCGGTGGAACCAGATTCAATAGTAACCTTCAAAAGGGAATTGGATAAATTCTTGAAGGCGAAAAATTTGTAGGACTCGGGGCAAAGAGTAGGGAAAATGGGACTAATTGGATATCTCTACCAAAGAGCCGGCACAGGCAGGATGGGTCGAATGGCCTCCTTCTGTGCTGTACGATTCTAAGTGAGGAAGTTGGACGAGCGCCCTGCGGGACGCTTCCACCATCCTCGCCATCTGCCAAACTGTATGGTCTCCCTCTGCCCACTGCATTGGTTTCAGCTGCTGCATTACTGGTGGCCCCATCCGGTTTTTGAGATCTTCTTCCTGTTGTGCGCCAGCCCGTCCTGCATGAAGTGTGGGAGCATGTTAGTGTGTGGCCTAGAATCATAGAATCATAGAAGATAGGAGCAGGAGTAGGCCATTCGGCCCCTCTAGCCTGCTCCGCCATTCAATGTGATCATGGCTGATCATCCAAATTCAGTACCCTGTCCCTGCTTTCTCCCCATATCCCTTGATACCTTTAGCCTTAAGAAATATATCCAACTCCTTCTTGAATCTATTTAATGAATTGGCCTCTACTGCCTTTGGCAGAGAATTCCACAGGTTCACCACTCTCTGGGTGAAGAAATTCCTCCTCATTTCTGTCCTAAATGGCTTACCCCTTATCCTTAGACTGTGACCCCTGGTTCTGGACTCCCCGACCATCGGGAACATCCTTCCTGCAGCTAGTTTGTCCTGTCCTGTCAGAATTTTATAAGTTTCAATGAGATCCCCTCTCATTCTTCTAAACTCCAGCGAGTATAAGCCCAATCGACCCAATCTCTCTTCATACGTCATTCCTGCCATCCCAGGTATCAGCCTTGTGAATCTTCGCTGCACTCCCTCCATGGCAAGAACATCCTTCCTCAGATAAGGTGACCAAAACTGCACACAATACTCAAGGTGTGGTCTCACCAAGGCCCTGTACAACTGCAGCAAGACATCCTTGTTCCTGTACACAAACCCTCTCGCTATGAAGGCCAACATACCATTTGCCTTCTTAACCACCTGCTGCACCTGTTGAAGGGATGCGAAGATTTCTGTGCAGCTTAGCATGGTGAGCGTGGTGAGGGCAGTAACAGGTATGTGGGAGAGGGGCCAGTGATTGTGAGGGCTGTCACAGGTACAGAGTGCGCAAGTGGAAGTAGGAGGAGGTACATTGATGTCTGTTGCTGTGGTTGGAGGAACGAGATGGGTAGCAGGAGAGGGAGGTTTTTGTGTTGGGACTACAATAGAGAGGTGCAGGGCTGTGTGGATTGTAAGAAAGCTGAGAATGGGAATCTTACCTTAGCAGCTCTGATCGAGTCATTGAATTTCTTTCTACATCGCTGCCAGCTCTGTGGTGTCTGACTCCTGGCAGTCACGTGCTCAGCTATCTCTGCCCACTTTTGCCAGGCTATTTGCCAGGGCAATCTAAGCCCGTCTGCGAGGAACAATACCTCCTTCCTCCAGGTCACCTTCTCTACCAGTACCTCTGCAGTACTGTCGGAGGAAAGGGGGCCCTGGCAGCATACATTTTTCAGCATCAGTAGATCAGCGTTCACCAAAGGTACCTCCCCTTTAAGAGCTGGGAGCTCTGCAGGAGGGGTACGCTATGCAGAGAGTGTTACAGTGAGGGGTATGATACACGTAGAGTGTGTTATATCATAAATTGTTAGTGTCTTAACCAGAAATGTTACAGTGAGGGATTTGTTCAACAGAGTATTATAGTGAGGGGTGTGTTATATCAGAGTATTATAGTGAGGGGTGTGTGATATCAGAGTATTATAGTGAGGGGTGTGTGATATCAGAGTATTATAGTGAGGGGTGTGTGATATCAGAGTATTATAGTGAGGGGTGTGTGATATCAGAGTATTATAGTGAGGGGTGTGTTATACCAGAGTATTATAGTGAGGGGTGTGTGATATCAGAGTATTATAGTGAGGGGTGTGTTATACCAGAGTATTATAGTGAGGGGTGTGTTATATCAGAGTATTATAGTGAGGGGTGTGTGATATCAGAGTATTATAGTGAGGGGTGTGTGATATCAGAGTGTTATAGTGAGGGGTGTGTTATATCAGAGTGTTATAGTGAGGGGTGTGTGATATCAGAGTATTATAGTGAGGGGTGTGTGATATCAGAGTATTATAGTGAGGGGTGTGTTATATCAGAGTATTATAGTGAGGGGTGTGTTATATCAGAGTATTATAGTGAGGGGTGTGTTATATCAGAGTATTATAGTGAGGGGTGTGTTATATCAGAGTATTATAGTGAGGGGTGTGTGATATCAGAGTATTATAGTGAGGGGTGTGTGATATCAGAGTATTATAGTGAGGGGTGTGTTATGTGAGGCAAGGCTGGAGATTCCTGTGTGTGAACATGTTTCCTGCAGCAGGAACTGAATATCTAGGCTTGGAGATAGGAACATAAGAAATAGGAGCAGGAGTAGGTCATATGGCCCTTCGAGCCTGCTCCGCCATTCAATAAGATCATGGCTGATCTTCTACCTCAACTCCACCTTCCCGCACTATCCCCATATCCCTTGATTCCCATAATATTCAAAAATCTATCGATCTTTGAATGAAGACATTTCTCCTCATCTCAGTCCTAAATGGCCGACCCCTTATTCTGAGACTGTGACCCCTGGTTCTAGATTCCCCAGCCAGGGGGAAACATCTTCCCTGCATCTACCCTGTCAAGCCCTGTAAGAATTTTATATGTTTCAATGAGATCATCAACAACAACAACAACAACAACTTGTATTTATATAGCGCCTTTACCGGAGTAAAATGTCCCAACGTGCTTCACAGGAGTATTATAAGACAAAACAATTTGTTACCGAGCCACATAAGGAGAAATTAGGGCAGGTTACCAAAAGCTTGGTCAAAGAGGTAGGTTTTAAGGAGCGTCTTTAAGGAGGAAAGAGGCGGAGAAGTTTAGGAAGGGAATTCCAGAGCTTAGGGCCTAGGCAACAGATCATCTCTCATTCTTCTAAATTCTAGGGAGCATAGCCCTAGTCGCCTCAATCTCTCCTCATAGGACAATCCCCCCATCCCAGGAATCAGTCTAGTGAACCTTCATTGCACTCCCTCTAAGGCAAGTATATCCGTCCTTAGGTAAGGAGACCAAAACTGTATCCAATACTCCAGGTGTGGTCTCACCAAGGCCCTATATAATTGCAGTAAGATGTTTTTACTCTTATACTCCAATCCCTTTGTAATAAAGACTAACATACCATTTGCTTTCCTAATTGCTTGCTGCACCTGCATGTTAACTTTCAGTGATTCGTGTACAAGGACACCCAGGTCCCTCTGAACACCAACATTTCCCAATCTCTCATCATTTAAAAAATAATCTGCTTTTCTATTTTTCCTGCCAAAGTGGATAACTTCACATTTCTCCATGTTATATTTCATTTGCCATGTTCTTTCCCACTCACTTAACCTGTCTATATCCCTTTGCAACCTCTTTGCATCCTCCTCACAACTTACTTTCCCACCTAGCTTTGTATCATCAACAAACTTGGCTACATTACACTCGGTCCCCTCATCCAAATCATTGATATAGATTGTGCATTGGTGAGGCCCAAGCACTGATCCTTGCGGTACCCCACTAGTTACAGCCTGCCAACCCGAAAATGACCCGTTATTCCTACTCTCTGTTTTCTGTCCGTTAACCAATCCTTAATCCATGCTAATATATTAGTCCTAATCCCATGACCCCTAATTTTGTTTAATTTTGTGTGGCACCTTATCGAATGCTTTCTGAAAATCCAAATACACCACATCCTTTGGTTCCCCCTTACCTACCCTGAGCTACAATCTCAAAAAACTCTATTAGATACGTCAAACACGATTTCCCTTTCATAAATCCGTGTTGACTCTGCCCAATCATATTATGATTTTTTAAGTGCCCTGTTACTACGTCCATAATAATAGATTCCAGCATTTTCCCTATTACCAGTATCAGGCTAACTGGTCTATAGTTTCCTGTTTTTGCGCTCCTTTTTTGAATAGCGGGGTTACGTTTGCTACCTTCCAATCCGCGGGGACCATTCTGGAATCTAGGGAATTCTGGAAGATCAAAACCAATGCATCCACTATCTCTGTAACCACTTCTTTTAAAACCCTAGGGTGTAGGCCATCAGGTCCAGGGGATTTGTCGGCTTTTAGTTCCATTAATTTCTCCAGTACTATTTCTTTACTAATACTAATTTCTTTAAGTTCCTCATTCTCACTAGACCCTTGGTTCACCACTATTTCCAGAAGGTTTTTTGTGTCTTCTTCCCACGGCACTATTTCGAAGAAAAGCAGGGGAGTTCTCCCCCGGTGTCCTGGCCAATATTTATCCCTCAACCAACATAACAAAAACAGATTATCTGGTCATTATCACATTGCTGTTTGTGGGAGCTTGCTGTGCATAAATTGGCTGCCGCGTTTCCCACATTACAACAGAGACTACACTTCAAAAGTACTTCATTGGCTGTAAAGAGCTTTGAGACGTCCAGTGGTCGTGAAAGGCGCTATATAAATGCAAATCTTTCTTTTCTTTCCGTGAAGACAGATACAAAATACTTGTTTAATGTCTCTGCCATTTTCTTATTCTCCATTATAATTTCTCCTGTCTCTGCCTGTAAGGGACCCACAGATGGTAACTTTATCAGCTCGCTGGCTTGCACTCCACCTTCTCTGACTGGTTTAGCTGCCGGCGATGAGCTCACTCGAGCGAGAGCTTCATTGAAGATTTTGAAGCCAGACCTGTGATTTTCCTGGTTACTCACACTGCGAGAGGTCGGCCAGAATCCTGGCCGTCAAGAAACGCATTCTTAAAGCTGCACTGTCCATTTCCTTTTACTGCCACACGATTGCGAGCTACAGGGATTGCTTTCAGTGCCGCCTTCTCGCTGGATTTCATGGTAGAGAGAAAGGAACTAGAACGTACGCCGGAAATATCGACCGTGGCTCAGTGGGTAGCACTCTTGCCCCTGAGTCAGAAGGTTGTGGGTTCAAGTCCCACTCCAGAGATTTGAGAACAAAATCTAGGCTGACACTCCCAGTGCAGTACTGAGGGAGTGCTGCACTGTTGGAGGTGCCGTCTTTCTGATGAGGCGTTAAGCCGAGGCCCCGTCTGCCCTTTCAGGTGGATGTAACCAGGGCACTATTCAAAGAAGAGTGGGGGTGTTCTCCCTGGTGTCCTGGCCAATGTTTATCCCTCAACCTACACCGAAAAAACAGATGATCTGGTCATTATCACATTATTATTTGTGGGAGCTTGCTGTGCACAAATTGGCTGCTGCATTTCCTACATCACAACAGTAACTAGACTTCAAAAAGTACTTCATTAGCTGGGACATACTGAGGTCGTGAAAGGCGCTATATAAATGTAAATCTTTATTTCTGTCTCCATGAATGTACAGCTGGTCTGTGACCCAACAAAATCATATCACGCAGGTCACTGCCCACTTCCCAGGCAGCTCCCATCTTACTTTCATGTCAAGACAATCCCCCATACCAGGCCTAATTGAAGACCTTCGCAGATTGGAAGGATGGCGGCTTGGAGACCAAGGTTACCTTCTTCAACCCTGTGTATTGACACCTTTGCTACAGCCATGCACAGTGGTTGAGGGCAGATAAAACAAGGACCAGGATCATTATTCAGCATGCCACTGGCACTCCAGGTGCCTCGACACGTCAAGGAGTATCTTACAGTACAGCCCCACCAGGCAAAGCACTTATTTAGTATCACAGCCATTCCCTCACTGTCCACTACAAGCTCGTCTACATCATTTCTTCATAGCATTACCTTACATTGACTTCCAGTTTGCCTGTAGAAAGCCTTTTCAATGTCCTCATTTTCTCTCCCATTCCCATTTAGTACATTTCTTACATTCTTTATATTTGTCCTGGTTTTCTTTATTATTATCTGCACTATAAGCACTAAATGCTTCTTGTTAAATTTATAATTCGATCTCATCTCCATATTTATTCATCAATAACCAGCCTTTGATACACGCCCTATTTCCCTTGTTGGAATATACTTGCTTTGTTCCCTGTCCACTTTCTGTTTGATTCTTTTTGCCAAATTTTTATTCCATTTAATCTGGGCAAGGTTCCTTTTATCCAACTATAATTTATATATATGGACTGCTATTCTCTATAATATACACAGGGGCTGATATTCTCTATATTATACACAGGGGCTGCTATTCTCTATAATATACACAGGGGCTGCTATTCTCTATAATATACACAGAGGCTGCTATTCTCTATAATATACACAGGGGCTGCTGTTCTCTATAATATACACAGGGGCTGCTATTCTCTATAATATACACAGGGGCTGCTATTCTCTATAATATACACAGGGGCTGCTATTCTCTATAATATACACAGGGGCTGCTATTCTCTATAATATACACAGGGGCTGCTATTCTCTATAATATACACAGGGGCTGCTATTCTCTGTAATATACACAGGGGCTGCTATTCTCTGTAATATACACAGGGGCTGCTATTCTCTATAATATACACAGGGGCTGCTATTCACTATAATATACACAGGGGCTGCTGTTCTCTATAATATACACAGGGGCTGCTATTCTCTATAATATACACAGGGGCTGATATTCTCTATAATATACACAGGGGCTGCTGTTCTCTGTAATAGACACAGGGGCTGCTATTCTCTATAATATACACAGGGGCTGCTATTCTCTATAATATACACAGGGGCTGCTATTCACTATAATATACACAGGGGCTGCTGTTCTCTATAATATACACAGGGGCTGCTATTCTCTATAATATACACAGGGGCTGATATTCTCTATATTATACACAGGGGCTGCTATTCTCTATAATATACACAGGGGCTGCTATTCTCTATAATATACACAGGGGCTGCTATTCTCTAGAATATACACAGGGGCTGTTATTCTCTATAATATAGACAGGGGCTGCTATTCTCTGTAATATACACAGGAGCTGCTATACTCTATAATATACACAGGGGCTGCTATTCTCTATAAAATACACAGGGGCTGATATTCTCTATAATATACACAGGGGCTGCTATTCTCTGTAATAGACACAGGGGCTGCTATACTCTATAATATACACAGGGGCTGCTATTCTCTATAATATACACAGGGGCTGCTATTCTCTATAATATACCCAGGGGCTGATATTCTCTATAATATACCCAGGGGATGCTATTCTCCATAATATACACAGGGGCTGCTATTCTCTATAATATACCCAGGGGCTGTTATTCTCTATAATATACACAGGGGCTGCTATTCTCTATAATATACACAGGGGCTGTTATTCTCTATAATATACACCGGGGCTGCTATTCTCTATAATATACCCAGGGGCTGCTATTCTCTATAATATACCCAGGGGCTGCTATTCTCTATAATATACACAGGGGCTGCTATTCTCTATAATATACACAGGAGCTGCTATTCTCTATAATATACCCAGGGGCTGCTATTCTCTATAATATACACAGGGGCTGCTATTCCCTATAATATACCCAGGGGCTGCTATTCTCTATAATGTACACAGAGGCTGTTATTCTCTCTAAAGTGCACAACAACAACAACTTGTATTCATATAGCGCCTTTAACGTAGTAAAACGTCCCAAGGCGCTTCACAGGAGTATTATAAGAGAAAAAATTTGACCCTGAGCCACATAAGGAGAAATTAGGGCAGGTGACTGAAAGCTTGGTCAAAGAGGTAGGTTTTAAGGAGCGTATTAAAGGTGGAAAGAGAGGTAGAGATGCGGAGAAGTTTAGGCAGGGAATTCCAGAGCTTAGGGCCTAGGCAACGGAAGGCACGGCCACCAATGGTGGAGCGATTATAATCAGGGATCCTCAAGAGGGCAGAATTAGAGGAGCGCAGATATCCCAGGGGGTTGTGGGACTGAAGGAGATTACAGAGATAGGGAGGGGTGAGGCCATGGAGGGATTTGAAAACAAGGATGAGAATTTTGAAATCGAGTTGTTGCTTACCCAGGAGCCAATGTAGGTCAGCGAGCACAGGGAAGATGAGTGAATGGGACTTGGTGCGAGTTAGGACACGGGCAGCCGAATTTTGGATGACCTCAAGTTTACGTAGGGTGAAATGTGGGAGGCCAGCCAGGAGTGCGTTGGAATAGTCAGGTCTAGAGGTAACAAAGGCATGGATGAGGGTTTCAGCAGCGGATGAGCTGAGGCAAGGGCGGAGACGGGCGATGTTATGGAGGTGGAAATAGGCGGTCTTTGTTATGCCGCGGATATGTGGTCGGAAGCTCATTTCCGGATCAAATATAACACCAAGGTTGTGAACAGTCTGGTTCAGCCTCAGACAGATGTTAGGGAGAGAGATGGAGTCAGTGGCTATGGAACGGAGTTTGTGGTGGGGACTGAAAACAATGGCTTCAGTCTTCCCAATATTTAATTGGAGAAAATTTCTGCTCATCCAGAACTGGATGTCGGGCAAGCAGTCTGACAATTTAGAGACTGTGGGGGGTCGAGAGGTAAGTGGTGGTGAGGTAGAGCTGGGTGTCATCAGCTTACATGTGGAAACTGACACTGTGTTTTCGGATGATGTCGCCAAGGGGCAACATGTAGATGAGAAATAGGAGGGGACACCAGAGGTAACAATGCGGAAGCGGGAAGAGAAGCCCTTGCAGGTGATTCTCTGGCTACGATTAGATAGATAAGAATGGAACCAGGCGAGTACAGTCCCACCCAGCTGGATGATGGTGGAGAGGTGTTGGAGAAGGATGCAGTGGTCAACCATGTCAAAAGCTGCAGACAAGTCAAGAAGGACGAGGAGGGATAGTTTACCTTTGTCACAGTCACAAAGGATGTAATTTGTGACTTTGATGAGAGCCGTTTCGGTACTGTGGCAGGGGCGGAAACCTAATTGGAGGGATTCAAACATGGAGTTGCTGGAATGCTGGGCATGGATTTGGGAGGCGACAACATGTTCAAGGAATTTGGAGAGGAAAGGGAGGTTGGAGATGGGACGGTAATTTGCAAGGACGGAGGGGTCAAGATTTGTTTTTTTGAGGAGAGGGGTGATGACGGCAGATTTGAGGGAGAGGGGGACAATACCTGAAAAGAGAGAACCGTTAACAATGTTATCTAACATGGGAGCCAGAAAAGGAAGTTGGGTGGTCAGCAATTTGTTGGGATTAGGGTCGAGGGAGCAGGAAGTGGGTCTCATGGACAAGATGAGCGCGGAGAGGTCATGACGGGAGATCGGAGAGAAACTGGAGAAAGATGTGAGTTCAGGGCTAGGGTAGGGGGGAACCTTAGAGGAAGTTTGGCCCGGTGGGCTAGGGGAATGAAGGGAAGTGGCAGAGGCAGCTGAACGGATGGTCTCAATCTTAGAGACCCAGGGGGCTGTGAATGCTGAGTCTTTGAGTATATTCAAGGCTGAGATCGATAGATTTTTGGACTCTAGGGGAATCAAGAGATATGGAGATCGGGCAGGAAAGTGGAGTTGAGGTCGATGATCAGCCATGATCTTATTGAATGGCAGAGCAGGCTTGAGGGGTCGTATGGCCTACTCCTGCTCTCATTTCTTATGTTCAAACTCCGTGATTTCCTCACATGTTGTTGGAGGTGAGGTTGGAGGAGGCAGGGGAGTGGGGTTTAAGATGATGGTTAGCAGTGGAGAATAGAAGCCGGGGTTTATCTTTGCATTCCAGAATGATTCTGTAGTAGTGAGCAATTTTGGCAGACGAGAGCAGGACCCAATAATGCTTTATGTGGTCCAGCCAGATCTGGCAGTGATTGGCTAAACCAGTTGTCCACCATACTCGTTCAAGTCTGCGTTCCATGGACTTATGGGAGCGAAGATGAGGGCCGTACCAGGGGGAACGGCCAGGGTGAGAGAGTAATTGTTTTAATAGTGGCTAGGGCATCAAAGGTGGTGGTGAGGGTGTGGTTGAGCAGATCGATAGGTGCAGAAATGTCGTGGTGAATGGAGGGCCAAAGGCTGGACAGTTGGGATTTCATAAGTGCAGTTGTAAGAGAGTTGGGAGAGAGTTTCTTCCAGGGGCACACACAGAAGGAAGTATGGTTGGGGGTGGGGGTGGAAGAACATAAGAACATAACAAATAGGAGCAGGAGTCGGCCATTTGGCCCTTCGAGCCTGCTCCGGCATTCAATAAGATCATGGCTGATCTACCTCATCTCCACTCTCCTGAACTATCCCCATATCCCTTGATTCCCTTAATATTCAAAAATCTATCGATCTCTGTCTTGAATATACTCAACGACTGAGCTTCCACAGCCCTCTGGGGTAGAGAATTCCAAAGATTCACCACCCTCTGAGTGAAGAAATTTTTCCTCATCTCAGTCCTAAATGGCCGACCCCTTATTCGAAGACTGTGACCCCTGGTTCTGGACTCCCCAGCCAGGGGAAACATCCTCCCTGCATCTACCCTGTCAAGCCCTGTAAGAATTTTGTATGTTTGAATGAGATCATCTCTCATTCTTCTAATCTAGAGAATATAGGCCTAGTCTACTCAATCACTCCTCATAGGACAATCCCCCCATCCCAGGAACCAGTCTGGTGAACCTTCGTTGCACTCCCTCTATGGCAAGTATATCCGTCCTTAGGTAAGGAGACCAAAACTGTATCCAATACTCCAGGTGTGGTCTCACCAGGGCCTTATATAATTGCAGTAAAACATCTTTACTCTTATACTCAAATCCTCTTGTAATAAAGGCCAACATACCATTTGCTTTCCTAATTGCTTGCTGTACCTGCATGTTAACTTTCAGTGATTCGTGTACAGTGATTCTGAACACCAACATTTCCCAATCTCTCACCATTTAAAAAGTACTCTGCCTTTCTGTTTTTCCTACCAAAGTGGATAACTTCACATTTCTCCACATTATGTTCCTTTTGCCATATTCTTGCCCACTCACTTAGCCTGTCTATATCCCATTGAAGCCTCCTTGTATACTCCTCACAACTTACATTCCCACCCAGCTTTTATCATCAGCAAACTTGGATATATTACATTTGGTCCCCTCATCCAAATCATTGATATAGATTGTGAATAGCTGAGGCCCGAGCACTGATCCTTGTGGTACCCCACTAGTTACAACCTGCCAACCCGAAAATGACCCGTTTATTCCTACTCTCTGTTTTCTGTCCATTAACCAATCCTCAATCCATGCTAGTATATTACCCCCAATCCCATGAGCCCTAATTTTGTTTAATAACCTCTTGTGTGGCACCTTATCGAATGCCTTCTGAAAATCCAAATACACCACATCCACCGGTTCCCCCTTATCTATTCTGCTAGTTACAACCTCAAAAACTCTAATAGATTTGTCAAACACGATTTCCCTTTCATAAATCCGTGTTGACTCTGCCCAATCCTATTATTATTTTCTAAGTGCCCTGTTACCACATCCTTAATAATAGATTCTAGCATTTTTCCTACTACTGATGTCAGGCTAACTGGTCTGTAGTTCTCCATTTTCTCTCTCCCTCCTTTCTTAAATAGTGGGGTTACATTTGCTACCTTCCAATCTGCGGGAACCGTTCTAGCGTCCATGGAATTTTGGAAGATGAAAACCAATGCATCCACTATCTCTATAACCAACTCTTTCAAAACCCTAGGATGTAGGCCATCAGGTCCAGGGGATTTATTGGCTTTCAGTCCCATTAATTTCTCCAGTACTACTTTTTTACTAATACTAATATCTTTCAGTTCTTCATTCTCACTAGACCCTTGGTTCTCCACTATTTCTGGGAAGTTTTTTGCGTCTTCTTCCGTGAAGACAGACCCAAAAAGTATTTGTTTAATTTCTCTGCCATTTCCTTATTCTCCATTATAATATCTCCTGTCTCAGCCTGTAAGGGTCCCACATTTACTTTCACTAATCTTTTCCTTTTTACATACCTATAGAAGCTTTTACAGTCTGTTTTTATGTCTCTCGCTAGTTTACTCTCATATTCTATTTTCCCTTTCTTTATC
Organism: Squalus acanthias; assembly: GCA_030390025.1. Taxonomy (NCBI): domain Eukaryota; kingdom Metazoa; phylum Chordata; class Chondrichthyes; order Squaliformes; family Squalidae; genus Squalus; species Squalus acanthias. Next base: position 10,648,242 of record CM059426.1, on the reverse strand, counting down.
AATTTCTTGGTCCTCCTTTGCTGAATTCTAAAATCTTCCCAATCCTCAGGCTTACTATTCTTTTTGACAGCATTATAAACCTCTTCCTTTGATCTAATACTATCTTTAACTTCTCTTGTTAGCCACAGTTGGACCTCTTTTCCTGTGGGGTTTTTGTGTCTTAAAGGAATGTATATTTGTTGTAAATTATGTATTAATTCTTTAAATGCTAGCCATTGCTCGTCCACTCATACCTTTTAATGTAGTTTCCCAATCTACCTTAGCCAACTCACCCCTCATACCTACGTATTTATTTAGATTTAAGACCCTAGTTTCGGATTTAACTAAGTCACTTTCAAACTCAATATAAAATTCTATCATATTATGGTCACTCTTCCCTAAAGGCCCCTTTACTACAAGGTTATTAATTAACCCTTTCTCATTGCACAATACTAGATAGGAAGGTTGAAGAGTAATGAAGGATTGGGGTAGGGATTTGGGAGGGCAGAGTATCGGAGAGAGGAGAGATGAAAGGAGGCATGACGACAGGAGAGAGCGGTCAGGGAGGGATAGAGAGAAAAGGAAAAGGGGAAAAAAGGTGGAAAAAGAAATTAACGGCTCGGGTCCGGAGCGGAAGCCAAAGTGCGCACACGAATGGACACAGGGGAAAAGCTCAGGTTACATAGGCCTGGTTAACTGTAGTAATTAATGGGATACATATTTCCTGGTAGCAGGGAATAGGTTGGAGACAAAAGTAGGGCGACCAGGGTCAAAGTCAGAGGTCCCATGGAGGGACAAAGCCGCCGTAAGCTGGATGGAGCCGGCACGGAGCATCGATGAACCGCTGTCCAAGCAGGCAAGTGATATTGGCCAGGACACCAGGGAGAATGCTCCTGCTCTTCTTCGAAATAGTGCTGTGGTATTTTTTACATCCACCTGAGAGAGCAAATGGGGCCTCAGTCTAACATCTACAGTGTAGCACTCTCTCAGCACAGCACTGGAAGAGAAACTAGTGGGCTGCTAGTCTCTATAATATACACAGGGGCTGCTATTCTCTATAATATACACAGGGTCTGTTATTCTCTAATACACACAGGGACTGCTATTCTCTATAATATACATGGGGGCTGCTATTCTCTATAATATACACAGGGGCTGCTGTTCTCTATAATATACACAGGGTCTGTTATTCTCTAATACACACAGGGGCTGCTATTCTCTATAATATACACAGGGGCTGCTATTCTCTATAATATACACAGGGGCTGCTGTTCTCTATAATATACCCAGGGGCTGCTGGTCTCTATAATATACACAGGGGCTGCTATTCTCTATAATATACATAGGGGCAGCTCTTTTCTATAATATACACAGGGGCTACTATTCTCTATAATATACACGGGGCTGCTATTCTCTCTAATATACACAGAGGTTGCTATTACATAAGAACATAAGAACATAAGAAATAGGAGCAGGAGTAGGCCAATCGGCCCCTCGAGCCTGCTCCGCCATTCAATAAGATCATGGCTGATCTGATCCTAACCGCCAATCTACTATCACAGAACCATCTCCTGCATCTAACAGAATTGCACACACGAAATAGGAGCAGAATCAGGCTACACGGTCCCTGGGCCCGCTCCACTACCCACAGGGCCATGACCGATCCGAACCTAGACTCATGTCCAAATTCCTGCCCGCTCCCCGTAACCCTTAATGCCCTTTACTTCTCTATAATATACACAGGGGCTGATATTCTCTATATTATACACAGGGTCTGCTACTCCCTATAATATACACAGGGGCTGCTATTCTCTATAATATACACAGGGGCTGCTATTCTCTATAATATACACAGGGACTGCTATTCCCTATTGTATACAAAGGGGCTGCTATTCTCTATAATTTACACAGGGGCTGCTATTCTCTATAATATACACAGGGGTTGCTATTCTCTATAATATACACAGAGGCTGCTATTCTCTATAATATACACAGGGGCTGCTATTCTCTATAATATACACAGGGGCTGCTATTCTCTATAATATACACAGGGGCTGCTATTCTCTATAATATACACAGAGGCTGCTATTCTCTATAATATACACAGGGGCTGCTATTCTCTATAATATACACAGGGGCTGCTATTCTCTATAATATACACAGGGGCTGCTATTCTCTATAATATACACAGGGGCTGCTATTCTCTATAATATACCCAGGGGCTGCTATTCTCTATAACATAACAAGGGGCTGCTATTCCCTATTGTATACAAAGGGGCTGCTATTCTCTATAATTTACACAGGGGCAGCTATTCTCTACAATATACACAGGGGCTGCTATTCCCTATAATACACACAGAGGCTGTTATTCTCTATAATTTACACAGGGGCTGCTATTCTCTATAATAGTCACAGGGGCTGCTATTCTCTACAATATACACAGGGGCTGTTTTTCTCTATAATATACACAGGGGCTACTATTCCCTACAATATACACGGATGCTGCTATTCTCTGTAATATACACAGGGGCTGCTATTCTCTATAATTTACACAGGGGCTGCTATTCTCTATAATATACACAGGGGTTGCTATTCTCTATAATATACACAGAGGCTGCTATTCTCTATAATATACACAGGGGCTGCTATTCTCTATAATATACACAGGGGCTGCTATTCTCTATAATATACCCAGGGGCTGCTATTCTCTATAATGTACACAGAGGCTGTTATTCTCTCTAAAGTGCACAACAACAACAACTTGTATTCATATAGCGCCTTTAACGTAGTAAAACGTCCCAAGGCGCTTCACAGGAGTATTATAAGAGAAAAAATTTGACCCTGAGCCACATAAGGAGAAATTAGGGCAGGTGACTGAAAGCTTGGTCAAAGAGGTAGGTTTTAAGGAGCGTATTAAAGGTGGAAAGAGAGGTAGAGATGCGGAGAAGTTTAGGCAGGGAATTCCAGAGCTTAGGGCCTAGGCAACGGAAGGCACGGCCACCAATGGTGGAGCGATTATAATCAGGGATCCTCAAGAGGGCAGAATTAGAGGAGCGCAGATATCCCAGGGGGTTGTGGGACTGAAGGAGATTACAGAGATAGGGAGGGGTGAGGCCATGGAGGGATTTGAAAACAAGGATGAGAATTTTGAAATCGAGTTGTTGCTTACCCAGGAGCCAATGTAGGTCAGCGAGCACAGGGAAGATGAGTGAATGGGACTTGGTGCGAGTTAGGACACGGGCAGCCGAATTTTGGATGACCTCAAGTTTATGTAGGGTGAAATGTGGGAGGCCAGCCAGGAGTGCATTGGAATAGTCAGGTCTAGAGGTAACAAAGGCATGGATGAGGGTTTCAGCAGCGGATGAGCTGAGGCAAGGGCGGAGACGGGCGATGTTATGGAGGTGGAAATAGGCGGTCTTTGTTATGCCGCGGATATGTGGTCGGAAGCTCATTTCCGGATCAAATATAACACCAATACAACATCAGCCTCAGACAGATGTTAGGGAGAGAGATGGAGTCAGTGGCTATGGAACGGAGTTTGTGGTGGGGACTGAAAACAATGGCTTCGGTCTTCCCAATATTTAATTGGAGAAAATTTCTGCTCATCCAGAACTTGATGTCGGACAAGCAGTCTGACAATTTAGAGACTGTGGGGGGTCGAGAGGTAAGTGGTGGTGAGGTAGAGCTGGGTGTCATCAGCTTACATGTGGAAACTGACACTGTGTTTTCGGATGATGTCGCCAAGGGGCAACATGTAGATGAGAAATAGGAGGGGACACCAGAGGTAACAATGCGGAAGCGGGAAGAGAAGCCCTTGCAGGTGATTCTCTGGCTACGATTAGATAGATAAGAATGGAACCAGGCGAGTACAGTCCCACCCAGCTGGATGATGGTGGAGAGGTGTTGGAGAAGGATGCAGTGGTCAACCATGTCAAAAGCTGCAGACAAGTCAAGAAGGACGAGGAGGGATAGTTTACCTTTGTCACAGTCACAAAGGATGTAATTTGTGACTTTGATGAGAGCCGTTTCGGTACTGTGGCAGGGGCGGAAACCTAATTGGAGGGATTCAAACATGGAGTTGCTGGAATGCTGGGCATGGATTTGGGAGGCGACAACATGTTCAAGGAATTTGGAGAGGAAAGGGAGGTTGGAGATGGGACGGTAATTTGCAAGGACGGAGGGGTCAAGATTTGTTTTTTTGAGGAGAGGGGTGATGACGGCAGATTTGAGGGAGAGGGGGACTATACCTGAAAAGAGAGAACCGTTAACAATGTTATCTAACATGGGAGCCAGAAAAGGAAGTTGGGTGGTCAGCAATTTGTTGGGATTAGGGTCGAGGGAGCAGGAAGTGGGTCTCATGGACAAGATGAGCGCGGAGAGGTCATGACGGGAGATCGGAGAGAAACTGGAGAAAGATGTGAGTTCAGGGCTAGGGTAGGGGGGAACCTTAGAGGAAGTTTGGCCCGGTGGGCTAGGGGAATGAAGGGAAGTGGCAGAGGCAGCTGAACGGATGGTCTCAATCTTAGAGACCCAGGGGGCTGTGAATGCTGAGTCTTTGAGTATATTCAAGGCTGAGATCGATAGATTTTTGGACTCTAGGGGAATCAAGAGATATGGAGATCGGGCAGGAAAGTGGAGTTGAGGTCGATGATCAGCCATGATCTTATTGAATGGCAGAGCAGGCTTGAGGGGTCGTATGGCCTACTCCTGCTCTTATTTCTTATGTTCAAACTCCGTGATCTCCTCACATGTTGTTGGAGGTGAGGTTGGAGGAGACAGGGGAGAGGGGTTTAAGAAGATGGTTAGCAGTGGAGAATAGAAGCCGGGGTTTATCTTTGCATTCCAGAATGATTCTAGAATAGTGAGCAATTTTGGCAGACGAGAGCAGGACCCAATAATGCTTTATGTGGTCCAGCCAGATCTGGCAGTGATTGGCTAAACCAGTTGTCCACCATACTCGTTCAAGTCTGCGTTCCATGGACTTATGGGAGCGAAGATGAGGGCCGTACCAGGGGGAACGGCCAGGGTGAGAGAGTAATTGTTTTAATAGGGACTAGGGCATCAAAGGTGGTGGGGAGGGTGTGGTTGAGCAGATCGATAGGTGCAGAAATGTCGTGGTGAATGGAGGGCCAAAGGCTGGACAGTTAGGATTTCATAAGTGCAGTTGTAAGAGAGTTGGGAGAGAGTTTCTTCCAGGAGCGCACACAGAAGGAAGTATGGTTGGGGGTGGGGGTGGAAGAACATAAGAACATAACAAATAGGAGCAGGAGTCGGCCATTTGGCCCTTCGAGCCTGCTCCGGCATTCAATAAGATCATGGCTGATCTACCTCATCTCCACTCTCCTGAACTATCCCCATATCCCTTGATTCCCTTAATATTCAAAAATCTATCGATCTCTGTCTTGAATATACTCAACGACTGAGCTTCCACAGCCCTCTGGGGTAGAGAATTCCAAAGATTCACCACCCTCTGAGTGAAGAAATTTTTCCTCATCTCAGTCCTAAATGGCCGACCCCTTATTCTGAGACTGTGACCCCTGGTTCTGGACTCCCCAGCCAGGGGAAACATCCTCCCTGCATCTACCCTGTCAAGCCCTGTAAGAATTTTGTATGTTTGAATGAGTTCATCTCTCATTCTTCTAATCTAGAGAATATAGGCCTAGTCTACTCAATCACTCCTCATAGGACAATCCCCCCATCCCAGGAACCAGTCTGGTGAACCTTCGTTGCACTCCCTCTATGGCAAGTATATCCGTCCTGAGGTAAGGAGACCAAAACTGTATCCAATACTCCAGGTGTGGTCTCACCAGGGCCCTATATAATTGCAGTAAAACATCTTTACTCTTATACTCAAATCCTCTTGTAATAAAGGCCAACATACCATTTGCTTTCCTAATTGCTTGCTGTACCTGCATGTTAACTTTCAGTGATTCGTGTACAAGGACACCCAGGTCCCTCTGAACACCAACATTTCCCAATCTCTCACCATTTAAAAAGTACTCTGCCTTTCTGTTTTTCCTACCAAAGTGGATAACTTCACATTTCTCCACATTATGTTCCTTTTGCTATATTCTTGCCCACTCACTTAGCCTGTCTATATCCCATTGAAGCCTCCTTGTATCCTCCTCACAACTTACATTCCCACCCAGCATTTATCATCAGCAAACTTGGATATATTACATTTGGTCCCCTCATCCAAATCATTGATATAGATTGTGAATAGATGAGGCCCGAGCACTGATCCTTGTGGTACCCCACTAGTTACAACCTGCCAACCCGAAAATGACCCGTTTATTCCTACTCTCTGTTTTCTGTCCATTAACCAATCCTCAATCCATGCTAGTATATTACCCCCAATCCCATGAGCCCTAATTTTGTTTAATAACCTCTTGTGTGGCACCTTATCGAATGCCTTCTGAAAATCCAAATACACCACATCCACCGGTTCCCCCTTATCTATTCTGCTAGTTACAACCTCAAAAACTCTAATAGATTTGTCAAACACGATTTCCCTTTCATAAATCCGCGTTGACTCTGCCCAATCCTATTATTATTTTCTAAGTGCCCTGTTACCACGTCCTTAATAATAGATTCTAGCATTTTCCCTACTACTGATGTCAGGCTAACTGGTCTGTAGTTCCCCATTTTCTCTCTCCCTCCTTTCTTAAATAGTGGGGTTACATTTGCTACCTTCCAATCTGCGGGAACCGTTCTAGCGTCCATGGAATTTTGGAAGATGAAAACCAATGCATCCACTATCTCTATAACCAACTCTTTCAAAACCCTAGGATGTAGGCCATCAGGTCCAGGGGATTTATCGGCTTTCAGTCCCATTAATTTCTCCAGTACTACTTTTTTACTAATACTAATATCTTTCAGTTCTTCATTCTCACTAGACCCTTGGTTGTCCACTATTTCCGGGAAGTTTTTTGCGTCTTCTTCCGTGAAGACAGACCCAAAAAGTATTTGTTTAATTTCTCTGCCATTTCCTTATTCTCCATTATAATATCTCCTGTCTCAGCCTGTAAGGGTCCCACATTTACTTTCACTAATCTTTTCCTTTTTACATACCTATAGAAGCTTTTACAGTCTGTTTTTATGTCTCTCGCTAGTTTACTCTCATATTCTATTTTCCCTTTCTTTATCAATTTCTTGGTCCTCCTTTGCTGAATTCTAAAATCTTCCCAATCCTCAGGCTTACTATTCTTTTTGACAGCATTATAAACCTCTTCCTTTGATCTAATACTATCTTTAACTTCTCTTGTTAGCCACAGTTGGACCTCTTTTCCTGTGGGGTTTTTGTGTCTTAAAGGAATGTCTATTTGTTGTAAATTATGTATTAATTCTTTAAATGCTAGCCATTGCTCGTCCACTCATACCTTTTAATGTAGTTTCCCAATCTACCTTAGCCAACTCACCCCTCATACCTACGTATTTATTTAGATTTAAGACCCTAGTTTCGAATTTAACTAAGTCACTTTCAAACTCAATATAAAATTCTATCATATTATGGTCACTCTTCCCTAAAGGCCCCTTTACTACAAGGTTATTAATTAACCCTTTCTCATTGCACAATACTAGATAGGAAGGTTGAAGAGTAATGAAGGATTGGGGTAGGGATTTGGGAGGGCAGAGTATCGGAGAGAGGAGAGATGAAAGGAGGCATGACGACAGGAGAGAGCGGTCAGGGAGGGATAGAGAGAAAAGGAAAAGGGGAAAAAAGGTGGAAAAAGAAATTAACGGCTCGGGTCCGGAGCGGAAGCCAAAGTGCGCACACGAATGGACACAGGGGAAAAGCTCAGGTTACATAGGCCTGGTTAACTGTAGTAATTAATGGGATACATATTTCCTGGTAGCAGGGAATAGGTTGGAGACAAAAGTAGGGCGACCAGGGTCAAAGTCAGAGGTCCCATGGAGGGACAAAGCCGCCGTAAGCTGGATGGAGCCGGCACGGAGCATCGATGAACCGCTGTCCAAGCAGGCAAGTGATATTGGCCAGGACACCAGGGAGAATGCTCCTGCTCTTCTTCGAAATAGTGCTGTGGTATTTTTTACATCCACCTGAGAGAGCAAATGGGGCCTCAGTCTAACATCTACAGTGTAGCACTCTCTCAGCACAGCACTGGAAGAGAAACTAGTGGGCTGCTAGTCTCTATAATATACACAGGGGCTGCTATTCTCTATAATATACACAGGGTCTGTTATTCTCTAATACACACAGGGACTGCTATTCTCTATAATATACATGGGGGCTGCTATTCTCTATAATATACACAGGGGCTGCTGTTCTCTATAATATACACAGGGTCTGTTATTCTCTAATACACACAGGGGCTGCTATTCTCTATAATATACACAGGGGCTGCTATTCTCTATAATATACACAGGGGCTGCTGTTCTCTATAATATACCCAGGGGCTGCTGGTCTCTATAATATACACAGGGGCTGCTATTCTCTATAATATACATAGGGGCAGCTCTTTTCTATAATATACACAGGGGCTACTATTCTCTATAATATACACGGGGCTGCTATTCTCTCTAATATACACAGAGGTTGCTATTACATAAGAACATAAGAAATAGGAGCAGGAGTAGGCCAATCGGCCCCTCGAGCCTGCTCCGCCATTCAATAAGATCATGGCTGATCTGATCCTAACCGCCAATCTACTATCACAGAACCATCTCCTGCATCTAACAGAATTGCACACACGAAATAGGAGCAGAATCAGGCTACACGGTCCCTGGGCCCGCTCCACTACCCACAGGGCCATGACCGATCCGAACCTAGACTCATGTCCAAATTCCTGCCCGCTCCCCGTAACCCTTAATGCCCTTTACTTCTCTATAATATACACAGGGGCTGATATTCTCTATATTATACACAGGGTCTGCTACTCCCTATAATATACACAGGGGCTGCTATTCTCTATAATATACACAGGGGCTGCTATTCTCTATAATATACACAGGGACTGCTATTCCCTATTGTATACAAAGGGGCTGCTATTCTCTATAATATACACAGGGGCTGCTATTCTCTATAATATACACAGGGGCTGCTATTCTCTATAATATACACAGGGGCTGCTATTCTCTATAATATACACAGGGGCTGCTATTCTCTATAATATACACAGGGGCTGCTATTCTCTATAATATACACAGGGGCTGCTATTCTCTATAATATACACAGGGGCTGCTATTCTCTATAATATACACAGGGGCTGCTATTCTCTATAACATAACAAGGGGCTGCTATTCCCTATAGTATACAAAGGGGCTGCTATTCTCTATAATTTACACAGGGGCAGCTATTCTCTCTAATATACACAGGGGCTGCTATTCCTCTATAATACACACAGAGGCTGTTATTCTCTATAATATACACAGGGGCTGCTATTCTCTATAATATACACAGGGGCTGCTATTCTCTACAATATACACAGGGGCTGCTATTCTCTATAATATACACAGGGGCTGCTATTCCTACAATATACACGGATGCTGCTATTCTCTGTAATATACACAGGGGCTGCTATTCTCTATAATATACACGGGGCTACTATTTTCTATAATATACAAGGGGGCTGCTATTCCTATAGTATACACAGAGGTTGCTCTTCTCTATAATATACACAGGGGTTGGTATTCTCTATACTATACACAGGGGCTACTATTCCCTATAATATACACAGGGGCTGCTATTCCCTATAATATACACAGGGGCTGCTATTCTCTATAATATACACAGCAAGAGCCCACAGACAGAAGAATGATATGAACGGCTAGTTAATCTGCTTTCAGTAGTGGTGGTTGAGCAAGCAATGTTAAGCAGGGTAGAGGGAGAACACTTCTTCAAATAGTGCCATGGGATCTTTCACATCCATCTGGACAGGCAGATGGGGCCCCTGGCTTAGTTTCTCATCCAGTGCAGTGCTGAGAGAGTGCTGCACTGTCGAGGTGTCATCGTTCAGATAAGACGTTAAACCGAGGCCCCGTCTGCCCTCTTAGGTGGACGTATAAGATCCCATGGCACTATTTCAAAAAGAAGGGGACGTTCTCTCCGTTGTCCTGGGCCAATATTTATGCCTCAACCAGCATCACTAAAACAGATTATCTGGTCATGATCACATTGCTGTTTGTGGGAGCTTGCTGTGCACAAATTGGCTGTCACGTTTCATACATTACAACAGTGACTCCACTTCAAAAAGTACTTTATTGGTTGTAGAGCGCTTTGGGATGCCCTGAGGCCGAGAAATGTAAATGCAAGTCTTTCTTTCTTTCATCCGACAGACAGATCAGAGGAATAACCTTAATCCCTCCGCTGAATGCCCAGCACGGGTCAGGAATATTGCTGTGGAATCATACTGACACGATTGATCCCGTATCTCTTGTACTCTGTCATCGGTTTAACATCTCGTCTGAACCATGACACGAGATTCGGTGCACTTGGTTTTCCAGTGAGACAGGCTGGTGGAGCCGGGGGTCGTATTGCCAGTTATCCTGACTACTCCTTTTCTCTTGATTAATCAGAACAGGAGTAGAAAGCTGAGCGACTTGCAGTTATATGAAAGTTGGATGCAACCAAATAACCTGAATGGTTCAATGTGTGCAATTCTTAATTCGCTGCCCACCGCCTTGACTAGAATGGTCAAGCTGATGGAGTTTTGAATCCCTCGTTTGCTACTAGGCACTTCCCCCTAGTAATAGATTATCCGTGGCTACTTGGAGAAAGACATTTTAAAATATCAAGTTTACAAATGGCCAAATGAAGAGTAATTGTCAATAAATTTGAGTAGGCGTTCTCTTGAATGAGTTTCACTCACCAGCGTTTATCATTCTTTGTTGAAGTACCTTCTGCTATTTGTTGTGTCAGCCAGTGGCTCAGTTGGTTGCACTCTTGTCTCTGAGTCAGAAGGTTGGTGGATTTGAGTCCCACTTGAGCACAAAAATCCAGGCTGACACTCCCAGTGCAGTGCGGAGGGAGTGCTGCACTGTCGGAGGTGCCGTCTTTCAGATGAGACGTCAAACCGAGGCCCCGTCTGCCCTCTCAGGTGGATGTAAAAGATCCCACGGCACTATTTTGATAAAGAGCAGGGGAGTTCTCCCCGGTGTCCAGGCCAATGTTTATCCCTCAATCAACATCACTAAAACAGATTATCTGGTTATCGCATTGCTGTTTGTGGGAGCTTGCTGTGCGCAAATTGGCTGCCGCGTTTCCTACATTACAACATTGACTACATTTCAAAAAATACTTCATTGGCTGTAAAGCGCTTTGGGATGTCCGGTGGTCGTGAAAGGCACTGTATGAATGCAAGTCTTTCTTCTTTTCAGCTTTCCTTTCACCAGTTTTTACCTGCGCCTCTTGTTCTACTATCCTGGCTTAACCTAGGGGAGTGCTCCAGGTTAAACTATCAATGCCATTTATATCAAGTATACCTCGAGAAGGATCCCTCTCCGTTGCCTCCTTTAAAAGCTAAAGATTCACAATTTCTCTAGTCTTTCTTCATAACTCAATTGCCCGACACTAGGGATCAACCTCATGGCTCTTCTCTATACCGCCTCCAGAGCTTCCTTCTGTCTTGCTGACCAAGCCTATGCTATATAACTAGCAATATAGTTCAGCCACATCTCGCCCTCTTTCTCAGCATCTCCCCATCATGCGCCGTATGATACCCCCCACTGTTGCCCATCTAACTCTTATTCTCGGTACTTTGCTCTCAGTTTAGCTTCCGGACTTCATTCTTATTAATAATACACTTAGTTTCTTGTCCTCGTTCTCCAGATTTAGACCATTTTCAACATCTCACCCTCATCATCCTCCTTTTCGAAATCTTACCCTCATTCTTAGTCAGACCCTCACTTTCAGCTCTGCACCCTCATTCTTAGTGTTGCATCGTTACTCTCAGCCCCTTGCCCTCATTCTTAATGTCTGATCCTCACTCTCAGCTTCTTATCCTCATTCTTAGTGACTCATAGAGTCATAATGGCACAAAAGGAGGCCATTTGGTCCATCGAGTCCGTGCTGGCTCTCTGTAGAGCAATCCAGTCAGTCCCATTCCCCCGCTCTATCCCCGTAGCCCTGCAAGTTTATTTCCCTCCAGTGCCTATCCAGTCTCCACTTGAAAACATTGAGTGTCTCCGCTTCCACCACTTCCATCAGCAGCGAATTCCAGGTCACCATCACTCGCTGCGTAAAAAAGTTTTTTCTCACATCCCCCCTGTATCTCTTGCCCAAAACCTTAAATCTCTGTCCCCTAGTCCTTGTACCATCAACTAGTGGGAACAGCCTTTCCCTGTCTAGTCTATCCAAACCCGTCATAATCTTGTACACCTCTATCAAATCACCCCTCAACCTCCTTTGCTCTAATGAAAACAAATCCAGCTTCTCCAACCTGTCCTTGTAGCTAAGATCCCCCATTCCCGGAGCCATTCTGGTAAATCTCCTCTGCACCCTCTCAAGGGCCTTCACATCCTTCCTAAAGTGTGGTGACCAGAACTGGATGCAATACTCCAGTTGTGGCCTAACCAGCACTTTCTAAAGGTTCAGCATAACTTCTCTACTTTTGTACTCAATACCTCTATTTATGAAGCCCAAGATTCATTATGCTTTTTTAACCACTCTCTCAATATGTCCTGCCACCTTCAGGTCCCGCTGTCCCTGCACACTCTTCAAAACTGTGCCATTAAGTGTATATTACCTCTCCCTGTTCCTTCTGCCAAAATGCATCACCTCACACTTCTCTGTATTAAATTCCATCTGCCACTTGTCTGCCCATTCTGCTAGCCTTTCTATGTTCTGTTGTAGTCGATTGGTATCATCATCACTATTTGCCACATCCCCAAGTTTGGTGTCATCGGCAAATTTAGAAATTCTACACTGTATTCCAATATCCAGGTCATTTATATATATATATCAAAAAAAGCAGTGGCCCCAGCACTGACCCTTGGGGAACACCACTGTCTACCATCCTCCAGTCTGAAAAACAGCCATTTACCACAACTCGCTGTTTTCTGTCCTTAAGCCAATTCCTTATCCAAGTTGCCACTGACCTATTCCATGAGCCTCAATTTTGTTAACCAGCCTTCTATGTGGTACTTTGTCAAACAGCTTCCGAAAATCCATGTAGACAACATCCATTGCATTCCCTTCCTCAATCCTCTCTGTTACTTCATCAAAAAATTCAATTAGATTAGTCAAACATGATCTGCCTTTTACAAATCCGTGTTGGCTCTCCTTAATTAGCTTAAACCTCTCCAAGTGCCCGTTCATTTTTTCCTTGATTATTGTTTCTATAACTTTACCCACCACTGATGTTAAACTGACCGGCCTGTAGTTACTAGGATTGTCCTTACACCCTTTCTTGAAAAATGGTGTCACATTTGCCACTTTCCAAGCCTCAGGCACCTCTTCCGCATCTAAGGAAGATTGGAGAATTATGGCAAGTCCTTCCGCTATCTCCTCCCCCAATTCCCTTAGCAACCTGGGATGTAAGCCATCTGGACCAGGCGAGTTGTCCACTCTAAGCATATCCAGCCTTTCTAGTACATCCTGTCTATCAATTTTCACCCCTTCCATTGCTTCTACCTTTTCCACTTCTACCGATATTTTGTCAGCATCCACCTCCTTAGTAATCACTGATACAAAGTACTCATTGAGTATTCACCCTCACTCTCAGCCCCTTGTCCTCATTCTTAGTGTTTCATCCTCACTCTGCCCCTTACCCTCATTCTTGCTATTCATTAATTTAACAGGAATCAAAGCAGACCACGGCGCACTTCAGGACTTACGTGGAGAACCATACCAGACACTCAGATGACCTGAGCCGGAAGCAGATCAGAATCTACCAGCTTTACAGCAGGACCAGTGGCAAACATGTCCAGGTGCTGGGCAAAAAGATCAATGCCAACGGGGAAGATGGTGGCAAATACGGTAAACGTCTTGTTCAGTGAGGCTTGAAAGATAGAAACAAAGGAATAGGAGGAGGCCAATCAGCCCCTCGAGCCTGTTCCACTATTCAATTAGACCGTGGGTGATCTGTGGGTGATTTGTATCTTAACTCCATCTACCCGCCTTGGCTCCGTAACCCTTAATAAACTTGCCTAACAAAAATCTATCAATCTCAGTTTTGAAATTTTCAATTGACCCCCCCAGCCTTAACAGCTTTTAGGGGGAGAGAGTTCCAGGATTCCATTACCCTTTGTGTGAGGAAGTGCTTCCTGTCGTCACCTGCTGAACGGCCTAGCTCTAATTTTAAGGTTAATCCCCCTTGTTCTGGACTCCCCCCACCAGAGGAAATAGCTTTTCTCTATCTACCCTATCAACTCCTTTAATCATCTTAAACACCTCAACTAGATCACCCCTTAATCTTCTATATTCGAAGGAATACTAGCCTAGTCTATGCAACCTGTCCTCATAATATAACCCTCTAAGCCCCGGTATCATTCTGGTGAATCTGCGCTGCACCCCCTCCAAGGCCGATATATCCTTCTTGAGGTTCAATGCCCAGAACTGAACGCAGTGCTCCAGATGCGGTCTAACCAGAGCTTTAAATAACTATAACATAGATGCATCTGGCCACCTGCATCTTTAAGGTTGCAGGCAAAAGGGAGTCTTTCGATTAATGCCCTTAGAGTCTCATTGAGTAAACGTGTTTTTTTTAATTCATTCATGGGATGTGGGCGTTGCTGGCAAGGCCAGCATTTAGTGCCCATCCCTACTTGCCTTTGAGAAGGTGGTGGTGAGCCACTTTCATGAACCGCTGCAGTCCACGTGGTGAAGGTCTTTGCAGCAGTTTGGTACAACCGAGTGGCTTGCTAGGCCATTTCAGAGGGCAGTTAAGAGTCAACCACATTGCTGTGGGTCTGGAGTCACATACAGGCCAGATCAGTTCGTCTGAGTTCTTCAAATTAGGAGGATCTCAGGTTCAATCCCTAGTCCATGATGATTTTGCCCAACGTGGCACTAGAGGCAATGCAATTTTCTTTAGCGTCCTTGGGCTACGGAGGAGAAAATTGGCTAGGGCTCTCTACGGTTGATTGCTGTCACTGCTAGGAAAGGGTATGTGTGAAGACCGGATAGGCACTTCTCTGTGGTACCCAATCCCTTGTCCTGGATTAAGTAGCTGGTATCATTAAAAGTGACCATAAAGCTGTCGGATTGTCGTAAAACCCAACTGGCTCACTGATGTCCTTTAGGGAATTAAACCTACCGTCCTTACCCGGTCTGGCCCTATATGTGACTCCTATCCCACATCAACGTGGTTGACTTTTAACTGCCCTCTGAAGTGGCCTAGGAAGCCACTCAATTATATCAAACCACTACAAAGAATAATAAGAATAGCACCATGGACTGCAGCGGTTCAAGAAGAAGGCCCACTACCACCTTCCCAGGGCAACTAGGGATGGGCAATAAATGCCGGCCTTGCCAGCGACGCCCAGATCCCGAGAATGAATTTTTTTAAAAGCTTGCCAACACACACTGTCCAGGCTCATTCCCGAATAATGGCTGTGCTTTGGTGAAGTTCGGAGAGCTGTACAACAACGTGACTCAGGGTGCCTCAAGAAATGAGTGGAGTAAATCAGAACGGGTGTTTGGCATGCATGAAAACCTATCACCGTGTTTAGGAGTCAAGCTACTAACGAGCAACACCAAGCTTTGAAGCAGTCTCAATTTCCATTTACAGAGCTTCCTCAACATAATACTTCTCCCACTTCACGTCACAGAGGCGGGACACATAGCCAGCAGTAGGAAGAAGACATTTGGGGAGGTGATTTAAAGCTTGGTCATAGACGTAGGCTTTGAGAAGGTGCTGGGGGAAGAGGTAGAAAGACAGAGGGGTTTAGGTAGAAGGTTCTAGACTGTCGGGCTCAGCTGCCAGCGATAGTGAAACAGAACAAGGGAGGATGCAAAGAAGGCCAGGGTCAGAAAAGTGGATGGCGCGCACTTGCATGTCGGGCAGGGGGAGTTTGAAACAGGCAAGGAGGCATTTGTAAATGAGGATGAAGATTCCGAGTTTGTTGGGCAGCTGGTAAGTGTGGGAGTGATAAGAGATCAGGAGATAGGATGTGGGTGGCATAGTTGTGGATACGTTGGAGTTAGTGTAAGGTGGAGCACCGGACATCTATGAGGAGAAGTGAAGAGAGCACGGATGAAGGTTAGAAACATAGAAACATAGAAAAATAGGGGCAGGAATAGGCCATTCGGCCCTTCGAGCCTGCTCCGCCATTCAATATGATCATGGCTGGTCCTTTATCTCAATACCATATTCCCGCTCTCTCCCCATACCCCTTGATGCCTTTTGTGTTTAGAAATCTATCTATCTTCTTCTTAAATATATTCAGTGACTTGACCGCCAAAGCCTTCTGTGGTAGAGAATTCCACAGGTTCACCACCCTCTGAGTGAAGAAATTTCTCTTCATCTGAGTCCTAAATGTCCTACCCCGTATCCTGAGACTGTGACCCCTCGTTCTCGACACTCCAGCCAGGGGAAACATCCTCTCTGCATCCAGTCTGTCTAGTACTGTCAGAATTTTATGTTTCATTGAGATCCCCTCTCATTATTCTAAACTCTAGTGAATACAGGCCTAGTTGACCCAATCTCTCCTCATACGACAGTGGTGGGAGTGAAGTCGTCGCGGAGATTGGTGTTGTTGTGCAGATGGATTTGGTGGCCTTAACGATAAATAGAATACCAGGTTTGAAGCTCAGCTCAGGGTCAATCAGGACACTAAAGGTTCTACACCATTAGGATAGAGCGAG
This sequence comes from Squalus acanthias, assembly GCA_030390025.1. Classification (NCBI taxonomy): domain Eukaryota; kingdom Metazoa; phylum Chordata; class Chondrichthyes; order Squaliformes; family Squalidae; genus Squalus; species Squalus acanthias. The sequence goes on along the minus strand of CM059426.1, from coordinate 10,631,498 downwards.
CAGCCAGGGAGGGGGTGGAGTCAAGATGAGGATGTGTAGTTTGTGGTTGAAGCTGAACAATGTGGTTTCAGTTGGAAGGAAAGGTTGGCTTGTTCAGAACTCGATGACTGACAATCAGTGGCAGCACAGTGGTGGTGCTGAAGCCGAGGGTGGTATTTACTACTTGACCCGAGTTATTGGCCCATAATTTGCTGTCAAAATAACAGTGAGGCTAATGGCGCTCGGCGTTATTTATGCGCAAATGCCATAGCAACTTCAGGCGAGGGTAGATGCGCGATTAAACGTGGAAATCCAGAAGCTGCTGTCCAAGATGCGCTGCTCCACTGTTAACTTTGTGAAAATGGCCTCTCATTGCCGGCCTCACCATTGAAATGCATTGAACGCTGTGAAGTTGCTGTACTTGCGCAGTAGATACGAACTAAACTCTCCACAGAAAGTTAGAGCTGGGCTGAAGTGATGCAAGGAACCTGTTTTGGAGCCATTTAAGGTCCACGCATAGTTAATTAAGCTTGGACTAACCGTCAGGGATTGTTTTAACGACGTGCTAAGTGTTAATTACTGCCAATGAACCTCTCTGGCACCGAAAATTAACTATTACAGGAGTGGAGACTCCTTCCTTCAGGTTTCAATTGCCGTTGGATATTGTAAAAATGTAAAATTTAAAATTACATTTTTTTTAAACTTTTCCTTTCTGTCTCTTTTTTTCTCTCTCTCTCTCTTAATCCAATCTTTCTTTCCCTCTAGTCCCCTTTAGTACTGTGAGCAGTTCTGGGCACCACACCTTAGGAAGGATATATTGGCCTTGGAGCGAGGCAGCGTAGGTTTACCAGAACGATAACCGGACTTCAAAGGTTAAGTTAAGAGGAGAGATTACACAAACTAGGATTGCATTCCCTGGAATTTAGAAGGTTAAGGGGTGATTTGATCGAAGTTTTCAAGATATTACGGGGAACAGATAGGGTAGATGGAGAGAAACTATTTCCATTGGTTGGGGAGTCTAGGACTAGGGGGCACAGTCTAAAAATTAGAGCCAGACCTTTCAGGAGTGAAGTTAGGAAACACTTCTACACGGCGGTAGAAGTTTGCAACTCTCTTCTGCAAATTAATGCTAGATCAATTGTTAATTTTAAATCTGAGATTGATAGATTTCTGTTAACCAAAGTTATTAAGGGATATGGGCCAAAGGCGGGTATATGGAGTTAGGTCGCAGATCAGCCATGATCTCATTGAATGGTGGAACAGGCTCAAGGGGCTGAATGGCCTCCTCCTGTTCCTATCTTCCTCTCTTTAGTTCTCTTCTTGTGCCTGATTTAACATTGAATTCACCCACTCTAATTTACTCCTCCTTCTCAGTCCTTGTGCTGTTTATTTCACAATCCTTCAATCTCATTGGTTAAGGAGATACACAGTTGCTTTCCCCGTTCACTCAGGTCCCGGATGCCCGGATTCCCTCGTTGCGCCGTTATCAGCTCGCACTTCCAGCTGCTTGCGGCGCAAAATATCGTTGGGATTAAACAGGAAAAGGCAAGTCTAACTAACGGCAGACGGCGTTAGATTCACTCCTACAGCAAATTAGGGCCCAAAATTTTGTTAACTTTGTCCCTACGAATTGATTAGTGTCAGCTGTGGCTCAGTGGGTAGCACTCTCGCCTCTGAGTCAGAAGGTTGTGGGTTCAAGTCCCATTCCCGAGACTTGAGCACAAAAATCTAAGCTGACACTCCAGTGCAGTGCTGAGGGAGTGCTGCACTGTCGGAGGTGATGTCTTTCGGATGAGACGTTAAACCGAGGCCCTGTCTGCCCTCTCAGCTGGACGTAAAAGATCTCATGGCACTATTACGAAGAAGAGCAGGGGAGTTCTCCCCGGTGTCCTGGCCAATATTTATGGATGTGTCTATTCACAACACCAACGTTCTGATTGGTCCCCTTGGATGACAAGACCTGATTGTTGATTGGTCCCCTTGGAGGACAAGACACACCCAGCAGTTTCTCTGGAATGTGTAATTAGATCCTGCCTGCCTACGTGATTAGTTAGTTTGCAAAGTGTAATTCAAGCCATTCTGACTGCCAGGGTCCAGACAGAACAGGGCTCACCCTGGCGGGTTTAGACCTTCTCCCACCCCCTGCCCAAGTTCCTGACCTCATCCCCCCTGCCCAATTTCCTGAACTTTTCTCTCCCCCAGTTCCTGACCTTTTCTCCCCCCCCCAGTTTCTGACCTTCTTTCCACCCCCAGTTCCTGACCTTCTCTTCCCACCCACTTCCTGACCTCTCCCCCCTAGTTCCTGACCTTCTCTCCACCCCCCAGTTCCTGATCTTCTCTCCCGCCAGATCCTGACCTTCTCTTCCCCCCCACTTCCTGACCTTCTCTTCCACCAGGTTCCTCTCTTCTCCCCCGGCCAGCATGGATCCAGTGACGGGCCTTCTCCCAAGGAGCTTGAGGAAAGCGTGGCCCACACTGCACTGCAGGCCGTAACTGTTGGGCACTGCGCATGTGCGGCTCCAGTATACCGTGCGCATGCGCGGAAGGACACAAAAATATTCGTGCAGATAATCACTTTGAATATTTAGCCCTCAATCAACATAACAAAAACAGATTATCTGGTCATTATCACATTGCTGTGTGTGGGATCTTGCTTGTGCGCAAATTGGCTGTCGTGTTTCCTACATTACAACAGTGACTACACTTCAAAAAGTACTTCATTGGCTGTGAAGTGCTTTGGGACGTCCGGGGATCATGAAAGGCGCTATATAAATGCAAGTCTTTTCTTTTTTTCCTTTTCTATGAATTATTTCTGGAATACCAAGGGTCCTGCTTTTAGCCCCTGAAGTCAGTAATGACCAACGTGTTATTTAAAGATGTACTATGAACTATGGTCTGATAATATGTGTCGCAAAGACTAGCGGCGCTGAGGGTAAATGCAGCACCCCTACTATTACTACCCAAGCGAACATAGGCTAACTCAATATGTACTTGATAGATTGCATGGTGGATAGTTTTTCAATACAGCCTGTGTAGATCAAGTGAAGAAGCGTTGCTTTGATAAGATGCTATCTCTTCGTGTTGGCAACACTTTAAAGGTGGATTTAGCATTCATCCTTAAACGCAGTGTCCTTTCAAATCTCACCAACCTTTGTGACTGTTTCTTTTTTGATGTAAATGTTTCATTTTTGGATAAAGTAACACTACGGGTACGGGATCTGGTTCTACTTTAGATGCTCACTGCAGGTTGGCCGTTGGATAGCTGCTTCAGGTGAAATTGTAAATATTACCAGGGAGATGAGGGCTGCAAGCTGAAGGTAATCATAGGAACAGGAGTAGACCATTCAGCCCCTTGGGCGTGCTCCGCCATTCGATTATATCATCGCTGATCTGTACCACAACTCCATTTACCCGCTTTAGCGCCATATCCCTTAATACCCTTACCCAACAAAAATCTATCCATCTCAGTCTTGAAAGCTCCAGATTCCTACGACCCTTTGTGTGAAAAAGTGCTTCCTGATTTCACTCCCAAATGACCTGGCTCTAATTTTAAGATTATGTCCCTTCATTCTTGATTCTCCATCAGAGGAAATAGTTTCTCTGTATCTACCCTATTGAATCCTTTTAACGTTTTAAATACCTCGATCAGATCACCTCTCAATCTTCTAAACTCAAGGGAATACAAACCAAGTTGATGACCTCATAATTTAAGAACATAAGAACATAAGAAATAGGAGCAGGAGTCGGCCATTCGGCCCCTCGAGCCTGCTCCGCCATTCAATAAGATCATGGCTGATCTTTGACCTCAACTCCACTTTCCTGCACTATCCTCATATCCCTTGATTCCCCTAGAGTCCAAAAATCTATCGATCTCAGCCTTGAATATACTCAACGACCGAGCCTCCACAGCCCACTGGGGCAGAGAATTCCAAAGATTCACAACCCTCTAAGCAAAGAAATTCTTCCTCATCTCAGTCTTAAAAGGCCGACCCCTTATCCTGAGACTATGGCCCTTAGTTCTACACTCTCCAGCCAGAGGAAACAACCTCTCAGCATCTACCTTGTCAATCCCTCTCAGAATCATATGTTTCAATGAGATCACTTCTCATTCTTCCAAACTCCAGAGAGCATAGGCCCATTCTACTCAATGGGCTGGATTTTGATACTGGGGCGGGTTGGGGTCGTGTTATCCACTTTTCGTGTTATCCACCCGACTGCAATTGGATGTGGGAGATTGATGCGATTTTCACCTAATTGGGCAATTGAGTTCCAGCATGTGGGAACCCATGAACCAATTAGTGTTTTCAGTCTGAAAGTCGCCTCTGATGATGTCATCATTGCTGCTGCATTGAAGGTCTGCAAAGACTGCCTGGCCTTTGCTGTGAGAGGACCTGGATTCAAAATGAGCAGCAGCAGCCCTAAGTCTGCTCCCAGATATTTTTGCACCACCACTCCCAGCTATGTCTCCCTTGCACCACCACTCCCAGATATGTCTCCCATTCACCACCACTCCCAGATCAATCAATCAATCAATCAATCAGCCAGCCAGCCAGCCAGCCTGATGTGCTCCCGCCAGGTTTCACATTCGTGGTTCAGAACAGGCGTGCTTCATATAGAAAAAGGGTTAAAATCACAAAGGCCTTTCAAAATGGCATTATAGAGGCAATTTAGTGCTTGTTAAGGGCCTTAACAGCCTATCCCGCCTCTTAGAGGCGGGACGGAGTTGGGACCAGCAGACATGATTTAATGAAAATTGCGTGGAGGTGGGATGGAGGCGGGCTTGTGCCCGCCTGCCAGTATTCGCTAACCCCCCACACGCCTCAAACCCGCCTCCACGGGTCAATGAAAACCAGCCCAATCTCTCCTCATAGGACAGCCCTCTCATCCCAGGAATAAATCTAGTGAACCAGCGTTGCACCGCCTCTAAGGCAAGTATATCCTTCCTTAAATAAGGAGGCCAAAACTGTGCACAGTACTCCAGGTGTGGTCTCACCAGAACCCTGTACAATTGTAGCAAGACTACCTTACTCTTGTCTTCTTAGGCAGTCCCTCGGAACCGAGGATGACTTGCTTCCACATTAAAAATGAGCTCTCAGGTGACTGATGAGTCCAATGCGGGACCTACAGTCTCTGTCACAGGTGGGGCAGACGGTGGTTGAAGGGGCGGGTGGGTGGGGTGCTTGGGTTGACTTGTGCTCCTTGCGCTTGGCTTCCGCTTGCTCCCGGCAAAGAGACACGAGGTGTTCGGCGCCTTCCCGGATGCTTCTCCTCCACTTTGTGAGGTCTTGGGCCAGGGATTCCCAGGTGTCGGTGGGTGTCGTACTCTTGTACGCCAACCCTCTAGCACTGAAGGCCAACATGGCATTTGCCTTCCTCATTGCTTGCTGTATATGCATGCTAATTCCCTGTGTTTCTTGTACTAGGACACCCAAATCTCTCTGAACACCAACAACATTTAACAGTTTCTCACCATTTAAAAAAATATTCTGTTTTTCTATTCTTCCTACCAAATCTAACCCTCGAAACCTAACAATTAGCCTATCATTCTGGTGAATCTGCGCTGCGCCCACTCCAAGGGCGATAAATCCTTCCTGAGGTGCGGTGCCCAGAACAGAATGCAGTGGGGTCTGACCAAGGCGCTGTACAACTGAAGCGTAACTCGCTCCCCTTTGTAATCCAACCCCCTTGAGATAATGGCCAACATTCCAATACCCTTTTTGATTACTTTTTGTACCTGTCTATTAGTTTAATAATTTGTATACTTGGACTTGAAAATCTCTTTGCTTCTCTACAGAACTTATTTTCTCACTATTTAGCAAATACTCCAATTTATCTTTCTTAGGTCCAAAGTGGATAACCTCACACTTGTCCACAGTGAACTCCATCGTCGCTCACTTAATGCTCCTTTGTAAGTTCCTGCTCCCACCTGCATTACATATTGTCGCTCCTAATTTAACGGCATCTGCAAACTTGGATATACCAGCCACAAGTTAGAGTCATAGAGTTATACAGCACAGAAAGAGGCCCTTCGGCCCATTGTGTCTGCGCCGGCCATCAAGCCCTGTCTATTCTAATCCCATTTTCCAGCACTTGGTCAGTAGCCTTGTATGCTATGGCGTTTCAAGTGCTCATCTAAATGCTTCTTCAATGTTGTGAGGGTTCCTGCCTCTACCACCCTTTCAGGCAGTGAGTTCCAGATTCCAACCACCCTCTGGGTGAAAAAGTTTTTCCTCAAATCCCCTCTAAGCCTCCTGCCCCTTAGCTTGAAACTATGACCCCTGGTTATTGACCCCTCTACTAAGGGGAAAAGTACCTTTCTATCTACCCTATCTATGCCCCTCATAATTTTGTATACCTCAATCAGGTCCCCCCTCAACCTTCTCTGCTCTAAGGAAAACAACCCCAGCCTGTCCAGTCTCTCTTCATAGCTGAAGTGCTCCAGCCCAGGTAACATCCTGGTGAATCTCCTCTGCACCCTCTCCAATGCAATCACATCCCTCCTATAGTGTGGTGACCAGAACTGCACACAGTATTCCAGCTGTGGCCTAACTAGCGTTTTGTACAGCTCCATCATAACCTCCCTGCTCTTATATTCTATGCCTCGGCTAATGAAGGCAAGTATACCATATGCCTTTATAACCACCTTATCTACCTGTCCTGCTGCCTTCAGGGATCTATGTACATGCACACCAAGGTCCCTCTGATCCTCTGTCCTTCCAAGGATCCTACCATTCATTGTGTATTCCCTTGCCTTGTTTGTCCTCCCAAAATGCATCACCGCACACTTTTCAGGGTTAAATTCCATTTGCCACTGTTCTGCCCATCTAACCAACCCATCTATATCGTCCTGTAGCCTGAGGCTTCCCTCCTCGCTATTTACCACTCCACCAATTTTCGTGTCATCTGCGAACTTACTGATCATACCTCCTACATTCATATCTAAATCATTAATGTACACTACAAACAGCAAAGGACCCAGCACTGATCCCTGTGGTACACCACTGGACACAGGCTTCCAGTCACAAAAACAACCTTCGACCGAAACCCTCTGCCTCCTGCCACTAAGCCAATTTTAGATCCAGTGTGCCAAATTGCCCTGGATCCCATGGGCTCTTACCTTCTTGACCAGTCTCCCATGTGGGACTTTGTCAAATGCCTTACTGAAGTCCATGTAGACTACATCAACTGCACTACCCTCATCCACACACCTAGTCACCCCCTCGAAAAATTCAATCAAATTGGTCAGACATGATCTCCCCCTGAAAAAGCCATGCTGACTATCTCTGATTAATCCCTGCCTCTCCAAGTGGAGACTAATTCTGTCCCTCAGAATTTTTTCCAATAATTTCCCTACCACTGATGTTAGGGTCACTGGCCTGTAATTCCCTGGTTTATCCCTACTACCCTTCTTGAACAATGGTATTACGTTAGCTGTTCTCCAGTCCTCTGGCACCTCCCCTGTGGCCAGAGAGGTTCTGAAAATTTGTGTCAGAGCCCCTGCAATCTCCTTCCTTGCCTCACACAGCAGCCTGGGATACATCCCATGAGGGCCTGTGGATTTATCCACTTTTAAGCCCGCTAAAACCGTTAGTACCTCCTCCCTCTCAATATTAATTTGTTCAAGTATATCACAATCCCCCTGCCTGATTTCTATGCCTACATCACCCTTCTCCATAGTGAACACAGATGCAAAATATTCAGTTAAAACCTCACCTACATCTTCCAGCTCTACACACAGATTGCCACTTTGGTCCCTAATGGGTCCTACTCTTTCCATGGTTATCCTCTTGCCCTTAATATACTTATAAAACACCTTGGGATTTTCCTTTATTTTGCCCGACAGTGTTTTTTCATGCCCCCTCTTCGCTCTCCTAATTTCTTTTTTAAGTACCCTCCTGCACTTTCTATACTCCTCTAGAGCTTCCACTGTTTTTAGTCCTTTGTATCTGCCAAAAGCCTCCCTTTTTTTCCTAATCCATTCTTGTATATCCCTTGACATCCAGGGTTCCCTGGGCTTGTTGGTCCCACCCTTAACCTTTACGGGAACATGTTGGCGTTGTACTCTCTCTATTTCCTTTCTGAAAGACTCCCATTGCTCTGATGTGGATTTTCCTACAAGTAGCTGATCCCAGTCCATTTTGGCCAGATCCTGCCTTATCATATTAAAATTGGCCTTCCCCCAATTTAGAACCTTTATTTCCGGTGCATCTTTGTCCTTTTCCATGACTACCTTAAATCTCACCGAATTATGGTCACTGTCACCAAAATGCTCTCCTACTGACACATCTACCACTTGCCTGGCTACATTCCCTAGAATTAGGTCCAGTACCACCTCCTCTCTTGTAGGACTTTCTACATGCTGGCTCAAAAAGCTCTCCTGGATGCACTTTAAGAATTCTGCAACCTCTAAGCCTTTCACACTCTGACTATCCCAGTTAATATTGGGGAAGTTGAAATCCCCTGCTATTATTGCCCTATTATTTCTACACGTCTCTGAGATTTGCCTACATATCTGTTCCTCTATCTCCCCCTGACTGTTTGGGGCCTATAGTACACTCCCAGCAAAGTGCTTGTCCCCTTTTTGTTTTTAAGTTCTACCCATATGGCCCCATTAGAGGAACCTGCTAAGATATCATCCCTCCTTACAGCAGTAATTGACTCCTTGATTAATATTGCAACACCCCCTCCTCTTTTACAACCCCCTCTGTCTCGCCTGAAGATTCTATACCCCGGAATATTGAGCTGCCAGTCCTGCCCCTCCCTCAACCATGTCTCTGTGATAGCAACAATATCATACTCCCATGTGTTCATCAACACCTTCAATTCATCTGCCTTACTCACAAGACTCCTTGCATTAAAATAAATGCCATCCAGCCTTGCCATACTCCCTTGTGCCATTACATATTTGCTCTGCCTTCCAGGCTGACTTGTTTTTTCCTCTATATTTGGCTGTGCATCACCCCCTCCACTCCGTATCCCATCCCCCTGCCAAGTTAGTTTAAACCCCCCCCCCAACAGTACAAGCAAACCTCCCCGCAAGGATGTTGGTCCCGTTCCGGTTCAGGTGCAACCTGTCCGACTTGTACAGGTCCCACCTTCCCCAGAAGCAGACCCAGTGATCCAGGAAACTAAAGCCCTCCCTCCTGCACCAACTCTTTAGCCACGCGTTCATCTGCTCTATCCTCCTATTCCTATACTCACTAGCACGTGGCACCGGGAGTAATCCAGAGATTACAACCTTTGAGGTCCTGCTTTTTAATCTGCTACCTAGCTCCCTAAATTCTTGTTGCAGGACCTCATCCCTCTTTCTACCCATGTCGTTTGTACCAATGTGAACCACGACCTCTGACTGTTCACCCTCCCCCTTCAGAATGTCCTGCAGCCATTCAGTGACATCCTTGACCCTGGCCCCAGGGAGGCAACATACCATCCTGGAGTCACGTCTGCGGCCACAGAAACATCTATCTGTTCACCTTACGATAGAATCCCCTATCACTATTGCTCTCCCACTCTTTTTCCTCCCCTCCTGTGCAGCTGAGCCACTCATAGTGCCACGGACTTGGCTCTTGCTGCATTCTCCTGAGAAACCATCTCCCCCAGCAGTATCCAAAACGGAAAATCTGTTGGAGAGGGAGATGGACTCCTGCACTACCTTCCTAGTTCTTTTACTCTGTCTGGCGGTCACCCATTTCCTGTCTGCCTGTGCACTCTTTACCTGCACAAGATAAATAGGATGTCAAATGCCATTCATCCATCTGGATGAAAAAAAACCCTACACTCCTCCATCACAACATTACTTAAATGATTCCAGGGTTTTAGTCTCCACTATTCTACCCAGAAATCTATTACATGTGTTCGACCAATATAGGTTTACAGCACAGAAGGCGATATATAGAAAGGTCAGAGGAGAAGTGAAAAAGAAAATAAGAGGGGCAAAGAGAGGTATGAGAATAGAATGGCAGCCAGCATAAAAGGTAATCCAAGAGTCTTCTACAGGCATATAAATAGTAAAAGGGTAGTAAGAGGAGGGGTGGGGCCGATTAGGGACCAAAAAGGAGACCTATGCATGGAGGCAGAGCGTATGGCTGAGATACTAAACGAGTACTTTGCATCTGTCTTCACCAAGGACGAGGATGCTGCCAAAGTCATAGTGAAGAAGGAGGTAGTGGAGACACTTGATAGGATAAAAATTGATAAAGAGGAGGTATTAGAAAGGCTGGCTGTACTTAAAGTAGATAAATCACCAGGAGCTGATGGGATGCATCCTAGGATGCTGAGGGAATTGAGGGCAGAAATCGTGGAAGTACTGGCCATAATATTCCAATCCTCCATAGATACGGGGGTGGTGCCAGAGGACTGGAGAATTACAAATGTTACATCATTGTTCAAAAAAGAGTGTTAAGATAAACCCAGCAACTACAGGCCAGTCAGTTTAACCTCGGTAGTGGGGAAGCTTTTAGAAACAGTAATCAGGGACAAAATTAACAGTCACTTGGATAGGTGTGGATTAACTCAGGAAAGCCAGCATGGATTTGTTAAAGACAAATCGTGTTTAACCAACTTGATCGAGTTTTTTGATGAGGTAACAGAGAGGGAAGTGCCACATAATAGGCTTGCCAGTAGAGTTGAAGCCCATGGAATAAAAGGGACAGTGGCAGCATCGATACGAAATTGGCTAAGTGAGAAGAAACAGAGAGTAGTGGTGAACGGTTGTTTTTCGGACTGGAGGAAGGTATACAGTGGTGTTCCCCAGGGGTCGGTTCTAGGACCACTGCTTTTCTTGATATATATTAATGACTTGGACGTGGGTGTACAGGGCCCAATTTCAAAATTTGCAGATGACACAAAACTTGGAAGTATAGTGAACAGTGAGGAAGATAGTGATAGACTTCAGGAAGATGTAGACAGGCTGGTGAAATGGGCGGACACGTGGTAGATGAAATTTAACGCAGGAAAGTATGAACTGATACATTTTTGTAGAAAGAATGAGGAGAGGACATATAAACTAAATGGTACAATCCTAAAGCGGGTGCATGAACAAAGAGACCTGGGGGTATGTGTGCACAAATCGTTGAAGGTGCCGGGGCAGGTTGAGAAAGCAGATAAAAAGGCTTGCAGGATTATGGGCTTCATAAAAAGAGGTATAGAGTACAAAAGTATGGTAATTATGATGAACCTGTATAAAACACTGGTTCAGCCCCAACTGGAGTATTGTGTCCAATTCTGGGCACCACACTTTAGGAAGGATGTGAAGGCCTTAGAGAGGGTGCAGAAAAGATTTACGAGAACGATTCCAGGAATGAGGGTCTTCAGTTGCATTGATAGACTGGAGAAGCTGGGGTTGTTCTCCTTGGAGCAGAGAAGATCGAGAGGAGATTTGATAGAGGTGTTCAAAATCATGAGGGGTCTGGACAGAGTAGATAGAGAGAAACTGCTCCCATTGGCAGAAGGGTCGAGAACCAGAGGACACAGATTTAAGGTGATTGGCAAAAGAACCAAAGGCGATGTCAGAAAAAACTTTTTTACGCAGCGAGTGGTTAAGATCTGGAATGCACTGCCTGAAAGGGTGGTGGGGGCAGATTCAGTCACGGCTTTCAAAAGGGAGTTGGATAAGTATCTGAAGGAAAAAAAATTTGCAGGGCTACGGGGAAAGGGCAGGGGGAGTGGGACTAGCAGAGAGATGGCATGGGCTCAACGGGCCGAATGGCCTCCTTCCGTGCTGTAACCATTCTATGATTCTATTCAGCGCGTCGCATCTGTACCAGCTCTTTGGTAGAGCCTTTCCAAAACAAATCTAATTGTTCCTTTAAAGATGCATTGGTTTCTGTCACAACCACTCCCTGTGGCAAAGCATTCCATTCTCCATCTGTGTAAAACAAATTCTCCTCACCCTCTTAGTGATAATTCCATCAAAACCTTTCATAACATTAAAAACCTCAATCAAATCTCCTTCTCTGCTCCAGTGCAAATAGTCCCGGTATTTCAAGTCACTCCATGGCCTCACCCCCTCCCGTATTTCTAACCTCCTCCAGACCTACAACTCTCCGAGAACTCTGCGCTCCTCCAATTCTGGCCTCTTGTCCATCCCCCAATACCGTCACCCCACCATTGGCGGCCGTGCCTTCAGCTGCCTGGGGCCCTAAGCTCTGCAATCCCCTCCCTAAACTTCTCAGCCTCTCTCTCTCTCCTCCTTTAAGACCCTCCTTAAAACCTACCTCTTTGACCAAGCGTTCGGTCACCTGTCCTGATGTCTGCTTCTTTGGTTCACTGTCAAATTCTGTCTGATTACGCTCCTGTGAAGCACCTTGGGATGTTTTATGACGTTAAAAGCACTATATAAATGGAAGTTGTTGTTATACTCTCTTTCGGGGGGGTTTTAACTCCGTCCACCAGATAAAATCTGTGGAATCGGAGTTAATATCCAAATGGTAGACTTAAGGATCTGGTTCCGCCTCAGGGCTATATCAAACCAGGTGCCTGACTGATGAATATATACAAATTGTGATCCTATCACTTAGATAGAACCCCAAAGCCATTTTCATAGAATCATAGAATCATACAGCACAGAGGAAACCATTCGGCCTGTGCCGGCTCTTTGGTAGAGCGATCCAATTAGTCCCACTCCACTGCTCTTCCCCATAGCCCTGTAAATTTTTTCCCTTCAACTATATATCCAATTCCCTTTTTAAAGTCACTATTGAGTCTGCTTCCACCACCCTTTCAGGCAGCGTTTTCCAGATCACAACAACTCGCTGTGTCGCCTCTGGTTCTTTCATGATTTTGAACACCTCTATTAAATCTCCCCTTCTTAGCCTTTTCTGCTCTAAGGAGAAAACACCCAACTTCTTCAGTCTTTCCATGTAACTGAAGTCCCTCATCCCATGTACCATTCTAGTAAATCTCCTCTGCACCCTCTCCAAGGCCTTCACATCCTTCCTTCCCAGAATTGAACAGAATACTGTAGCTGAGATCTAACCAGTGTTTTGTAAAGGTTTAGCATAACTTCCTTGCTTTTGTACTCTATGCCTCTATTAATAAAGCCAAGGATCCCAAAGGCTTTTTTAACAGCCTTCTCAACTTGTCCTACCACCTTCAAAGATTTCTGTACACACCCGCCCGCCGCCCCCCCCCCCCACCCCCGGCCAGGTCTCTGTGTTCCTGCACCCCCTTTAAAATTGTACCATTTAGTTCATATTGCCTCTCCTCATTCCTCCTACCAAAATGTATCACTTCACACTTCTCTGCATTAAATTTCATCTGCCATGTGTCTGCTCATTTCACCAGCCTGTCTATGTCCTCCTGAAGTCTGTTACTATCCTCCTCATTGTTTACTACATTTCCAAATTTCATGTCATCTGCAAACTTTGAAATTGTGCCCTGTATACCCAAGTCAAGGATCATCAATATATATCAAAAAGAGCAGTGGTCCTAATACTGACCCCTGGGGAACATCACTGTATGTTTCCCTCCAGTCTGAAAAACAACCGTTCACCACTACTCTCTACTCTCTGTTCTTTAGCCAATTTTGTATCCATGCAGCCACTGTCCCTTTAATCCTGTGGGCTTTAATTTTGCTAACAAGTCTATTCCGTGGTACTTTTTCAAATGTCTTTGGAAAGTCCATATGCACAACATTAACTGCACTACCCTCATCAACCCTCTCCGTTACTTCATCAAAGAACTCAATCATGTTAGTCAAACAAAAAAACATAAGAAATAGGAGCAGGAGTCGGCCATTTGGCCCTTCGAGCCTGCTCCTCCTTCAATAAGATCATGGCTGATCTTCTACCTCATCCCCACTTTCCCACACTATCCCCATATCCCTTGATTTCCTTAATATTCAAAAATCTATCGATCTCTGCCTTGAATATACTCAACGACTGAGCCTCCACAGCACAGACTTGTTAAAAACACAATTTGTTTTTAACAAGTCTGTGCTGACTTTCATTTATTAGCCCATACTTTTCCAAATGCCAATTAATTTTGTCCCAGATTATTGACTCTAAAAGTTTCCTCACCACCGACATTAGGCTGACTGGCCTGTAGTTGCCGGGTTTATCCCTCTCCCCTTTATAAACAGGGGTGCAACATTTGCAATCCTCCAGTCCTGTGGCACCGCCCCCATATCTAAGGAGGATTGAAAGATTGTGGCCAGAGGCTCCGCAATTTCCACCCTTCCTTCCCTCAGCAACCTAGGATGCATCCCATCTGGACCGGGTGACTTTTCTACATTGAGGACTGCTAACGTTTTAAGTACATCATCTTTATCTATTTTTACCCTATCCAATCTCGCTACTGTCTGCTCCTTCACTGCGACATTGGCAGCATCCTCTTCTCTAGTGAAGACAGAAGCAAACTACTCATTTAGTACCTCAGCCATGCCCTCTGCCTCCACAAGAAGATCTGCTTTTTGGTCCCTAATTGGCCCAACCTTCCTTTGACGACCCTTTTACTATAAGAGACTTTTGGGTTCCCTTTTATGTCAGCCGCCATTCTATTCTCATACTCTCTCTTTGCTCCTCTTATTCCCTTTTTTAGATCAACTCTGTACTTTCTATATTTAGCTTGGTTCTCTACTGTATTATTTTAAAGGCCTACTGAGTGGAGAGTCCCACATGGACACATTGCTCAGTAGAAGCTTCTGGAAACCCAGTGAAGGCACCAAAGTGTAAGTTCAAAAGCATATTTTAGTGGGGCCAGGAGGAACAGCCACATCTTTTGTAATGATTAGCTATAGCATCACCCCCCCACCCCCAATAATTAATACCCGTAGAGTTACTCTTCTGTTTAATGGTTCTGAACTGCAGAGCCGCCCTCCCCTTTAATAGTATTGATGTATAGTTACCTTCCCCTTTAAGAGTGTTTACCAATAGAGTCACCCTTCCTGTTAACAACGGTTACCTACAGTCAACCTACCTTTTAACAGTGCTTACCCAGAACCAACCTCCCCTTTAACATTGTTTACTCCTAGCGCCAGCCTTCTTTCAACGGTGCTTACCCATAGAACTAACCATTCCTTTAATAAGGCTCAGCCACTGAGATATCCTCCCCTTTAACATTCCTTAGCCAGAGATTCAACCTTTTCACACTGCTTACCAATAAAGGTATCATCCGTTTTTTTTTCCTGCCTGTTTTTTCTCCCGTACTCTCGTGAAGGCACTGACTCAATCCCAGGGTTACAGTTCCACAGATGCCCGCTGCCCTCCAGTACCTCACCCGTGGCCATTCCTCGTGTGAGGGGGACCCGTAGCGAAGCCGTTCCTCTCCTCATCCCGATATACATATAGTAGGAGCCGCTGGATAGTGGTGAAGAAAGGGAACCCCGGCAGCCAGCCCAGGAATGCTGAGGCCCATGGTAGTCCTCCTACCATCACCCAAACTGAGATGCACAATTGAAGATTTCTTCGGCAGCACCTCCCAAACCCGCAACCTCTACCACCTAGAAGGACAAGGGCAGCAGGCGCATGGGAACACCACCACCTCCAAGTTCCCCTCCAAGTCACACACCATCCTGACTTGGAAATATATCACTGTTCCTTCATCTTCGCTGGGTCAAAATCCTGGAACTCCCTCCCTAACCGCACTGTGGGAGTACCCTCACCACACGGACTGCGGCGGTTCAAGAAGGCGGCTCACCACCACCTTCTCGAGGGCAATTAGGGATCTGGCCTTGCCAGCGATGCCCGCATCCGATGAACGAATTGAAAAAGAGACCCAATCTGGGACCTTCCCCGAATGACTGCGTTAAGCCTAGGGTTGCCAACTGTGTTTCTTCATCACGCGACCTCCCACCTCCAACTGCCCCCACCCAGCCAAACAGCTTTCCCCACAACCGCCCCCGCCCATCTCCAATATTTTTATAACTACTGAACAAAAGTGTTCAAGGAAAACGAAAAAATTCTATATATTTTTACTGCTCCTCTAAGTTTTCTCCTGGGTTTTTGCTTGCAGCAGTGTTCAGGAGATACACCTTGAATTCCTGGAGACTCGAGGACAATCATGGAGGGTTGCCGACCCTAACTAAGCTTTTGACAGAGTTGCTGCTCAGTACCGGGTCAGCTGTGGCTCAGTGGGCAGCACCCTCTTCAGGTTTTGATGTTAATATGTGGTGGTGGAATGGCCGTGCAGAGCGGCGGAATGGATTTGTATGATTCAATGGAATGATCACGCTGATGTAATTGTTTTTAGTGTTCAATAAATAATATATATTTTTTTAAAAAGTGGGTAGCACCCTCGCCTCTGAGTCAGAAGGTTGTGGGTTCATGTCCCACTCCAGCAACTTGATCACAGAAATCTAGGTTGACGCTCTAGTGCAGTACTGAGGGAGTGCTGCACTGTCGGAGGTGCCGTCCTTTGGATGAGACGTTAAACCGAGGCCCCGTCTGCTCTCTCAGGTGGACGTAAAAGATCCCATGGCACTATTTCGAAGAAGAGCAGGGGGAGTTATCCCCGGTGTACTGGCCAATATTTATCCCTCAACCAACATCACTAAAAAAAACTGATTATATCACATCGCTGTTTGTGGGATCTTGCTGTGTGCGAATTGGCCGCTGCGTTTCCTACATTACAACAGTTGTGAAAGGCGATATGTAAATGCAAGTCTTTTTTTTTGCCTTTTTACAGCCCACTCCCACCCTCAGGAGACCAATGGCGATCTTCCAGACTCCCAGTCTTAACTAGCCCAGTCTGTTTAGCTTTCAAGTGTCACCGCGGCTACCTGAGACCTGCTTGGTGGCAACGGGCAACACATATTCAACATAGAAACAGCTAAGGAGGGCCACTGTTGGCTCGTTCCTCAGCAGTCGGCCCAGTGCGATATTGCACAATTGCCTTTCTCGCTCCCTTTTGAATTTATTATGGAAGCGTGACACTTTTAACGCACCCAGTGTGCACTTTGATCTCTGGCAGCTTATTATAAGTTGGCCAGTCCCAATAATGAAACATCAGTTCCTGTGGCATGAATCAACAGTGTCTATCTGGGAAGCCTGGGCTGAGTCAGGTGTGTGCGCTGATTTCAGGTGTGTGCCCAGAGCTGTCTATATTTACACTGGGCCATTTAGGTTCGTGAAAACACTCACTCATCACAGAATTAAGTGGGTTAATCGTATCGTGGCAGTCCGGGACTCCGTAAAGGGAAATCTACTCTGCTGATGGTGATGTGCTACTTCATTTTCTTCTTAATTCCCCACCACCAAATTCAGCTTGGCTCAGCCGGTAACACTCCCGCTCCTCAGTCAGAAGCCTATTGTTCCAGCTCCACCAGAAGACTTGAGCACGTAATCCAGGCCGACACTCCAGTGCAGTACTGAAGGGATGAGGCCCTTCAGATGACTCTACAATGGTGACCAGGACACCAAGGGAGCCCCCTCCTCGCCATCGAACAGCGCTGTGGGATCAGGGGCAATGTTCCCCCTCTAATTATTTTTTTTCGTGCGCGGTCCATTCAAATTTTCAGGCAGGCGGGCGTGGTTT
The DNA here is from genome assembly GCA_030390025.1 of Squalus acanthias. Lineage (NCBI taxonomy): Eukaryota > Metazoa > Chordata > Chondrichthyes > Squaliformes > Squalidae > Squalus > Squalus acanthias. The sequence goes on along the minus strand of CM059426.1, from coordinate 10,614,047 downwards.
CTTCCATTGAGAAGCCAGTGAGTGGCCCGCGCGGGACCTCCAGACCGCCATCTTAGCAGGAGCGTTGGTTGGGGGTGACTCGGTTTAACGTCTCATCCAAAAGACGGCATCTCCGACAGTGCAGCGCTCCCTCAGCCCTGCACTGGGAGTGTCAGCCAAGATTACGTGCTCAAGTCTCTGGAGTGGGACTTGAACCCACGACCTTCGGCCTCAGAGGCGAGGGTGCTTCTAACTGAGGCAAGCTGACAATAAATGACAAGGGGCAGTATCAGCCATGGCTCAGTGGGTAGCACTCTCGCCTCTGAGTCACCTTCTCAAGGGCAATTAGGGATGGGCAATAAATGCTGGCCTTGCCAGCGACGCCCACATCCCATAACCGAATTTAAAAAAAAGGTTGTGGGTTCAAGTCCCAGTTCAGAGACTTGAGCACAAAAATCTAGGCTGACACTCCCAGTGCAGTGCTGAGGGAGTGCTGCACTGTCGGAGGTGCCGTCTTTCGGATGAGACGTTAAACCGAGGCCCCGTCTGATGCCGTGACACTTCATAGGGATTACGATAGTGCAGTGGTTATGTTACTGGGCTAATAATCCACTGGAGCTGTACTAGTAACTCAGGAGGATGTGAGTTCATAATCCCGCTGTGGCAGTTTAAGAATTTGAATTCAGTTTTGAAAAAGAAAATCTGGAAATAAAAACCCTGGTCTCAGTAAAAGTGGCCATGAAGCTGTCGGATTGTCGTAAAAGCCCAACTGGTTCGCTCATGTCCCTTTAGGGAAGGAAAACCTGCCGTCCTTATGTGTGACTCCATCCCACTGCCAACGTGGTTGACACTTAAAAGCCCTCTGAAGTGGCCCAGCCAGCCACTCAGTCAAGGCAACCAGGGATGGACACTAAAGGCCGGCCTTGCCAGTGGTGCCCACATCCCGAGAATGAATTGAAAAGTACTTTCTTCTCCCTCCCTGTCCGCCCCACTGTGACCTTCCCCACGCTTCACCATCTCCCCCTTCTATCGTCAAATACTAGCAGCAGGACTGGAGAGGAGGGAATGCCACTATGCCGACAGCTTGGCGACAGAACTTTGCCTGTGTTTGTGTGAACGCCGGTTACAAGAAGTTGCTGACCAAAAAAATTGCGGCTCAGCCAGTATTTTGACTATTTACAGTATAAAGAAACACATGCCACTGGTGTAATTAACCGTACTATTTAGATAGTGAGACCGCGGTACAGAAAACAAAAATAAAATGGGTTTGTCCACAACTGCCAGCAGTTATTTGGGCCTGCGCTTTCCCAGCTGGGTAACCCAAAGTGAAAGGCCCATGGCCCACAGCAGCAGGACACCGGCAAGCTTGGAAAGAAGGTGGAGGTCAATCAAGATGTAGTGGCACCGTGCCTGGGTTTTCCCAAATCTAAACATTGTAGGAGAAAGGGTCGACTGAGGGAGGGAAGAATTCCACAGCTCTAAAGTCTTGAGAAGGGCGAGTGACAGTAGGACACAGTGTAATGAGTCTTGATTTGCAGGGAGGAGGGAGGAGAGCAGGGTTGGAGCATTTAGGTTATGCTTGAGCTGTATAAAACAGTAGTTAGGCCACAGCTAGAGTACTGTGTGCCTTCTGGCCACCACATTACAGGAAAGATGTGATTGCACTAGAGAGGGCACGGAGGAGATTTACGAGGATGTTGCCAGGAGTAGAGAATTTTAGCTGTGAGGAAAGATTGGATAGGCTGGGATTGTTTTCTTTGGAACAGAGGAGGCTGAGGGGAGATTTGATTGAGGTGTATAAAATTCTGAGGGGCCTAGATAGAGTGGATAGGAAGCACCTAGCAGAGGCGTCAATAACCAGGGGGCATAGATTTTTTAAGTAATTGGTAGAAGGATTAGAGTGGAGTTGAGGAAACAAATTTCACTTAGAGGATGGTGGGGGTCTGAAACTCACTGCCTGAAAGGATGGTAGAGGCAGAAACCCTCATCACATTTAAAAAGTACTTGGATATGCACTTGAAGCACCGTAACCTACAGGGCTACGGATCAAGAGCTGGAAAGTGGGATTAGGCTCGATAGCTCTTTCTTGGCCGGCACAGACACAGTGGGCCGAATGGCCTCCTTCTCTACCGTAAACTTCTATGATTCTATGATTTGCAGCTCATTAATAACGCTGATCAAAGTAGTATCACTGAAACAGGGAGAGACCAGACAGGCTGTGATGGAAAGAAAAAACTTGCACCTATATTGCACCTTTCGTGGCCTCAGAATGTCCCAAAGCACTTTACAGCCAATGAACAGATAGCAAGGTCCCACAGACAGCAATGTGATAATCACCAGATAATCTTTTTTAGTGATGTTGGTTGAGGGATAAATGTTGGCGAGAATAAATACCTCCGATAGTGCAGCACCTCCACTCAGTACTGCACTGGAGTGTCCGCCTAGATTTTTGTGCTCAAGTTTTTGGAGTGGGACTTGAACCCACAGCCTTCTGATCTCAGAGGTGAGGAGTGCTACCCACTGAGCCACTGCTGACAGGGAGGTTCAAATCTAGACGTAAGAGAGCAGTTGCCGAACAGAAACGATTTTTTCTTATATCCTCGGTTTCCTTTTCCGTGCCAAACGCTTCTCTTCCTTTCTAACAACTCTTAGCTCTCTGGAAAGCTAAATTCTGTCCAACGGATGAATCCTGGTCTTCTATAGCAGAAGCAGGACAAGGAGAAGGATCCAGAGGACTGAACCAGGTATACTCATGGCAGATCCACGCCCCAGGGAGAGAGCCCGCAGATTCTGCGATCAAGCATTGGAGGAGTTGGTGTTCGCTGTGGAGAGACGGAGGGCGGTGCTCTACCCGGCAAGGGGCAGGAGGCCCTCGCCGCAAGTCTTCCGCACCACGTGGAGGGAGGTAGTGCAGCACGTCTCGGGCAGCACTGTGGTCCCCAGGACCCACACACAATGCAGGAAGAAATTTAACAACCTCACTCGAATGGTCAGGGTGAGTGAATGCTTCAACAAATGTTACATACCACCAGCTGAACCGCAGTGTTCACACACTGCCCAAAGCACCACACCCCCAGCACTCACCCACCAACAATCTCTACCTACCAACACTCACACCCACATCTCACACCTTGCACACAATGACAGCTATTCAACTATGGCAGGCACATCACCCAAACACATTGCTGCACACTCACTCACACACTTTCCTCTCTCTTGCAGGCCAAGGTGGCTCACAACAGGAGGGAGCAGGAGCGCACAGGCAGGGGACAAGCCGACACCCAATCACTGTCTGCGCTGGAGAATAGAGTGCTTCAGATTATTGGGCGCCAAGTGATGGGCACCGTGGCCACCGGCGACGTTGACCCCCTTGGGAACAGCAACGGTATCTTCATCCCTACTCCTTCTTCTCACATCCCACTTCCCCCTCACCCCACAAGCATTTCCTACTTTCCAGCTAATCATGCTGAATGCAGTCATTTCTCTCTTCCTGCCCCCATCCCCTCACCTTAACTCAACTCTTGTGCCTTTATGTTTTCAGATAATGAGCAAGTACCTGAGCAGCCTGTCCCTGAGGGCACTGTAGAGAGTGAGGCGGGAGAAGAGGAAGAGGAAAAACATACCGCGTCACTGCATGTCTCACCCGCAGACACCAGCTCAGATACTGGCACTATGCGTTCTTTAGAGGCTAGTATAGTAGTGGGATCTACACAGGGTGAGGCACCAGGGACGAGTGGGCTGCAGCAAGGCCAGGGGGAAAGGGTAGCTTGGGGGCCAGCTCCCTGGAGGGCGAGTTCGCACGTGAGTTCTGCTGCACAGGACTCAGATGAGGACCTCAATGGGGAGGCATTTAGAAGAAGGGTGATGGGCATGCACACGGAGATGATAGGTGCAATGGCAAGGGTGCCCGATAGCCTCTCGGCAATGGTAAGGAGCATGGAGGAGTCTGCCTCCAACATTGCACAAGGCTCTGTGCACACCATGGAGCCCATCATTTCCAGTCTGCAAAGGTTGGTAGACTCCCAGAGAGACCGCGGTGACCCAGACCTGATGCCGCGTGTGATGGGCGATCTGGCAGCTTCCATTGCAGCACAGGCTGAAGCGATGCAACGTCTTAGTGCTGTAATGCAGTCTATGCCTGGTGGCATCCAATCTCAGACTGTTCTCATATAGTCTCAGCTTGATGCCACGCAAGCTTTGACTGCTGCCATCGTGGCTGGGTCTACCATCATTGACGGGGCTTTTACGGTATTGCAGCAGGCCAGCAATCCGGGCTCCAACAGATTGCTAGGGATGCTGAGGTGCTGCCCCGGGGGAGTGGCAGTGAGTCAGTGGAGCAGGAACCTGCTGTCCTCTCTCAGAATGACAGCATTCCTGCTCCCACCACTGCCACTCCGCCATTGCCCTTGTCGCTGCCTGTCAGCCAGCCAGCCCAGACTGCAGCCGCCCATGCTGAGGTGGTGCTGTCTACAGCCGGGCCTTCCAGGCCCAGAGCTGGTCGAGGGTATCCTGCATGGCATCTGAAGTCTCCCGCACGGACACTCAGCAGCCTTCCACCAGCCCTGCTGCAGCCACTGGGCCAACACTTCGTAGGAGCACTAGAGTAGGCAAAGGCACAGTAACGAGAGGCACTCAGGGATTGCACAAGGGTGACTAGTTAATACTTTTGTTATACATAGGTGTTCACTGATTTTTGATAAATTTATTCATTCATTTATCATTCTTTTGTGGTGTCTGTCATTTCAGCTTGCGGTGTGAAAGGGCCTGTGAGAGGGATGGAATGATGGGGGTGTGGTGAGCAAAGGGGATGTGGGCTTTAAGTCATCCTGATGTGAGGCTGGAGGTCTGTTTGGAGGAGGTGGCAGAGTTCTGTGACCACCTCCTTGGTGAGGCAGAGCCATCTAATACACTGCTCCTCGTTGCATTGAGGTTGGAGAAGTGGTTTCGGAATACACTCGGAGGGTAAAGCCTCCTGGTGAGAGCCCTGATGTACCTCTTCATCTCTCTGCGCACATGTTTCTGTCTTTCTCGCTGCCTATACTCCCTTCGCCGAAGAGCCTGGAGGGCGAGTTGGCATGCCAGTACAGCCCCCATTAATGTGTAGCAGTTTTTGAAGAATAAATGTAGCTACTTTTTAGTTGCCACAACACTCGTGATACAAAAGAAACTTCAAATTACTGAATGAAATTGTTGGAGGATGTGATACTGACAAGAAACCAGTGAAACTACACTAACCTGACAGCTGCGAGTGATTACTGATGATCCCTTTAAATAACATCTATGGAGCCAGCTTCCTGCTACTTCATACCAGCTCTCCCTGTCACTGTTTCCTCCAGGCGCTAAGGTAGGTGGCGACAATCAATTTTGCAGATCAGTCAGTCTGTGAGTGTTGCACACTCACTGACGTCATGATCCACCTCGCGTTGACGCTCCCGGCAATAACTGTTGCCAACGGCGCTACGGGGGCGCGGGATTTGGCATGTGGCGCTGAATTCACCTCGCCCCGGTGATAATGTCCTAGCGTCCCGTTAGCGCCAGCAGATGGCGCTAATGGGAGGAACTAAGGGGCCAAAATTTTCCCCCCTTGGACTATTTTCTAGGACCGGGAACCAATGTCGGTCAGCGAGATAAGCAGATAATATCACAGAGATAAGTAGAGATGATGGAGGCCATTTCGGCCCACCTAGCTCATTCCGCCACTGACACCTACGACCCCTCATCAACTGCTCTGGAATAGATCCAACGTTTTTGCCACCACTCCCATACCCAGAGCCCAATCCGTGTATTAATCACTGCATGAAGACACCCTTCCTGACACTAGTCCTGAACTTGTCTTTTAGCAGGTTGTACTTACAGTATCTCCTCTATTTTGTTTTTAAATAAAGAACTTAGTTCTATTTAACTTTACACAACAATTTTCTAGCTTCCTTCAATCTATTTTAATTTTTGGTTGGAAATTCTTCTCAATGTTTTTTTTAAATCATTTAATAGCCTCGGTAATTTTATTCTACCTGACCTATATCGGAAAGGTTTTCCCAACTCACAAGAGCTGCATAAATATACTTTCAGAGCTAAAAAAGCTAACTTTTTTTTCAGGGGAAGGTTTTGGACGAGAATAGACCAGAGACTCTCTTACAGGACAGTCTAATTTATTGTCAGTGCTCTCTCTGTTAAACCCGTCAGTCAACTTGTATTCTAAAAGGTCTCTAATTTCTATCTTTCCTGCAATCAGTTTGTAATAACGTACACTTATATAGTGTTTATGGCTTTAACTTCACAAGGGCAGAGGGGAAGAGGGAAGTCAGGATATCAAGCAAGAGTTGGAAGAAGACTTGACCTGCGATCAAAGCGGTACGCCTTGACGGGGGGGGGGGGGGGGGTTTGAAAAATGGGAGAGGCGTAGAAAGTCAGAGGGGTTTAGGGAGAAATGGAGGTGATTCTAAAGGATCCAATTGCTGCTTTTCCAAGAAGGGCGGGGAATTCTACCCAGTGTCCTGCCCAATATCAGCATAACGATTAATTGCCCATTCAACTCATTGCTGGTCATGGGAGCTTGCTGTGCACAAATAGGCTGCTGCATTTGCGTAGCTAACAACAGTGACTAGGCTTCAAAAGCAATCAGTGGCTATGAATTGTGTTGAGATGTTCTGAGCAATCAAACGGCACTATATAAATGCAAAATAACAACAGAAAACGCTGGAAAAACTCAGCAGGCCAGGCAGCATCCGTGGAGAGAGAAAGAGAGTTGACGTTTCAGGTCGATGACCTTTCATCAGAACTGGGAAGAGCTGGAAATCAAATAGATTTAAGGCCAGGGTAAAGCTGGGAAAAGGGGGAGGAGATAAAGGAACAAAGGAGGAGATGAAGAGACATTAAGAGACATTAAGAGATATGCAAGGCTAGAGGTGGTGTTAATGTGACAGATTAAGGCTGAATGAAGTGTGAAATCTACTGGCAGAATGAAGGACAGCTGCCAGCTTCTAGGAGGAAAAAAAAGGTGGGGGGGACAAATAAAAGGGTAGATAAAATAAAATATAAATGTGATTGGAGCTGAGGTTATGATCTAAAATTGTTGAACTCGATATTGAGTCCAGAGGGCTGTAGCGTGCCTAAACGAAAGATGAGGTGCTGTTCCTCGAGCTTACGCTGAGCTTCCGTGGAACAGTGTATTAGGCCGAGGACGGTGAGGTCAGAGTGGGAGTGAAGCGGTGAATTAAAGTGACAGGCTACCGGGAGCTCGGGGTCCCCCTTACGGACTGAACGGAGGTGTTCCGCAAAGCGGTCACCCAATCTGCGTTTGGTCTCCCCAATGTAGAGGAGTCCACATCGTGAGCAGCGAATACAGTATACTAAATTGCAGGAAGTACAAGTAAATCGCTGTTTCACCTGGAAGGGGTGTTTGGGGCCCTGGACAGTGGGAAGAGGGGAGGTATAAGGGCATGTGTTGCATCTCCTGCGCGTGCACGGGAAGGTGCCGGGCGAAGGGGAAGGGGTGCTGGGGGTGGTAGAGGAGTGGACTAGGGTGTCGCGGAGGGAGCGGTCCCTGCGGAATGCTGAAAGGGGAGGTGAGGGGAAGATGTGTTTGGTGGTGGGATCACGCTGGAGGTGGCGGAAATGGCGGAGGATGATCCGTTGAATGTGGAGGCTGGTGGGGTGAAAGGTGAGGACAAGGGGAACCCTATCGTGGTTCCGGGAGGGAGGGGCAGGGGTGAGGGCAGATGTGCGGGAGATAGAACGGACACGGTCGAGGGCCGTGTCGACCACGGTAGAGGGGAATCCTCGGTTGAGGAAAAAGGAAGACATGTCGGAAGCACTGGTATGGAAGGTGGCATCATCAGAGCAGATGCGGCGGAGACGGAGAAACTGGGAGAATGGAATAGAGTCCTTACAGGAGGCGGGGTGGGAGGAAGTGTAGTCCAGGTAGCTGTGGGAGTCGGTGGGCTTGTAGTGAATGTTAGTCAATAACCTATCCCCAGAGATGGAGATGGAGAAGTCGAGGAAGGGAAGAGAAGAGTCGGAGATGGACCATGTGAAGGTGAGGGAAGGGTGGAAATTGGAAGCATAGTGAATGAAATGTTCGAGTTCAGGGCGAGAGCAGGAGACGGCACCGATACAGTCATCAATGTACCGGAAAAAGAGGTGAGGGAGGGGACCCGAGTAGGACTGGAACAAAGAGTGTTCCACATATCCCACGAAAAGGCAGGCATAGCTAGGACCCATGCGGGTACCCATAGCAACACCTTTAATTTGGAGGAAATGGGTAGAGTCAAAGGAGAAGTTGTTCAATGTGAGAACAAGTTCAGCCAGGCGGAGGAGGGTGGTGGTGGATGGGGACTGGTTGGGCCTCTGTTCAAGGAAGAAGCGGAGCGCCCTCAGGCCATCCTGGTGGGGAATGGAGGTGTAGAGGGATTGTACGTCCATACCCGCATGGGTCCTAGCTATGCCTGCCTTTTCGTGGGATATGTGGAACACTCTTTGTTCCAGTCCTACTCGGGTCCCCTCCCTCACCTCTTTTTCCGGTACATTGATGACTGTATCGGTGCCGTCTCCTGCTCTCGCCCTGAACTAGAACATTTCATTCACTATGCTTCCAATTTCCACCCTTCCCTCACCTTCACATGGTCCATCTCCGACTCTTCTCTTCCCTTCCTCGACTTCTCCATCTCCATCTCTGGGGATAGGTTATTGACTAACATTCACTACAAGCCCACCGACTCCCACAGCTACCTGGACTACACTTCCTCCCACCCCGCCTCCTGTAAGGACTCTATTCCATTCTCCCAGTTTCTCCGTCTCCGCCGCATCTGCTCTGATGATGCCACCTTCCATACCAGTGCTTCCGACATGTCTTCCTTTTTCCTCAACCGAGGATTCCCCTCTACCGTGGTCGACACGGCCCTCGACCGTGTCCGTTCTATCTCCCGCACATCTGCCCTCACCCCTGCCCCTCCCTCCCGGAACCACGATAGGGTTCCCCTTGTCCTCACCTTTCACCCCACCAGCCTCCACATTCAACGGATCATCCTCCGCCATTTCCGCCACCTCCAGCGTGATCCCACCACCAAACACATCTTCCCCTCACCTCCCCTTTCAGCATTCCGCAGGGACCGCTCCCTCCGCGACACCCTAGTCCACTCCTCTACCACCCCCAGCACCCCTTCCCCTTCGCCCGGCACCTTCCCGTGCACGCGCAGGAGATGCAACACATGCCCTTATACCTCCCCTCTTCCCACTGTCCAGGGCCCCAAACACCCCTTCCAGGTGAAACAGCGATTTACTTGTACTTCCTGCAATTTAGTATACTGTATTCGCTGCTCACGATGTGGACTCCTCTACATTGGGGAGACCAAACGCAGATTGGGTGACCGCTTTGCGGAACACCTCCGTTCAGTCCGTAAGGGGGACCCCGAGCTCCCGGTGGCCTGTCACTTTAATTCACCGCTTCACTCCCACTCTGACCTCACCGTCCTCGGCCTAATACACTGTTCCACGGAAGCTCAGCGTAAGCTCGAGGAACAGCACCTCATCTTTCGTTTAGGCACGCTACAGCCCTCTGGACTCAATATCGAGTTCAACAATTTTAGATCATAACCTCAGCTCCAATCACATTTATATTTTATTTTATCTACCCTTTTATTTGTCCCCCCCACCTTTTTTTTCCTCCTAGAAGCTGGCAGCTGTCCTTCATTCTGCCAGTAGATTTCACACTTCATTCAGCCTTAATCTGTCACATTAACACCACCTCTAGCCTTGCATATCTCTTAATGTCTCTTAATGTCTCTTCATCTCCTCCTTTGTTCCTTTATCCCCTCCCCCTTTTCCCAGCTTTACCCTGGCCTTAAATCTATTTGATTTCCAGCTCTTCCCAGTTCTGATGAAAGGTCATCGACCTGAAACGTCAACTCTCTTTCTCTCTCCACGGATGCTGCCTGGCCTGCTGAGTTTTTCCAGCGTTTTCTGTTGTTATTTCGGATTTCCAGCATCTGCAGTATTTTGCTATCCTATATAAATGCAAGTTCTTTGTTAAACTCATTAATAAGCTCCAATGTCCTAACTCGCACCAAGTCCCATTCACCTATCACCCCTGTGCTCGCTAATCTATATTGGCTCCTGGTTAAGCAATGCCTTGATTTTAAAATTCTCCTCCTTGTTTTCAAATCCCTCCACGGCCTCGCCCCTCCTGATCTCTGTAATCTCCTCCAGTCCCACAACCCCCCCCCCGCCCCTCCGAGATATCTGCGCTCCTCCAATTCTGCCCTCTTGAGCATCCCTGATTTTAATCGCTCAACCATTGGTGGCCGTGCCTTCAGCTGACGAAGCCCTAAGCTCTGGAATTCCCTCCTTAAACCTCTCCGCCTCTCTCTCTTTCCTCCTTTAAGACGCTCCTTGGGACATTTTACTACGTTGTCGGCGCTATATAAATACAAGTTGTTGTTAAAAGGGGATGGAAAGTCCATTGGGTGTGCTATTTGTTCAAATACTCTCCCACTGCCTATTTAAAAAAAATGTTGAAATAAATACATCCTTAATGAACATAACATAAGAACATAAGAATTAGGATGGGAGAGTTAGGGTACTAGAGAGATGAGCTTCAATGGGAGAGCTAGGGTACCAGAGAGATGAGCTTCAATGGGAGATGTGAGAAGTCGCACAACACCAGGTTATAGTCCAACAGCTTTATTTGAAATCACAAGCTTTCGGAGCGCTGCTCCTTCGTCAGGTTTCACTTCACCTGACGAAGGAGCAGCGCTCCGAAAGCTTGTGATTTCAAATAAAGCTGTTGGACTATAACCTGGTGTTGTGCGACTTCTCACATTTGTCCACCCCAGTCCAACACCGGCATCTCCACTTCAATGGGAGAGTTAGGGTACTAGAGAGATGAGCTTCAACGAGATAATTAGGGCACAAGAGGGATGAGGTTCCATAGGGTAGTTAAGGGACTAATGGGATGATCTTCAATAGGCCAAATAGCCTTGTCTCATCCTTGGTTTTGCTTATGTTCTTATTCAACATGTTTTTTCTTCCCTTCTCCATGCAGCTCTTCTTGTGGTGGAGACAGACACGTTCGGCAGCCATGTGAGAATCAAGGGGAAAGAGACAGGCCATTACATCTGTATGAGCAAGCGAGGAAAGATTCTTGGCAAGGTAATCATTATCCTGTGAAAGGTGGTCCTACTATCAAGTCCTCAAATAATATATCGCCTTATCTCACTGAAACAACCCAAAGCCCTTCACATGATGAATTTCCTTCAGAGCAGAGAGAGCACTACTATGTAAACTAACACGGCAGTCATTCTGCACCATCAGTGTCCCCAAAACAGGGACTTGAATGACCTGTTAGGAACATAGGAACAGGAGCAGGCCATTCAGCCCTTCCAGCCTGTTCCGCCATTCAGTTAGATCATGGCTGATCTGTATCTTAACCCCATCCACCTGCCTTGGCTCCATATACTTTCATACCCTTGGCGAGTAAAAACCTATCGATATAGGATATCTCTGTTAATCTGTGATGATGGAGTAATGTTGGCCAGGTCAACTCTCTTAACATGAGATCTTTAACACCAACCTGATGTACTGTTGGTTTAATGTCTCATCTGCAGCAACCCCTCAGTACTGCACTTGAGTGACAGCCTAGATTATGTAGCCTTATTCCTGGTAAGAGGCTAGAACACCACTACCTTATGGCCGAGAATTTACTTGGAGCAGCTCCCGTTCTGAAACCGCAACTTTGCTGGAAGTGGGTCGGACACGTGTGCGTAACTGGGGTTTATCTGTCCCAAATCCGGCACAAAGTTATGGCGGCGGAGCAGGAGCTATTCCAAGGAAATTTCCGGCCTATGGCTCAAAGCCTTCATGTCCCTCCTAAAGTGTGGTGCCCAGAATTAGACGCAATGGGGGGGAATTTTAACATGGGAGAGCAGTTGGGATTGGGTGAGTGTGGGGGGGGAGGGGGGAGGGGTTAAATAGGCAAAAAATCGAAGCGTGCCCTGAAGCCGGCTCCGACCGACCTGCTAAATCTCCGGGAAGCTTCCGGGTTTCCCCGCGCACTACCGGGACCAAAAGCTTGGTCAAAGATGTAGGTTTTAAGGAGCGTCTTAAAGGAGGAAAGAGAGGTAGAGAGGCGGAGAGGTTTGGGCAGGGAATTCCAGAGCTTACGGGCTAGGCAACTGAAGGCACGGCCACCAATGGTTGAGCGATTATAATCAGGGATGCTCAAGAGGGCAGAACTGGAGGAGCGCAGATATCTCGGGGGGTTGTGGGGCTGGAGGAGATTACAGAGATAGGAAGGGGCGAGGCCATGGAGGGATTTGAAAACAAGGATGAGAATTTTGAAATCGAGGCGTTGCTTAACCGGGAGCCAATGTAGGTCAGCGAGCACAGGGGTGATGGGTGAACGGGACTTGGTGCTAGTTAGGACACGGGCAGCCGAGTTTGGATGGCCTCAAGTTTACTTAGGGTAGAATGTGGGAGGCCAGCCAGAAGTGCGTTGGAATAGTCAAGTCTAGAGGTAACAAAGGCATGGATGAGGGTTTCAGCAGCAGAAGAGCTGAGGAGGGGCAGAGACGGGCGATGTTACGGAGGTGGAAATAGGCGGTCTTAGTTATGCCACGGATATGTGGTCGGAAGCTCATTTCAGGGTTAAATATGACACCAAGTTTGCGAACAGTGTGGTTCAGCCTCAGACAGATGTTAGGGAGAGGGATGGAGTCGGTGGCTAGGGATTGGAGTTCATGGCTGGGCCCAAAAACAATGGCTTTGGTCTTCCCAATATTTAATTTGGGAAAATTTCTGCTCATCCAGTACAACAACAACTTGCAATTATATAGCACCTTTAATGTAGTAAAACATCCCAAGGCACTTCACAGGAGCGTTATCAGACAAAATTTGACACCGAGCCACATAAGGAGATATCAGGACAGGCGACTAAAAACTTGGTCAAAGGTAGTGACATGAATCTTGTATGAAGTAATACTGGGCGGCCTGCTGGTGGCGCTGTGTCCAGGGAGAGTATAAATACTCGGGCATGGGCCCAGCTTGCTTTGGACATTCCTCAACATGGAGATCTAGTTGTGTCATTCACTAGTTCCTGTTGAGGAATGTCCAAAGCAAGCTGGGCCCATGCCCGAGTATTTATACTCTCCCTGGACAGCGCCACCAGCAGGCCGCCCAGTATTACTTCATACAAGATTCATGTCAGGTAGATTTTAAGGAGAGTCTTAAAGGACGAGAGCGAGCTAGGGAGGCGGAGAGGTTTAGAGAGGGCTTAGGCAGCTAAGGCACGGCCGCCAATGGTGGAGCGATTAAAATTGGGAATGCACAAGAGACCACTCCATTCTAACTGAAATCAAGTACTCAGTACAGACTAATGATCGATGCTGAGGCCTTTCTGCTTGGTTCAGTACAATAGCGGGTGATGCTAGTGCCCACTGAGCCACCAGACAAGCCTCTATAAACAAAGGGGATGAAGTCAATGGGGCATTTATTGCCCATCCCTAGTTGCCCTTGAGAAGGTGGTGGTGAGCCGCCTTCTTGAACCGCTGCAGTCCGTGTGGTGAAGGTACTCCCACAGTGCTGTTAGGGAGGGAGTTCCAGGATTTTGACCCAGCGACGATGAAGGAACGGCATTATATTTCCAAGTCAGGATGGTTGTGACTTGGAGGGGAACTTGGAGGTGATGGTGTTCCCATGCGCCTGCTGCCCTTATCCTTCCAGGTGGTAGAGGTCGCAGGTTTGGGAGGTGCTGTTGAAGGAGACTTGGCGAGTTGCTCCAGTACATCTTGTAGCTGGTGGTGGAGGGAGCGAATGTTTAAGGTGGTGGATGGGGTGCCAATCAAGCCGGCTGCTTTGTCCTGGGTGGTGTCGAACTTCTTGAGTGTTGTTGGAGCTGCACCCATCAAGGCAAGTGAGTAGTCCTCGGGAGTAGTCCTGATTGGGCGCAATAACTAAGGCAGAATTCCCAGATACAAAGATAATCAGTGTTTCTGGCAATTTTCCACTAGGAAGATCAGGAGTAACTCTTGAGGAAATTCCCGGAGGAAAAGTTTTAATATAGAATTATCATCATGAGGGAACATGGTGCCGAAAGAGTTAAATGTAAAACCCCAGATCAACATTTTTTGTGCCCATTTGTGTTAAGGCTCACTGCAAATGCCTGAGTAAAGTGAGAAGGAACAAACAGTGTGTGCTGTTACCAGAGCCAAGGGAAGCTGGCTCTTACACCGAAGCCAGACAGACATCATTGGATCTCAATTCCAAATACTTCATGCTCTCACTCTAGATAAAACTCATGTTAAAATTTAAACCCTATTAGATTGCAGGTGGCACAATAGATTGGAACTATAATGCTAGACATCATCATGGCACGCTAGTTAAAATGCCCCGTGAGATGACACAAATGGGAAAATTCACTTAGTCTGTTTACTTCCGGTGGGGAGCCACATTCTTTGGGAGCATGGGTCGGAGAATCAATGTTACGCTGTTGTAGCCCTGTGTCTGACTTGAGCACCCTTTGAACATAGCTTCCCACTGGGAGCACTAGGTCGATGAATCTACCCGAAGAAACATAGAAAAATAGCAGCAGGAGTAGGTTATTCGGCCCTTCGAGCCTGCTCCGCCATTCAATATGATCATGGCTGATCCTCTACCTCAATACCATATTCCCGCTCTCTCCCCATACTCCTTGACGCCTTTTGCATCTAGAAATCTATCTATCTCCTTCTTAAATATATTCAGTGACTTGGCCTCCACAGCCTTCTGTGGTAGAGAATTCCACAGGTTCACCACCCTCTGAGTTAAGAAATTTCTCCTCATCTCAGTCCTAAATGTCCTACCCCGTATCCTGAGACTGTGACCCCTCGTTCTAGACTCCCCAGCCAGGGGAAACATCCTCCCTGCATCCAGTCTGTCTAGCCCTGTCAGAATTTTATACGTTTCAATGATCAATAAGATCTCAAGGTAGATCTTGAGTTGAGATGAAAAGTCGTCGACCTGAAACGTTAACTCTGTTTCTCTCTCTACAGATGCTGACTGACCTGCTGAGTATTTCCAGAATTTTCTGTTTTTATCTTAAGATAGATACTGATGATAGAAGCTATTCAGCCCATCTTAGCTCCTGCATCCAGAAAGAATCTCTCTTCCCTCCTCTTCGCCCCAAACTCTCCAACCGTCTCTTAAATGACTCCAAGGTGTTTGCCTTTGCTAACCTTCCCAAAAGTCCATTCCACCTACTGATCACTCTTTCTGAAGAAAACCATCCTTACATCTGTCCTAAATGTAACTTTTGTGGTTTTGAACCTGTGACTCTTTGTCCTTCCAACATTGGTATCATGTTCGCATCAAGAAGTCTTGCCCATTAGAAAAGACTTGCATTTGTACAGCCCTCAGTACTGCACTAGAGTGTCAGCCTAGATTATGGGCTCAGGTCTCTGGAATTGGGCTTGAACACATGATCTTCTGGCTCGTATATGGATGGAAAGTTATGGGAAGCATTCTGAAAATTTCCCGATCAGTCAACCCAGCACAGATAAGAGAATCAAACATGGGACCCTTCTAGTCCATATGACCCAGCCACTCATTGACTAAAGATCCAAGTTCAGTGAGAATTTTTGCTTGATTGAGTATTTACTGTAGTGGGATCTGATAAGCAAAGGTGTGTGTATCTGAGGAATTACTATGCCAGTTCCCACTTAGAGTTTGGCTTCCGCGTGTGCCAAAGCAAATTATAACAATGGAAGCTCCTAACATAGTGAGTTATCAATTGCTTCTCGTATTTATTAACTAAACCTTGTTTGTTTAGGAATGGTAGAGATTGTAACCTTTTTCTCTCCAGTTCTTCTCATCTCCACTAGCCATATGCTGCCTGCAGCCCATCAATTATGCAGGTGACTTGCTACATGCCTTCCACCAATTCTATTTAGGGACATAGGAATTGCTGGACAGAAAAAGACCAGCACCCATCTAGTTTGCCTTCTACCATCCAGGTAGTCACATGCTACAACGATACTGGAGTTGTTGACCAATCATAACGATTGATCTCAATCAATCGACTGCGTGCTCTCAATGATAGGAGGGGAAGGGGCTGAAGAGCATGGCAGGAGGTGGCGGGAAGTACAAATGCCAACAACACTGCCCGAAAGTAATGGCTGCAAATAAAAAACAACCTCACCAGGAGAGGCAAGGGCGGTGGCTGTGGCATTGCCTCTTCTCTATGCCCTTGTACCAACTGGTATCATCATAGAAACATAGAAAAATAGGAGCAGGAGTAGGCCATTCGGCCCTTCGAGCCTGCTCCGCCATTCAATATGATCGTGGCTGATCCTCGATCTCAATACCATATTCCTGCTCTCTCCCCATACCCCTTGATGCCTTTTGTGTCTAGAAATCTATCTATCTCCTTCTTAAATATATTCAGTGACTTGGCCTCCACAGACTTCTGTGGTAGAGAATTTCACAGGTTCACCACCCTCTGAGTGAAGAAATTTCTCTTCATCTCAGTCCTAAATGTCCTACCCCGTATCCTGAGACTGTGACCCCTCGTTCTAGACCCCCCCAGCCAGGGGAAACATCCTCCCTGCATCCAGTCTGTCTAACCCTGTCAGAATTTTATACGTTTCAATGAGATCCCCTCTCATTCTTCTAAACTCTAGTGAATATAGGCCTAGTCAACCGAATCTCTCCTCATATGACAGACCTGCCATCCCAGGAATCAGTCTGGTGAACCTTCGATGCACTCCCTCTATGGCAAGTATATCCTTTCTTAGGTAAGGAGACCAAAACTGCACACAGTGCTCCAGGTGTGGTCTCACCAAGGCCCTGTATAACTGTAGTAAGACATCCTTGCTCCTGTATTCAAATCCTCTTGCAATGAAGGCCAACATACCATTTGCCTTCCTAACTGCTTGCTGCACCTGCATGTTTGCTTTCAGTGACTGGTGTACAAGGACTCCCAGGTCCCTCTGTACATCAGCATTTCCCAATCTATCACCATTTAAATAATACTCTACCTTTCTGTTTTTCCCACCGAAGTGGATAACTTCACATTTATCCACATTATACTGCATCTGCCATGTATTTGCCCACTCACTCAACTTGTCTAAATCGCCTTGAAGCCTCTTTGCATCCTCCTCACAACTCACAATCCCACCTAGTTTTGTGTCATCAGCAAACTTGGAAATATTACATTTGGTGCCCTAATCCAAATCATTGATATATATATTGTGAATAGCTGGGGCCCAAGCACTGATCCCTGCGGTACCCCACTAGTCACCGCCTGCCACCCCGGAAAAGACCCATTTATTCCTACTCTCTGTTTCCTGTCTGTTAACCAATTTTCAATCCATGCCAGTATATTACCTCCAATCCCATGTGCTTTAATTTTGCACACTAATGTGGGACTTTATCAAAGGCCTTCGAAAAATCCAAATACACCACATCCACTGGTTCTCCCTTATCTATTCCACCAGTTACATCCTCAAAAAACTCCAGTAGGTTTGTCAAACACGATTTCCCTTTCATAAATCCATGTTGACTTTGTCTAATCCCGTTGATATTTTCTAAGTGTCCTGTTATCACATCCTTTATAATAGACTTTAGCATTTTCCCTACTACTGATGTTAGGCTAACCGGTCTCTTACCTTCCGCCCAGGCATCCTTTGACATAGGAACATAGGAATTGCGAGATGAGAAAAGACCAGGGTCCATCTCGTTCGCCTTCTACATTCCTCGTAGTCGCACGATACAATGATAATGAAGTTGTTGGTTAATTATAGCAATCAAACTCTATCAATTAGCCTAGAACAGACATGAGGCAAGGAATACCCCAGTGGTGGAGAGCTTTGGGAACCATACTTCCAATGTCACCTGTTCCTCCCAAGCACGTTACAATCACCATACGTCACATCCCAAATTACTCATATACTGGATCCCAAAAAATTATTTTCTGAAAGAAATCAATCTTAATTTGCATTTGAATGAATCAATGCTAACTGCTTCCTCCCTCTCCAGGGAGCCTGTTCCAGAGATTGACCACTCACTCACTGAAATATTGTTTCCGCAGATTAGTTTTGATTTTACCCTCCTTCAACCGCAGGCCATGTCCTCTGGTTCTACTGTCCTGGAAATGGAGAAGCAGCTCGTCATGGTCAGCGTTATCTAGTCCCTTTAGAATCCTAAAAACAGTAATCACATCACCTCTCAACCTTCTCTGTTCCAGTGAGAACATGTCCAATTCATATAGTCGCCGCCCCCCTTTCATCTCCTCAATCATTCTGGTTGATGTCTTCACTAATAAATCCATATAAGGAATTGAGGAGAAATTTCTTTACCCAGAGAGTGGTTAGAATGTGGAACTCGCTACCACAGGGAGCGGTTGAGGCGAATAGTTTAGATGCATTTAAGGGGAAGCTGGATAAAGACATGAGGGAGAAAGGAATAGAAGGATATGCTGATAGGCTGAGATGAAGTAAATAGAATAACCACCGCCCCTTGACATTCAATGGCATTACCTTCGCTGAATCCCCCACCATCAACATCCTGGGGGTCATCATTGACCAGAAACTTCACTGGACCAGCCACATAAATACTGTGGCAACAAGAGCAGGTCAGAGGCTGGGTATTCTGCGATGAGTATCTCACCTCCTGACTCCCCAAAGCCTTTCCACCATCTACAAGGCACAAGTGAGGAGTGTGATGGAATACTCTCCACTTGCCTGGATGAGTGCAGGCTCGAGGGGCCGAATGGCCTACTCCTGCTCCTATCTTCTATGTTTCCAACAACACTCAAGAAGCTCGACACCATCCAGGACAAAGCAGCCTGCTTGATTGGCACCCCATCCACCACCTTAAACATTCACTCCCTCCACCACCGGCGCACCGTGGCTGCAGTGTGTACCATCTACAAGATGCACTGCAGCAACTCGCCAAGGCTTCTCTTAACGAATTAAAAAAAGGGAGGTTTGTGTGGACCATAAACGCTGAATGGCCTGTTTCTGTGCTGTAAATTCTATCTTTTTTTTAATTTGCTTATGGGATCTGGGTGTCGCTGGCAAGGCCAGCATTTATTGCCCATCCCTAATTGCCCTTGAGAAGGTGGTGGTGAGCCGTCTTCTTCAACCGCTGCAGTCCATGTGGTGAAGGTACTCCCACAGTGCTGTTAGGTAGGGATTTCCAGGATTTTGACCTAGCGACGATGAAGGAACAGCGATATACTTCTAAGTCAGGATGGTGTGTGACTTGGAGGGGAACTTGGAGGTGGTGGTGTTCCCATGCATCTGCTGAAATTTGTCCTTCTAGGTGGAAGAGGTCGCAGGTTTGGGAGGTGCTGCCGAAGATGCCTTGGCGAGTTGCTGCAGTGCATCTTGTAGATGGTACACACTGCAGCCACGGTTCCATCACACTCCTGACTTGTGCCTTGTAGATGGTGGAAAGGCTTTGGGGAGTCAGGAGGTGAGACACTCGCTGCAGAATACCCAGCCTCTGACCCGCTCTTCTTGCCACAGTAGTTATGTGGCTGGTCCAGTTAAGTTTATGGTCAATGGTGATCCCCAGGATGTTGATGGTGGGGGATTCGGTGATGGTAATGCCGTTGAATGTCAAGGCGAGGTGGTTAGACTCTCGCTTGTTGGAGATAGTCATTGCCTGGCACTTCTGTGGCCCGAATGTTACCTGCCACTTATCAGCCCAAGCCTGAACAACGTCCAGGTCTTGTTGCATGTGGGCATGGACTGCTTCATTATCTGAGGAGTTGTGAATGGCGCTGAACACTGTGCAGTCATCAGCGAACATCCCCATTTCTGATCTTATGTTGGAGGGAAGGTCATTGATGAAGCAGCTGAAGATGGTTGAGCCTTGGACACTGTCCTGAGGAACTCCTGCAGCGATGTCCTGGGGTTGTGATGATTGACCTTCAATCAACACAACCATCTTCCTTGTGCCAGGTATGACTCCAGCCAGTGGAGAGTTTTCCCCCTGATTCCCATTGACTTCAGTTTTGCTAGGGCTCCTTGATGCCAGACTCGGTCAAATGCTGCCTTGGTGTCAAGGGCAGTCAGTCTCACCTCACCTCTGGAATTCAGCTCCTTTGTTTGGACCAAGGCTGTAATGAGGTCTGGAGCCGAGTGGTCTTGGCGGAACCCAAACTGGGCATCAGTGAGCATGTTATTGGTTAGTAAGTGCCGCTTGATGGCACTGTCGATGACACCTTCCATCACTTTGCTGATGATTGAGAGTAGACTGATGGGGCGGTAATTGGCCGGGTTGGATTTGAACTGCTTTTTGTGGCCAGGACATACCTGGGCAGTTTTCCACATTGTCGGATAGATGCCAGTGTTGTAGCTTTACTGGAACAGCTTGGCTGGAGGCGCGGCTAGTTCTGGAGCACAAGTCTTCAGCACGATAGCCGGGATGTTGTCAGGGCCCATAGCCTTTGCTATAACCAGTGCGCTCGGCCATTTCTTGAATCAAATTGGCTGAAGACTGGCTTCTGTGATGGTGGGGACCTCGGGAGTAATTTTTCGGTATCCTTTCAATAACCGCAGTGTATTTTTTGTACTGCGGCAACTAGCTGTACACTTATGAGTGGCCGTGCAACAATGGGTGAGGTGGGACTCAGCCTTGCTCTACTCATGGTGGCCCCTGATCACCATTTCTTACCACCACAGCCGCATGCATAAGTGTGGTTGACTTTGTTTAATTCCTTGATCACTTATCATTTCTGTCTGTGATTCCCCCTAACTAACTGGCTTTGTTTCACATCCCCGCCCGCACCAGCGGTCCTCTGGTACGTGCTCCACATGGCCATGGGTGTTTCGGCAGCCCATCCTGGGCAAGCACGCTCAAAACCTGACCCTGACGTCACCACGGGTGCACTTATACAGCAGGGGTCCATGGGTAGCAATCAGCAGGAACTCAAACTGATTTCCCACCCCACCACCTCTTTCCCAGCCCAGGGATGACGTTGTCTCGTCTGAACTGAAAAATCCCACCATGATCATTTGAGAATTTGAATTTGAATTTA
Source organism: Squalus acanthias (assembly GCA_030390025.1). Classification (NCBI taxonomy): domain Eukaryota; kingdom Metazoa; phylum Chordata; class Chondrichthyes; order Squaliformes; family Squalidae; genus Squalus; species Squalus acanthias. Next base: position 10,593,055 of record CM059426.1, on the reverse strand, counting down.
AAATAAAAAGCTGGTGTCAGTAAAAGTGACCATAAAGCTGTCGGATTGGATTAAAAACCCAACCGGTTCACTACTGTCCTTCAGGGAAGGAAACCTGCCGTCCTTACCCACTTTGGGCCTATATGTGACTCCAGTCCCACACCAACGTGGTTGACTCTTAACTGCCCTCTGAAGTGGCCGAGCAAGCCTCTCAGTTGTATCAAACCGCTATCAGCGGTTCAAGAAGAAGGCCCACCACCACCACCACCTTCTCAGGGCAGCAAGGGATGGGCAATAAATGCCGGGCCTTGCTAGCTTCGCCCACATCCCGAGAATGGATTTTTTTAAAAACTGAGACCAGCTGTCTCAGCAGGCCCTGGAAGGATTGAATCTGGTCCCTTCAGGTTCGTGCGGTTCAGAATCTATGCTCCTATTCGGTGCTCTCGAGGTCCCGCGCAGCCGGCTCTTAAATGGAAAAACCGCACATGCGCGGAAATTTGAATGGGCCGCGCAGCCCGTTAAAAAAAAATTAGAGGGAACATCAGTCAGGATCAGACCAGGCAGTGTCCTGAGAAAACAGAAGAATTAAGGCAGCCTAATGAAAATCATCAAGGCCCAGTACAGTCAGGCATATTTAAGAGTTTCACAATGGTTGCCAACTAACACAAACTTGTCTTTAAGCCAATCTGTAATTCAACAAAGGCTTTCCAATGAAACACTGATAATAAACAATGTCTGCTCAGACTAACTCACCTGTTCACCTGGAGGCTCGAAACGTAGCAGCTGCTGAATGTAATGGTCCTGTGTTTAATGAGGAGAAAGTTGAGCTGACTAAAGCACACAGCATGAGCCAAGGTATGAGGTTGTGGTGTATGACTAGAGTTGGCTCCACGTTGGATAAATAAAGAGACAGTTGGTAAAAACAGGACGATTGAGCCAAGTAAGTGTTTAGCATGTATTAAGAAAGAAAGGAAAAGACTTGCATTTATATTGTGCCTTTCATGACCCAAAGCGCTTTACAAGCACTGGCGTCCTTTTGAAGTGTAGTCACTGTTGTAATGTAGGAAACGCGGCAGCCAAATTGCACACAGAAAGATCCCACAAACAGCAATGTGATAATGACCAGATAATCTGTTTAAGTGATGTTGATTAAGGGATAAATATTGGCCAGGACACCGGGGAGAACTCCCCTGCTCTTCTTCGAAATAGTGTCATGGGAATTTTTACATCCACCTGAGACAGGGCCTCTGTTTAACGTCTCATCCGAAAGACAGCACTTCCAACAGTGCAGCACTCCCTCAGCGCTGCACTGGGAACATCAGCCTAGATTTTGTGCTCAAGTCTCTGGAGTGGGACGATGAACTCACAACCTCTTGACTCAGAGGCGAGAGTGTTACCCACTGAGACACAGCTGACACTACGTATTCTGAATGTTTTCATTATTTCAAAGTCCTCAGTTCCAGAATAGAAGTTTTGAATTCCTTGAGCACCTCCCAGGTGTCAGCGATGCTGTCGTTTGGACGAGACGTTAAACCGAGACCCCGACTGCCTGCTCAGGTGGATGTTAAAGATCCCATGGCACTAGTCAAAGAAGACCAGGCGTTCTCTTTGTATCCTGACCAACATTCTTCAACTGACAAACACCACGAAAAAATGTTCATTCATCTAATTGCTGTTTGTGGGATCTTGCTGTGCACAAATGGCAGCCATGTTTGCCTATATCACAACAATTACTGCACTTCAAAGTAATAAATTGTACGTGAAGCTTATTTTGAAACGCAATGTAAAATGTTATATAAATATAAATCTCTCTTACTTACTTTTTACCCTCGACCCTATATGTGTTTCTTTAAGACCCAGCATGATACTACAACGGAAATTCAAATATTGTACACAAATGTTTAACATTGGCTTTGGCATACTAGAGTCACATTTGGCACAAAACCACTATTTGCACAAAGGTTCAGCACTGTTGGTTTCTGCATTGATTAGGTTGAAGTAATGATTGCATTGCCCATAACTATATCCTGGTACCTCTCTCTTCCCATTTCCCCACTACCTCCTGTCTTGAAACTGCCAACTTACTTTGCCCATGGTGAGCAGTGGAGTAAATATAAATTTAAACTGCCCGTTCCATTCGCCACAATATCTCTGCAGCGGCTGATTTGCTCAACGAGTCAACCAGTCTCTCAGCTCCACCTTTGAGGCCCTCATTCCCAGCAAGGCTTAACCATCTCTGGTACTACTGCCTCCCTAACTTCCTCACGTCCATGAGTAATGAGGTTGGGCGTACTCTAGTTTCAGCCGTGGCTCAGTGGGTAAGGACTCTCGTCGTTGATTCAGAAGATTGTGAGTTCAAGTCCCACGCCAGAGACTTGAGCCCATAATCTAGGCTGACACTCCAGGGCAGTACTGAGGGAGCGCTGCACTGTCAGAGGTGCCGTTTTTCAGATGAGATGCTAAACCAAGGCCCCGTCTGTCCTCTCAGGTGAATGTGAAAGATCCCATGGCACTATTCCAAGAAGAGCAGTAGAGCTCTCTCTGGTGTCCTGGCCAATATTGATCCCTCAACCAACATCAATAAAACAGATGATCTGGTCATGATCACATTGCTGTTTGTGGGAGCTTGCTGTGCGCAAATTGGCTGCCGCGTTTCCTACATTACAACAGTGACTACACTTCAAAAGTACTTCATTGCCTGTAAAGCACTTTGGAACGCCCTGAGTTCGCGAAAGGTGTTATATAAATGCACGTTCCTTCTTGACAGTGGTGCATAACTGACTTAGCCATCCATCGCCAGATCTGGCTCGACCACATCATGTTCCAATGGGCCTGGGGCTCCTTTGCCAAACTTGCCTACTTCTCTAGAATCAGCTTGGAGATAAAAAAAAATAACCCTTGGCTTCTTTTCCCCACTACTGATCACTCCCTTGAACGCCTTTCCCCATCCCCTCCATCATTACCTCTAACAACTAGTGTCAGGAGCTAATGACTATCCTTGTCACCAAGATTGAGACCATTGTTGAGCTATCCTGCTGCTTTCCCCCCATTCTCTATACCCACCAAGCTAATCCTCCCCCCAAGTACCCCTGCTATCGCAGCCCTAAACCCCCCCATCTCTTTCTAGTTTCTCTCCCAGCTCGCCCATGCCCTCTCTGAGATCATCTCATCAATGCGATCCACCTACTACTCCCTTGAACCCATTCCCATTATACTGCTGACCACCCAGCTTCCCTTCCCGGCCCCCATGCTAGCTAACATTGTAGGTGGTTCCCTCCCTTTAGGTACTGTCCTCCTCGCTTGCAAAGTCACTGTCATCACCCCCTCCCAAAAAAATACCATGGTCTACCCTTCTGCCCTTGCTAACTACCGCCCCGCCTCCAACCTCTCTTTCTTTTCCAAAGTCCTTGAACGTGTTGTCCCCTCAAAGGTCTGTGCCCACCTTTCCTGCAAGTCCCTGTTTGAATCTTTCCGATCAGGTTTCCTACCTCCCACAGCCCTAACCAAACTCACAAATGACATTCTTTGTGCTTGTAGCTGTGGTACATTATCACTCCTTGTCCTCCGCGACCTCCCTGCTGCCTTTGACATAGTCAATTAAACCATCCTCCTCCAATGCCTTTCCTCCATTGTCCAACTCTCATTTGGTTCCAATCTTAGCTAACCAATCAATGTCACCACTGTCGTCCTCCAAGGATCTATCGTTAGCCCCTCCTCTTCCTCATCTACACACTGCCCCTTAGTGACACCATCCATCCGAAGACATGGGGTGAGCTTCCACATGTACACTGACGACACCCATCTCTACCTCTCTACAACCTCTCTCAACCTCTCCACCACCTCTCTCAACCTCTCCACCACCTCTCTCAACCTCTCCACCACCTCTCTCAACCTCTCCACCACCTCTCTCAACCTCTCCACCACCTCTCTCAACCTCTCCACCACCTCTCTCAACCTCTCCACCACCTCTCTCAACCTCTCCACCACCTCTCTCAACCTCTCCACCACCTCTCTCAACCTCTCCACCACCTCTCTCAACCTCTCCACCACCTCTCTCAACCTCTCCACCACCTCTCTCAAACTCTCCACCACCTCTCTCAACCTCTCCACCACCTCTCTTAATCCCTCCATGGCCACTGTGTTGTCAAGTTGCTTGTTCGACATGCAGTCTTGGATGAGCCGCAATTTTCTCTAGTTAAACATTGGGAAGACTAAAGCCATAATCTTAGGCAACTCTGTACCCTCCCCACCAACTCCATCCTCCACCCTGGTCACTCTATCAGGAGTATGCCATTGGCCCCTCGAGCTTGTTCCACCAATCAATTAGATCATGGCTGACTCAATCTACCCATCGTAGCTCTTGATACCCTTACCCAACAAAAATATCAGTCTTGAATTTTCAGTTGACCCCTAGCATCCACAACCTTTCGGGGGTGGGAGTTCCAGATTTTGTGTGAAGAAGTGTTTCCTGATTTCACCCCTGAACGGCCTAGCTCTAATTTTAAGATTATGTTCCCTTGTTCTTGATTTCCTCCATCAAAGCAAATAGTTTTTCTATCTGCCCTAGCGAATCCATTTATCATTTTAAACACCTCGAACAGATCACCCCTCAATTCTGTAAACTCAAGGGAATACATAAGAACATAAGAAACAGGAGCAGGAGTAGGCCATACGGCCTCTCGAGCCTGCTCCACCATTCAATAAGATCATGGCTGATCTACATCAACTCCACTTTCCTGCACTATCCCCATATCCCTTGATTCCCTTGGTGTCCAAAAATCTATCGATCTCAGCCTTGAATATACGCAATGACTGAGCATCCATAGTCCTCTGGGGTAGAGAATTTCCAAAGATTCACTACCTTCTGAGTGAAGAAATTTCTCCTCATCTCAGTCCTAAATGGCCGGGTACCCCTTATCCTGAGACTATGCGCCTTAGTTCTAGACTCTCCAGCCAGGGGAAACATCCTCTCAGCATCTACCCTGTCAAGCCCTCTAAGAATTCTATACGTTTCAATGAGATCACCCCTCATTCTGCTAAACTCCAGAGAATATAGGCCCATTCTGCTCAATACAAGCAACCTGACCTCATAATTTAACTATTTAAGCCCCGGTATCATTCTGCTGAATCTGCACTGCACCTCCTCCAAGGCCAATATGTCCTTCCTGAGGTGCAGTGCGGTGACCAGACTGAACGCAGCACTCCAGATGAGGTCTGACCAGAGCTTTATAGTTTAGTTGCCTTTGAGGGCACCTGCCCATTTTTAGTTCTCCTTCTCTCTGTCCAGTGACACTTTTAATTTCCCTTTACAGCTCAATGGGAAGAACCGGGAGTGCGTGTTTGTGGAAGAGGTCCTGGAGAATAACTACACGGCCCTGATGTCTGCCAAGTACAAAGGCTGGTACCTGGGCTTCACCAGGAAAGGGCGTCCCAGGAAGGGATCGAAAACCGAGCAGAACCAGAGGGAGGTCCACTTCATGAAAAGACTCCCCAAAGACAAAGGGGACCACCATAGACCTTTCAAATACACCACAGTCACTAAAAGGACTAAGCGAGCTCGTCACCACAAGACCAGCTAGGACCTAAGGGATCTTTATCAATGGCCTGCTGGCTGCTTCGGATAAATATTTGCATTTGGGGTTTTTTTTAAAAAAAAAACTAAAGATACTTTATTTTTATACTCGTGAAAGGAACTGCTCTGAACTGACCTATATTTAAAGGGAAACTGGGCGTGGCTGTGTGTGTGTGTGCGTGTGTGTGCGTAGGTTATTTATAAAATGGCCATTTCTCGAAATGTGTCCTGAAAAGGATAAGCGCCTCTTGTTGTTGGCCTGCAGCTAGGCTGCAGTTTAAAAGATTGACGGAAACCATGAAAAAAACGTCTCCGTAGCATTCGGCTCTTATCCAAATTCTGTCACCAGGATCCACAGTGAAGCACACAGTGGTGGAGTCGGGTGGGGGGGGGGTCATTTTTTAAAATTTCTACTGAGTCCGCTTGAACTGTGGAAAAACCCCCAGTAATGCAATTCCGAATTGCATCCTTCCAAACTTGGGCTGCGCTCTGCAGAGAGCATTTTGAACTGTGAAGCACTGAGGTGAAGTACTGGTTGTTACAGTGGTAGTGTTGGGAGAAATTTGACGTGCACAAATGCTGAAACATAGTGGCTGAAGTGTGACTCCCCCCTCCCGCGCCCCCGCCTATGGTGTATTGGTATCAACACGCTGAGGCCTAGTGACAACAGTGAGCTTCTCCCTTCTATTTCATCTCAGGCTGGTTTCGCTGTGTTTTGACCTCTCCTCGACAATCAGTCTTTCCTTCCCTCCGATATCCTTTTTAAACCCACGCTTGGCGTCACCTAATCACCACTTCCTGCTTGTCTTCTCTCCCCACCTTTTCTCAATCTTGGTGGTGTCCTGCACTCTGACCTTTGACCCTTCACCGAGGCTTCCCGATGACAAAAAATAGACAAGTTCTGCCTCGAACGTTTTGCCTCTAGTCTACTGCTGCTGTAACCTTCTCCATCCCTTCTCTGACCTTCTGCTGTTCGATAACGTTTAGACTTAATTCAGGAAAACAAATTGTACAGAATCTGTAAAAATATGTATCATTTTTATTGTAGTCATATTATCTCCTTTCAATTATTATTATTTACATTAATGTGATCAACGATAAGTCAAGGCTGGATTAAGAGTGAGGGAGTATTGCTTGCCTTTTGAGTTCTGTTAACGACCCTTTTTCTAAAGAGAGGATTCTTATCGCCTATGTGGCTATATCTGTTCGCATTGAGAGCTGATCTTCTCAAGCTTTCACATTTATGGCGAGGTCATGGGATAGTAGAGTTTGGGGAAAAAAAGAATCATCAATTCTGTACATAATTTTAAGCTGTACAAACTGTCTTTGGTCTGACAAGGCTCTCCTGTAAATATAAGAGGCCAGCACAAGAGTTTCTGAGCCACTTGCCATGGAAGTGTTGGCAATGGGCCAGGGAAAGGTTCCACCATGGAAAAACTGCCAGGATACCCAAATGTTACAGGGTGGAAAGCATTGCCAAGCTGTTTAGAGGGAAGATTCTACAGTGAACGTGCCGGGAAGGAGTCTGGAGAACAGGCTGTACTCTGGGCATGTTCAGAAGGTGATCAACGAAAAGGTGCGACAGTGGCCATACTGGGAAAGTGCCCAATGTGTGGAGATACTTTGGAGATACTAGAAAGGTGGTCAGATGAAAATGTTTTTACTGTGAAAGATATCAGATTCTTTTCTGCACATCTTCAGATCTACAAACAGGGCCTTCTGAGAAGGAGGTTCTTGACCAATTGTGAACAAGTCCGAGGATAAAGCTTTCCTTTGGGCACACTATTGCTCCAGGTTCCATTGTACACACATACACTGAAGAAGCCCTGAGGAAACAGTGATAGTACTTAATGGTACTATTGCAGAACTATCGGCAAGAGAATCACATGGTCGACTGTGAGGCCAGTGTGAAAGGACTTAACCGGAGCGAGCTATCAAAAATGGACACTGATGTGTTAAAGGAGTCGTTTCTTTTTGAGAACTGGTGCAATGGTCAGCAACTCTATTAAGGGCAATGCAAAAAACTGCTGAAAGGATTTGAACTGGTTGGTTTGTTATTGGACTGGTACAGTTGTACCATGGCTTGCTATCATTGGAACCAACGGCTCAGATCGTCCCCAAGTTTTACATCTCGGTCAACATTCATCAACCTTGGCTTGGAAAATAGTTTCCAGCAACAGCTTGATTCATTTATATACAGTGTAAAGTGTATGAAAATAATTTTTATGACTATTATAAAGATCGCTATTTATTGCATCTGTACGTAAAATACAATTTGAGGAGATTAACGTGCCCTCACGATTAAAGAATGAGGATTACATGGAAATATGTGATGCGCTGTTTTATGCTTTGTGGGCTGAGAGAAGTTGTGATCCCCTTTGTGGATGATTGTCCCTTCGCCCCCGCCTGATCTTGCCTCAAGTTTTAACCCCTACTCTCCTGTGTGTGGTGATTTATGCCGAGTTATTATTCAGGTAGTACTGGGAATCCTTTGCTACCTTGCTCAAGTGACCATTCTTTACGTGAAAACCTGTATAGCACGTGGTGTTTCCAAGAGTGGGGACGTTGGTTGACTTTTATTCCCCTTCCCTCAACAGGGCAAGGTGAGGCCACTTGTAAAAGAAAAACTTGCGTTTCTATATCGCCTTTCACGCCCTCAGGACGTCCTAAAGCGCTTTACAGCCAATGGAGTATTTTTAAAACTGTAGTCACTGTTGTAATGTAGGAAACACAGCAGCCAATTTGCACACAGCAAGCTCCCACAAACAGCAATGTGATAATGACCAGATAATCTGTTTCTAAATGTTGGGTGAAGGATAAATATTGGTCAGGACAGTAGGGAGAACTCCCCTGCTCTTCTTCGCCTAAAATTATGAGGGGCCTAGATAGAGTGGATAGGAAGGACCTATTTCCCTTAGCAGAGAGGTCAATAACCGGGGGCATAGCTTTAAAGTAATTGGTAGAAGGATTAGAGGGGAGTTGAGGAGAATCTTTTTCACCCAGAGGGTGGTGGGGGGTCTGGAACTCACTGCCTGAAAGGATGGTAGAGGCAGAAACCCTCATCGCATTTAAAAAGTACTTGGATATGCACTCGAAGTGACATAACCTACAGGGCTACGGACCAAGAGCTGGAAAGTGGGATGTGGCTGGATCGCTCTTTTTTGGCCGGCACAGACACGATGGGTCGAATGGCCTCCTTCTGTGCCGTAAATTTCTATGTTTCTAGGATTCTATGAATTACATAGAATTACATAGAATTACATAGAAGATAGGAGCAGGAGTAGGCCATCCGGCCCTTCGAGCCTGCTCCGCCATTTAATGAGATCATGGCTGATCCTCCAATTCAGTATCCCGTCCCCGCCTTCTCTCCGTAACCCTTAACCCCTTTTGCCTGTAGAAATATATCTAATTCCCTCTTAAATATATTTAATGAGCTGGCGTACACTGCCCTCTGTGGCAATGAGTTCCACAGGTTCACCACCCTCTGAGTGAAGAAATTCCCCCTCATTTCTGTCCTAAATGGTTTAGCCCTTATCCTTAAATTATGTCCTCTAGTTCTGTTCTCACCCGCCAAGGGAAACATTCCTTCTGCATCTAGTCTGTCTAGACCTGTCAGAATTTTATACACTTCTATGAGGTCCCCTCTCAATCTTCTAAACTCCAGTGTGTACATCCCTAAACTACATAGTCTCTCCTCATAGGTCAATCCCGCCATTCCTGGTATCAGCCTGGTGAATCGCCGCTGCACCCCCTCCATGGCAAGAACATCTTTCCTCAGATGAGGCGACCAAAACTGTACACAGTACTCGAGGTGTGGTCTCACCAGTGCCCTGTACAGCTGCAGCAAGGTATCCCTGTTCCTGTATTCCAACCCTTTTGCTATGAAGGCCAGCATACCGTTTGCCTTCTTGACCGCCTGTTGCACCTGCATGCTCGCCTTCAGTGACTGGTGTACAAGAACACCCAGGTCTCTCTGTACTTCCCCCTCTCCCAATTTATTGCCATTTAAATAATAATTTGCCCTCCCGTTCCTGCACCCAAGGTGGATAACTTCGCACTTGTCCACATTATAGTGCATCTGCCATTTATCCGCCCAATCACCCAGTCTGTCCAAATCGCTCTGGAGCTTCCTGGTCTCCTCCTCTGAGCCCACCCCCCCTCCTAGTTTAGTGTCGTCTGCAAATTTGGAAATGCTGCATCCGACTCCCTGATCCAGGTCATTAATGTAAATTGTGAACAGCTGGGGACCCAGGACAGATCCCTGTGGTACCCCACTTGTTACTGCCTGCCATTCAGAAAATGAGCCGTTTATTCCAACTCTCTGTTTTCTATCTGACAGCCAGTTCTCTATCCACGTCAATACTTTCCCCTTTATCCCATGAGCTTCAATTTTCCATGCTAATCTTTTATGTGGGACCTTATCGAAGGCCTTTTGGAAGTCCAGGTACACCACATCTACTGGCTCTCCCCCATCTATTTTACCAGTTACTCCCTCAAAAAATTCCAATAGATTAGTCAAGCACGATTTACCCTTTGTAAATCCATGTTGACTCTGTCCTATCCTGTCTCCATTTGCTAAGTGCTCCGCTATTTCATCCTTAATGATGGACTCCAGCATTTTGCCCACAACTGATGTAAGGCTTACAGGTCTGTAATTACCTGCTTTTTCCTTACCCCCCTTTTTGAATAGTGGGGTAACGTTAGCTACCCTCCAATCCATGGGCACTGTTCCCGAGTCTAATGAATTCTGAAAAATCATACTTAGTGCATCCGCTATCTCTAGGGCCACCTCCTTCAGTACCCTAGGATGCATGTTATCAGGCCCTGGGGATTTGTCCGCCTTCAATCCCTTTAGCTTCCTTAACACCATATCCTTAGAGATATTGATTTGCGTCAGTTCCTCCTTTGCCATGGGATCTTTTACATCCACCTGAGAGACAGTCCCTCCAACAGTGCAGCACTCCCTCAGTACTGCATTGGGAGTGTCGGCCTAGATTTTGTGTTACAATTCTCTGGAGTGGGGCTTGAAACCACTCCTGTCTGACCTAGAGGCAAGAGCGCTTCCTACTGAGCCACAGCTGACACTTAGGGGGAAAAATTCGCCCCCCATTAGCGCCTGCGGGGGCAGTAACGGGGCGCTAAGGGGTTAGCGACCGGGCGCTAACACTTACCGCCTCGCTCTGTTGCGCCCCGTAGATCGTGACGTCATCGGGTGCACAACGCCCCGGAGCTGATATTCGCTCCGGCCCTCTGCAGCATCGCCGGGCGTCAACAACGGCAGCCGCAGGAGGCGTCGTCACCGTGGCTGGCCACTTGGGGAGCGATATTTAAAGGCAGCGGTGGTCAGATAGGGCAAACTTTATCCTTCGCACCAGTCTGGGGCCTGCTGAATGTTTTTCACGCCTGATTGATGCTCGATTACTCAGCCCTCCAACTCTCTCTTAGAGTGCTTGGGGCTGTGATGCAAGTCGCGCAGGTCCCGTGGCCCCACAGAAATACGAGAAGGAATCTTGCATCCCGTCAGTGGCCCTTCCCTTTAAGCGAGGGACGGAGCCTCTGATGCCGGCAGCACTGTACGGAACATGGTGCGGCGCTCTGCCGCTGCCGCCCCTCTCACACACTTTAGCGCTCTAAGGTAAGTGATCGCACTTGATTTAGTGCTGTACTTCCCTCTTGGAGAGCTAAAGCCAAAGTTCCTGGCTGGAGAGAAGGATTAGCGCCTGGCGCTACTTTTTCAACTTTTGAAAATTTAGCGCCTCAAAACGAGGCGATATGGAATTTCTAGCCCGAATGTCCTAAACTGAGATCAGATAACTCAGCACAAACCAGCAATCAAACCTGGCACCCTCCAGGACTGTACGGTGATAATTAGGGCCACTGACTTACTGGCTTTGCAAATTCAATCACCATCAAATACAATTTGATTTATTCAGTCTCCGTAAACCAAAGGCCCTGATTTTACTACTTGCTTAAGAGCAACATTAAAGCACTTGTTTAAGTAGTGTGGAGCTCCTGCACAGATAACGTGACAGCATCGTGTCGGAGGTTCGGCACACAACAAGCTCCGGTTTGGACAGTATTTTCATGGTGGGAGGGGAGGAGAGTCATGGGGTGCTGGTTAAGCCCGATCCATGGGAGGTAGGAACAGGGGTAGGCCATTCAGCCCCTCGAACCTGTTCCGCCGTTCATTGAGATCATGGCCTCAATTCTATTTCTGCGGGAATTAATACTGCATAATGTTTCCAGTATTCAAAACATGAAAGGTGCGGGAAAACCATTCAGGTCAGAGCAGAACAAGAAAGCAGAGTCATCTATGCACAGCTCATCAGCAACCAGAGCAGACCTATGCAGAATAGAACTTAAGGCAGAATTGCTTCCAGCATGTTGTCACAGGCTATGGCAACTCGATGGCTCTGAAATCTCTCACAGAACTCTGCTGACATCCTGTGTGTAAAATAGCTTATATCCATCAACGGGCCCTGGGTAATGCTGGGTGAAATTTATTAGCATTACATAATAACACGCTGTGAGTTACTGGGCATAATATTCCTGTGTGTATTTTATTCCACACCGTGCGTAACTGTTTATAATACTCCAGAATATGTACGAAATATAATAACACACCGTGTGTTACTGGGTATAACACTCCTGTATATGTTATATAATATCTTGATGTGGTATTAACGGGTTTAAAAATCTTGTACATTTACTATATAACACACTGTGTTATTGTATAACACTCTTATCTATAACACTCCTTTATATATTATATAATAGTGTTACTGGGTATAACACCCACAGTGTATGTTATAGCATAATACACTGTATGTTACTGGGTAATTCACTCCTGTATATATTGTATACAACAACAACAACTTGCATTTATATAGCACATTTAACGTAGTAAAACGTCCCAAGGTGCTTCACAGGAGCGTTTCAAACAAACTTTGACACCGAGCCACACAAGGAGATATTAGGACAGGTGACCAAAAGCTTGGTCAAAGAGATAGGTTTTAAGGAACGTCTTAAAAGGAGGAAAAAGAGGTAGAGAGGTTTAGGGAGAGAATTCCAGAGCTGAGGGCCTCGGCAGCTGAAGGCACGGCCGCCAATGGTGGAGCGATTAAAATCGGGGATGCACAAGAGGCCAGGCATGGAGGAGCGCAGAGATCTAAGAGGGTTGTAGGGCTGAAGGAGATTACAGAGATAGGGAGGGACGGGGCGAGGCCACGGAGGGATTTGAAAACAAGGATGAGAGTTTTAAAATCGAGGCATGGCCGGACCGGGAGCTAATATAGGTCAGTGAGCACAGTCAACAATTCAGCTGGTGCATTTAGAGCATTGAGACCAGCAAACTAACATTCAGCTACATCCGATGCTTCAGTGACAACCATCATTAAATCAGCAAAGGGTATAGTAGGGGTAAGGTAGTATAGTGGTTGTGTTACTGGACTAGTAATCTAGTAGGCCTGGACTAATATATCAGAGATGTGAATTCAAATCCCACCATGGCAGCAGGGAATTTAAATTCAGTTAATGAAATAAATCTGGAATTTAAAAAAAAAAGCTAGTCTCAGTAATGGTGACCATGAAACTAGCAGATTGTTGTAAAAACCCATCTGGTTCATTAATACCTTTTACGGAAGGAAATCTGCCACCCTCCAGACACATATAGGCCAGACCGGGTGTTGTGGTTGACTCTTAACTGTCCTATAAAATGGCCTAGCCTGTAACAAACTGCTACAACAAAGTCAGCACTGTGGGAGCTCCTTCACCCCAAGGACTGCAGCGATTCATAGAAGGCAGCTCACCGCCATCTTCTTGAGGGCAATTAGGGATGGGCAATAAATGCTGGCCTTGTCAGTGACACCCACATCCCAGGAACAAATACATTTTTTAAAAGGAGGTCATTCGGCCCATCGAGTCTGCGCTGGCTCTTTTTTACACAGTAACCTTTAAACAGGTGGAGGGATGGTGTTTGGGGGCAGTGGGGGGGGTAGGGGAGAAGGGTTCTTTTGCATTAAAAAGCCCATTTCTAACACGAATCTTGTTTTATGACCCGAGTGGCCTTGAGACAGGGATTTTCAGGAAAATCAATGAGAAACTGCCTCAAATGTTTCCAATTTCTAAACTCAAGGAATTTATTCTCGAAAATATACACTCACAGCCGTGTTATGCAACGTCATCGGGCTGAGTGACGCCAAGGAATCGCAAATATTTTCAAATATTTAACGTTGAATACCGTTTATTGCAAACAAGTCACTTGCAAAAGCTTTTTGCTCAAGCCCCCCCCAGAGCTGCGCTGCAATCCTTTTCTCCTTCTTCCGTTTTGATTTATTTCTGTATTGTGTTAAAGGTATTGTCGCCTTAAAGGTACATTACGCTTCATTCCACTCACCACAAATGGCTCTTTTTTTTTTAACCGATTGTGATTGTGCAGGATGGAAATTCCCTCTGAAAGAAAGAAAGAAAGAACTTGCATTTCTACAGCGCCTTTCACGAACCCGGGAAGTCCTAAAGCGCGTTACAGCCAATGAAGCACTTTTTTGGAGGGTGGACACCATTGTAATGTGGGAAACGCGGCAGCCAATTTTGCGCACAGCAAGCTCCCCACAAGCAGCAAACGGATAATCTGTTTTAATCCAAATGGAAAAGTACCGGGGGGGGGGGGGGGGGGGCGCGGTGAGAGGAGGAATTGGGGGAAAAACAGTGGGAAACAAGAACTACAATCACACATTAACTTCCTCAGATGATAACACTTTTGGCGTGAGACAGTTAAAAGAGTGCCCAGTCCACAAATGTCTGGAATGTCATGACCCAGTAACACCTCTGTGGAGACAAGGAATGCAGTATTTACAAAGACGTCATTTCTCCCGAGAAGTGTCCCCACCGTCCCTTCCATTAGAACACTGCATATTTTCAGTGCAATCTCCCGGAACCATCGACCTCTTTTGTGTTTTGAGATTCTGTCAGAGTGACTGCTTTAAAATACGTGCAGGCCTCTCCCTAATGAGAATTTGAAAGGATGGGAAAACTGAGGGCCTCTCGAAGGAAATGTCCCCCCTAAACCCCTGCACCGTCGGAACCAGCTGGCGAAAGGACTTATATCCGTGCTAGTAGAGCTCGGGGCAGACTGGGCTGTTTCCAATAGTCCACGTGCCCTTGTTTCCCATATGTTCTGTCCTGGAGGTGTTAGGGTGCCGTGACATGAGGGCCAGGATATCACCACTGCCTTACAGTGTCGGCAGTGGCTCAGTGTGTCGCACTCTCCCCTCTGCGTTAGTAGGTTGCAAGTTCGAAAGCTCCACTCATAGAAGCATAGAAGATAGCAGCAGGAGTAGACCATTCGGCCCCTCGAGCCTGCTCCGCCATTCAATGCGATCATGGATGATCATCCAAATTCAGTACCCTGTACCTGCTTTCTCCCCATATCCCTTGATCCCTTTAGCCTTAAGAAATATATCTATCTCCTTCTTGAATATATTTAATGAATTGGCCTCAACTGCCTTGTGTGGTAGAGAATTCCACAGGTTCACCACTCGCTAGGTGAAGAAATTCCTCCTCATCTCAGTCCTAAATGGTTTACCCCTTATCCTTAGACTGTGACCCCTGGTTCTGGACTCCCCCGCCATCGGGAACATCCTTCCTGCATCTAGTCTGTCTAGTCCTGTTAGAATTTTATAAGTTTCAGTGAGATCCCCTCTCATTCTTCTAAACTCTAGTGAATTTAAGCCTAATCGACCCAATCTCTCGTCATACGTCATTCCTGCCATCCCAGGTATCAGTCTGGTGAATCTTCGCTACACTCCCTCCATGGCAAGAACATCCTTCCTCCAGAGACTTGAAGCACGTACATCCAGGCTGACACCCCCAGTGAAGTATGGAGGGAGTGCTGCACTGTTGGAGGGGCTGGCTTTCAGGTGGATATATAAGATCCCGTGGCATTATGCGAAGAAGAGCAAGGGGAGGCAGCTTCTGGAGAGAGCGAGAGAAATAAAGTTAATGCTTCAATGACCCTTCATCAGAACTGGAAGCAGTTAGAGGTTTACCAGTTTTTAAACAAGTACAGAGCCAAGAAAAAGGTGGGGGGGAAGGAAAGAATAAGGGAAGAGATCTCTGTTCCTGCACTCCCTTTAAAATTATACCATTCAGTTTATATTGCCTCTCCTTATTCTTCCTACCAAAATGTGTCAAAAGAAAGATAGATTTGCATTTATAAGGTATTTATTATGAGAGGTTTTGATAGTGTAAATAAGGAGAAACTGTTTCCACTGGCAGGAGGGTCGGTAACCAGAGGACACAGATTTAAGATCATTGCCAAAAAATCTAGGGGGGAGATGAGGAGAAATATTTTTAAGCAGCAAGTTGTTGTGATCTGGAACGCGCTGCCTGAAAGGGCGGTGGAAGCAGATTCAATAGTAACTTTCAAAAGGGAATTGGATAAATACTTGAAAGGGAAAAATTGGCAGGGTTATGGAGAAAGAGCAGGCGGGGAGTGGGACTAATTGGATAGCTCTTTCAAAGAGCCGGCACAGGCACGATAGGCCGAATGGCCTCTTTCTGTGCAGTGAGATCCTATGATAATGAACTAGTTGTGTTGTTACAACAATCGGCAGCTTTCACGGTTGGTTTTTTTTGATGCCAGTCTAAAAATGGCCAGATTTATTGAATTAAATTTCACAACTTGGCATGTGTGGGATGTGAACTCCCAAGCCTCTCCATTGCTAGTCCATATACCAAAACCACTTGTCTCCCATCCTTTCCATTTAACTCTGCTCACCATTCCACAGCAAACACACTAAAGATACTGCAGAGAGGAGCAACACAACTGATACTGAGCATAAAGGAGAATGACCTGTGAGAGAAACAAAGGCATTTGTAGTCCTACGTAGTAAAACATCCCGAAGTGATCTTCACAGGAGTGTTATCGAACAAAATTTGACACCGAGCCACATAAGGGGATATTAGGACAGGTTGGCCAAAGAGATATGTTTTAAGGAGCGTCTTAAAGGAGGAGAGAGGTGGAGAGGTGTAGATTTTAATTGCACCAAGTCCCGTTCGCCCATGACCCCTGTGCTCCCGGTTAAGCATCGCCTCGATTTTAAAATTCTCGTCCTTGTTTTCAAATCCCTCCATGGCCTCGCCCCTCCCTATCTCTGTAACCTCCTCCAGCCACACAACCCCCCCCCCGAGATATCTGCGCTCCTCTAATTCGGGCCTCTTGAGCATCCCCGATTTTAATCGCTCCACCATCGGCGGCCGTGTCTTCAGCTGCCGAGGCCCTAAGCTCTGGAATTCCCTCCCTAAACCTCTCCGCCTCTCTACCTCTCTCTCCTCCTTTAAGACGCTCCTTAAAACCTACCTCTTTGGCCAAGCTTTTGGTCGACTGTCCTACTATCTCCTTATGTGGCTCGGTGTCAAATTTTGATTGATAACACTCCTGTGAAGCACCTTGAAATGTTTTACTACGTTAAAGGCGCTATATAAGTGCAAGTTAAATGCAAGTTGGTGTTGTAGTTGATCCCTAGTGTCAGAGGATAGAGTTCTAAGTTGTTGTTGTTGTAGGGAGGGAATTCCAGAGCTTAGGGTCTAGACGGCTGAAGGCACGGCCGCCGATGGTGGGGCGAGAGGAGCGGGGGACGCACAAGAGGTCAGAGTTGGAGGATCATAGAGTTTTCTGTAAGGGTTGTCGGGCTAAAGGAGGTTGCAGAGATAGGGAAGGGGCAGCACATTCACCAGCTGAGCCACCAGGGATTTTCAACAGAGATGGAAAAAAAGGTGCCTGCGATGCACAGAAACCCGGTGAGTAACTTGGGCCTCTGACCGGCTTTGGTTTGTTGTTATGGGATTCTCCTCGTGCTGAATTGATGGGCTAATGCACAGAGGGACCTCAGAAACCACCAAAAGCTTTGAAGTAACTGCACAGAAATTATCTATCATCTTTATTATCATTCCACTCATATCTGTCTGGTTCCTGGGGGTAATTACTACACCAGCAGCAGCATCAGCACGCCGTACCCCTCCCCTCAAAGCAGCGATATCCTGGAGTCGAATTAACAAAGAGGATTTCAGCGGTGCCACTCTCGCCTCTGAGCCACAAGGTTGTGGCTTCAAGCCTTCTACAATGCTGGTAGGTACTCGGGAGTTTCAGGATTTTGACCCAGCGATGGCAATCTGTGTCCTGGTCAGGGTGGTGTCCTGTCAGGATTCCCACATCATGTGTGCAATGCTGCTCAGCAGCAGCAGGAGAAAGGGGCCTGGGGGGAGGGAAGATCAGTGCTGATTTGACAGAGTATTCACGGCAAACACTGACACTTGGCATATTGACAGGTACCAGAATCTGCCATTGCCCGTGGAACCATACCACCTGCATGAGTCAAGAGAGAAGTAAGAAGGAAGGAACCTGCATTTATGTAGCGCCTTTTACGGCCTCAAGACGTCCCAAAGCTCTTTACAGCCAATGAAGCACCTTTGAAGTGTGGTCACTCTTGTAATGTAGGAAAACTCGGCAGATAATTTGTGCACAGCAGGATCCCACAAACTGCAATGAGATAACGATCAGCTAATCTGTTTTTTAGTGATGTTCGTTGAGAAAAGAAAGAAAGACTTGCATTTATATAGCGCCTTTGATGACCACCGGATGTCTCAAAGCGCTTTACAGCCAATGAAGTACTTTTTTTTGAAGTGTCGTCACTGTTGTAATGTAGGAAACGCAGCAGCCAATTTGCGCACAGCAAGCTCCCACAAACAGCAATGTGATAATGACCAGATAATCTGATTTTGTTATTTTAGTTGAGAGATAAATATTGGCCAGGACACCGGGGATAACTCCCCTGTTCTTCTTCGAAATAGTCCCCGTGGGATCTTTTACATCCACCTGAGAGGGCAGACGGGGCCTCGGTTTAACGTCTCATCTGAAAGACAACACCCCCGACAGTTCAGCACTCCCTCAGTACTGCGCTGGGTGTGTCAGCCTAGCTTTATGTGCTCAAGTTTCTCGGATGGGTACAGTAGCATGGTTTTTATGTTACTGTATTAATAATCCAGAGACATGAGTTCAAATCCCACCATGGCAGCTCTGGAATTTTCTTTATTCATTCATGGGATGTGGGCGTCGCTGGCAAGGCCAGCATTTATTGCCCATCCCTAACTGCCCTTGAGAAGGTGGTGGTGAGCCGCCATCTAGACAACTGAGTGGCTTGCTAGGCCATTTCAGAGGGCAGTTAAGAGTCAACCACATTGCTGTGGGACTGGAGTCACATGTAGGCCAGAGCAGGTAAGGATAGCAGATTTCCTTCCCTAAAGGGCATTAGGAAGACAAATGGTATCTTAGCCTTTATTGCAAGGGGGTTGCAGTATAAGAGTAAGGAAGTATTGCTGCAATTATATAGGGCTTTGGTGAGAGTACTGTGTGCAGTTTTGGTATCCTTACCTGAGGAAGGATGTACTTGCCTTAGAGGCGGTGCAACAAAGGTTCACTAGATTGATTCCTGGGATGAGAGGGTTGTCCTATGAGGAGAGTTTGAGAAGAATGGGACTGTACTCTCTGGAGTTTAGAAGAATAAGAGGTGATGACATTGAAACATATAAAATTTTTAGAGGACTTGGTTAGATTGGATTTGTCCTGCTTTTTGTGGACAGGACATACCCGGGCAGTTTTCCACATTGTCGGATAGATGCCAGTGTTATAACTGTACTGGAACAGCTTGGCTAGAGGCGCGGCTAGTTCTGGAGCACAAGTCTTCAGCACGACAGCCGGGATGTTGTCGGGACCCACAGCCTTTGCTGTATCCAGTGCGCTCAGCCGTTTCTTGATATCACGTGGAGTGAATCGAATTGGCTGAAGACTGGCTTCTGTGATGGAGGACTTGACAGGGTAGATGCGGAGAGGGCTGTCCTATGAGGAGAGTTTGAGTAGAATGGGCCTATACATCCATCATATGGATGTAGATGTTTCTCTTAGTGTGGAGAGCCTAGATGACCTCCCTGATAGATTGGTGCACTGTGAACTGAGAGATGTTGCTAATGTCACCTGTTTCAGTCTGAAAGGAGCCCGTGGCATACAAGTTGAGAGTGACGGTGACCGTGACAGTTACAGGCAGTGCTGCCCATGCCCTGGTGTGAGGCTGCAGGTGTGGCTGCAGCAGGTGACATAGCTCAGTAACAACCGCCTTGGTTAAGCAAAGGTGCCTCATGCATTGCTCCTCACTAAAGTTGAGGTAGGAGAAATGCTCCCTGAAGATCCTCTGTGGCTATGGCCTCCTGTTGAGAGCCCTCCTCCTCCTCCTCCCCCCTCTTCTGTCCACTTGTCCTGCTCTGTAGTGTCTTCCTTGATGCTCCCAGTCGTGCTCCATGCCCAGAGGCAGCTTTACCAGACCAACCATTTCTTTGCAGGTGGACTATCTGTGAGGCTAACAGCGAGAGCAGGGCAAAGGCAGCCAAACCTCTCTCTGTGTAGAGAAAGTGAAGTCTGCTGAGTGGTAGAACACAGCCCAAAAAACGCCTAGAAGTGAAACAGTAGCCAGAAGTTGTGAAGCAGTGACTAACCTGAAAGTACTACACATTCCCTTTAAATATTGCTGTCAGTGGGGGGCAGGGGTCCTTCATTCTGGCTTGCGTCTTGTTGTGTTGAGTGAGGTGAGTATGTGGCATCCAATGAGCTGGAGCGGTCCAAAATGGTGAGTGCATCCTGCACACAACATTGGAATAAATTACCTTTGGCTTCAAATGCTGCCAGCATGCGATCACAACGCGAGTGTTACCTCCTGTACCAAGTGTGCAGGCAGCGCACTTCCGGTGGAAAGTGAGCCCGTGCTTCTAACCCGCGATTTTGGGTCCTTAGCAACCAGGGATGGACAATAAATGCTGGCCTTGCCTGCAACGCCCACATCCCATGAACGAATAAAAAAAAAAGTTGGCCGCGTAGCACCTGAAAAACATGCGCCACGCTGCCCAGTTTCTAGGCTAACCTGTCTAGGTTTCGGCTGTTATTATTCTGGTGAGGTGTGATGGTTATAACCGTGCAAACATTGTCTTGTCTTCCAGAGATAAGAAATAAACGTCACCCACATTCCAGTGAGAATGGAGTGTATGTGGTGCAACTTCACCATCTACTGGTGTAGCAGCATATGACACATAAAGATCACATGACAATAATCTTAGAATTGATAGGTTCAGAGCAAGTCATCTGACATTGTTCATCTTGGTTTTTAATAGGCTGACTTTCAGTAATTGTTTGGTATTCTGTGCAGAGAGCTTGCTTGGATTGGTTGCTGGTTTGATGACCTTATGGAGTTCCTACTTGTAAGTATATAGATGTATAACCTTGTTTGTTGAAATTAACAAAAAAAACAAATTGATTTATATCTGGCATCAGATCTTACATGATTTAGGTCAATCTGCTCAGTTGTTCTAACAAGTCACATAACCAATTATAAACTGCAGAAATCAAACCTCACACCAACTGTAGAACTACAGAACTTTTTGGCTTTGTCAGCTATCGCTCAGTTGTTATTGCTCTCACCTCTGAGTCAGAAGGTTGTGGTTTCAGGTGCCACTCCAGAGACTTGAACACAAAATCTAGGCTGACACTCCAGTGCAGTACTGAGGGAGTGCTGCACTGTCAAAGGTGTCGTCTTTCGGATAAGTCGTTAAACCGAGGCCCAGTCTGCTCTCTCAAGTGGACGTAAACGATCCCATGGCACTATTTTGAAGAAGAGCAGGGGAGTTATCCCCGGTGTCCTGGCCAAACATTGCCCTTCAATCAGCATCATTAAAACAGATGATCTGGTCATTATCATATTGCTGTTTGTGGGAGCTTGCTGTGTGCAAATTGGCTGCCGCGTTTCCTACGTTACAACAGTGACTACACTTCAAAAAGTACTTCATTGGTTGTAAAGCGCTTTGGGACGTCCTGAGGTCGTGAAAGGAGCTATATAAATACAAGTTCTTTCTTTTTCTTTAGAAATCAGACCCCATCCCAACTATACACCTACAGAAATCGATCGCCCCTCCCCCCCACCCGCCACCCCCAGTAACACCACATAGAAATCAGATGTCTTTAAATGCTAATATTTTCAGATCCTTTATCCTGTCAGTGCCACTATTAGCACTACCATTGGTTTTTAAACAAGCCCACCTGGCTGCTTCATTGCCGATTACCCATGGAGTTTGTCGAAGTGACTGTAGTGTGTTGATGCTGAGGCAGTGACCTAGGGTCGGCAGTCACTCGCTTGGCAAGTATGGAAAAAACACTTAAACTCTTGCACTTTGCAACATCAGCCACTGTCTTTCTTTTGTTCCGTCTGCTTCTCGATCGCTGTGAACACATGACATGATGCACAGTAAATGTTAGGACTGAAGGTCAAGGTGAAAGGTTGCACAAACATGGCAGGAGGTCATGGGTGAGTGAGGAAAGAGAAGCATTAGGCCAACTTCACACCGATTTACTTTCAGGTTGTCAAGAGGCAAGCTCTTGGTTGGGGACAGAGGAGTACAAGGACTTATCAAGGGAGACTGTTGGTCAGGTCTCCTTCCAAGAGAAGTGTCCCAGTAAAGTGCACTGGTGCCCGTTGGTTTTGTTCCGAGTATCTGCTGGATGGGGTTGCCAAATCTGATTGGACATATTCCTGGAGCTGTCGTCGAATGACCTCTTGTCTCCAACCGCCCCACCCCCACACTCCTACCATTGGCCGCCCAACATGTCGATACTCGCGACGCACCGCATTCCCAGACCAATTTCAGGAATGGTAGCATAGTGGTTGTCGGCAGCAGTAGCATAGCTGTTATGTTTCTGGACTAGTAATCCAGAGGCCTGAAATAATGATCTAGAGACGTGAGTTCACGGCAGCTGGGGAATTTAAATTCAGTTAATTAAATAAACCTGGAATAAAAAGCTAGTATCAGTAATGGTGACCATGAAACTATTGGATTGTCATTAAAAACATCATCTGGTTCACTAATGTCCTTCAGGAAAGGAAATCTGCCGTCCTTACCTGGTCTGGCCTATATGTGACTCCAGACCCACAGCAATGTGGTTGACTCTTAACTGCCCTCTGAAATGGCCTAGCAAGCCACTCATAGAAACATAAGAAATAGGAGCAGGAGTAGGCCATTTGGCCCCTCGAGCCTGCTCCGCCACTCAGTAATATCATGGCTGATCTTCTACCTCATCTCCATTTTCCTGCACTATCCCCATATCCCTTGATTCCCTTAATATCCAAAAATCTATCGATCTCTGTCTTGAATATACTCAATCACTGAGCCTCCACAACCCTCTGGAGTAGAGAATTCCAAAGATTCACCACCCTCTGAGTGAAGAAATTTCTCCTCATCTCAGTTCTAAATGGCCGACCCCTTATTCTGAGATGGTGACCCCTGGTTCTAGACTCCCCAGCCAGGGGGCACCATCCTCCCTGCATCTACCCTGTCAATCCCTGTAAGAATTTTGTATGTTTCAATGAGATCACCTCTCATTCTTCTAAACTCTAGAGAATATAGGCCTAGTCTACTCAATCTCTCCTCATAGGACAATCCCCCCATCCCAGGAATCAGTCTGGTGAACCTTCGTTGCACTCCCTCTATGGCAAATATATCCTTCCTTAGGTAAAGAGACCAATACTCCAGGTGTGGTCTCACCAGGGCCCTATATAATTGCAGTAAGACGTCTTTACTCTTGTACTCAAATCCTCTTGTAACAATCCGCTACAAGAAACAATAATAAGAATAAAACCGAACAGACCACCCGGCATCGACCTAGGCACCGACTTCGGACACGACTAAGGCATACCCAGCCCAGTCAACCCTGCAAAGTCCTCCTCACTAACGTCTGGGGAATTGTGGCAAAATTGGGAGAGCTGTCCCACATACTAGTCAAGCAACAGCCTGACATAGTCATACTCACGGAATCATACCTTTCAGCCAATGTCCCAAACTCCTCCATCACCATCCCTGGGTATGTCCTGTCCTACCGGCAAGACAGGCCCACCAGAGTTGGTGGCAGAGTGGTATACAGTCGGGAGGGAGTGGCCCTGGGAGTCCTCAACATTGACTCCAGACCCCATGAAGTCTCATGGCTTCAGGTCAAGCATGGGCAAGGAAACCTCCTGCTGATTACCACCTACCGCCCTCCCTCAGCTGATGAATCAGTACTCCTCCATGTTGAACACCACTTGGAAGAAGCACTGAGGGTAGCAAGGGCACAGAATGGACTCTGGGTGGGGGACGTTAATGTCCAAGAGTGACTCGGTCGAACCACTACTGGCCGAGCTGGCCAAGTCCTGAAGGACACAGCTGCCAGACTGGGCCTGCAGCAGGTGGTGAGAGAACCAACACTAGGGAAAAACCTACTTGACCTCGTCCTCACCAATCTACCTATCGCAGATGCCATGCTATGACCGTATTGGTAGCAGTGACCACTGCACAGTCCTTGTGGAGATGAAGTCCCTTCTTCACAACCCTCCATCGTATTGTGTGACAAACCACTGTGCTAAATGGGACAGATACAGAACAGATCTAGCAGCTCAAAACTGGGCATCCATGAGGCGCTGTGGGCCATCAGCAGCAGCAGAATTGTATTCCACCACAATTTGTAACCTCATGGTCCAGCATATCCCTCACTCTACCATTAACATCGAGCCAGGCGACCAACCCTGGTTCAATAAGGACTGGAGAAGTGCATACCAGGAGCAGCATCAGACGCACTTAAAAATGAGGTGCCAAACTGAGGAAGCTGCATCACAGAACTACATGCATACTAAATAACGGAAGCAGCATGCTATCGACTGAGTTAAGCGATCCCACAATCAACGGATCAGATCAAAGCTCCACAGTCCTGCCACATCCAGTTGTGAATGGTGGTGGACCATTAAACAACTGACGGAAGGAGGAGTCTCCAAGAACATCCCCATCCTCAATGATGGTGGAGCCCAGCACACGAGTGCAAAAGACAAGGGTGAAGCATTTGCAACCATCTTCAGCCAGAACTGTCGAGTGGATGATCCGACCCGGCCTCCTCCTGAGGTCCCCACTATCTCAGAAGCCAGTCTTCAAGCAATTTGATTCACCCTATGGTTGAGTGTATCGGATACAGGTTATGGGCTATAGGCTATGGTCTCTGACAATATCCTGGCTGTCGTGCTGAAAACTTGTACTTCAGAACTAGCCATGCCTCTAGTCAAGCTGTTCCAGTACAGCTACAACACTGGCATAGAAACATAGAAGATAGGAGCAGGAGTAGGCCATTCGGCCCCTCGAGCCTGCTCCGCCATTCAATGAGATCATGGCTGATCATCCAAACTCAGTACCCTGTACCTGCCTTCTCCCCATATCCCTTGATACCTTTAGCTTTAAGAAATATATCTAACTCATTCTTGAATATATTTAATGACTTGGCCTCAACTACCTTCTGTGGTAGAGAATTCCACAGGTTCACCACTCTCTGGGTGAAGAAATTCTTCCTCATTTCTGTCCTAAATGGCTTACCCCTTATCCTGAGATTATGACCCCTGGTTCTGGACTCTCCGAACATCGGGAACATTCTTCCTGCATCTAGTTTGTCCAGACCTGTCAGAATTTTATATGTTTCGATGAGATCCCCTCTCATTCTTCTAAACTCCAGCGAGTATAAGCCCAATCGACCCAATCTCTCCTCATATGTCATTCCTGCCATCCCAGGTATCAGCTTTGTGAATCTTCGCTGAACTCCTTCCATGGCAAGAACATCCTTCCTCAGATAAGGCGACCAAAACTGCACACAGTACTCTACCCGACAATGTGGAAAACTGCCCAGGCACATCCTGTCCACAAAAAAAAAGCAGGACAAATCCAATCCAGCCAATTACCGCTCCATCAGTCTTTTTTTTAATATTCGTTTATGGGATCTGGGCATCGCTGGCAAGGCCAGCATTTATTGCCCATCCCTAGTTGCCTTTGAGAAGGAGGTGGTGAGCTGCCTTCTTGAACCGCTGCAGTCCGTGTGGTGAAGGTACTCCCACAGTAGGTAGGGAGTTCCAGAATTTTGACCCAGCGACGATGAAGGATCGGCAATATACTTCTAAGTCTGGATGGTGTGTGACTTGGAGGGGAACTTGGAGGTGGTGGTGTTCCCATGCGCCTGCTGCCCTTGTCCTTCTAGGTGGTGGAGGTCGCGGGTTTGGGAGGTGCAGCCGAAGAAGCCTTGGCGAGTTGCTGCAGTGCATCTTGTAGGTGGTACACACTGCAGCCACGGTACACCGGTGGTGGAGGGAGTGAATGTTTAAGGTGGTGGATGGGGTGCCAATCAAGCGGGCTGCTTTCTTCTGGATGGTGTCGAGCTTCTTGAGTGTTGTTGGAGCTGCACTCATCCAGGCAAGTGGAGAGTATTCCATCACACTCCTTACTTGTGCCTTGTAGATGGTGGAAAGGCTTTGGGGAGTCAGGAGGTGAGACACTCGCCGCAGAATACCCAGCCTCTGACCTACTCTTGTTGCCACAGTATTTATGTGGCTGGTCCAGTTAAGTTTCTGGTTAATGGTAACCCCAGGATGTTGATTGTGGGGGATTCGGCGATGGTAATGCCATTGAATGTCAAGGGGAGGTGGTTAGACTCTCGCTTGTTGGAGATAGTCATTGCCTGGCACTTCTGTGGCGCGAATGTTACCTGCCACTTATCAGCCCAAGCCTGAACGTCGTCCAGGTCTTGTTGCATGTGGGCATGGACTGCTTCATTATCTGAGGAGTTGTGAATGGCACTGAACACTGTGCGGTCATCAGCAAACATCCCCATTTCTGACTTTATGTTGGAGGGAAGGTCATTGATGAAGCAGCTGAAGATGTTTTGGCCTAGGGCACTGCCCTGAGGAACTCCTGCAGCGATGTCCTGGGGCTGTGCTGATTGACCTTCAACCACCACAACCATCTTCCTTTGTGCTAGGTATGACTCCAGCCAGTGGAGCGTTTGCCCCCTGATTCCCATTGACTTCAGTTTTACTAGGGCTCCTTCATGCCAGACTCGGTCAAATGCTGCCTTGATGTCAAGGGCAGTCACTCTCACCTCACCTCTGGAATTCAGCTCCTTTGTCCATGTTTGGACTAAGGCTGTAATGAGGTTGGGAGCCGAGTGGTCTTGGTGGAACCCAAACTGGGCATCAGTGAGCAGGTGCCGCTTGATAGCACTGTCGATGACACCTTCCATCACTTTGCTGATGATTGAGAGTAGACTGATGGGGCGGTAATTGGCCGGGTTGGATTTGTCCTGCTTTTTGTGGACAAGACATACCTGGGCAGTTTTCCACATTGTCGGATAGATGCCAGTGTTGTAGCTGTACTGGAACAGCTTGGCTAGACGCACGGCTCGTTCTGGAGCACAAGTCTTCAGCACGATAGCCGGGATGTTGTCGGGGCCCATAACCTTATGCTGTATCCAGTGCGCTCAGCCATTTCTTGATATCACGTGGAGTGAATCGAATTGGCTGAAGACTGGCTTCTGTGATGGTGGGGACCTCGGGAGTAGGCTGATATGGATCATCCACTCGGCACTTCTGGCTGAAGTTGGTTGCAAACTCTTCAGCCTTGTCTTTTGCACTCACGTGCTGGGCTCCACCATAATTGAGGATGGGGATATTTATGGAGCCTCCTCCTCCCATTAGTTGTTTAATGGTCCACCACCATTCACGACTGGATGTGGCAGGACTGCAGAGCTTTGATCTGATCCGTTGATTGTGGGATCGCTTAGCCCTGTCTATAGCATGCTGCCTCTGAGCATGCATGTAGTCCTGTGTTGCAGCTTCCCCAGGTTGGCACCTCATTTTTAGGTACACCTGGTGCTGCTCCTGGCATGCTCTTCTGCACTCGCCGTTGAGCCAGGGTTGGTGGTACTGGTAGAGTGAGGGATATGCCGGGCCATGAGGTTACAGATTGTGGTGGAATACAATTCTGCTGCTGCCTCACAACGCCTCATGGAAGCCCAGTTTTGAGCTGCTAGATCTGTTCTGAATCTATCCCATTTAGCACAGTGGTAGTGCCACATAACACGATGGAGGGTGTTCTCAGTGTGAAGACGGGACTTCGTCTCCACAATGACTGTGCGGTGGTCACTGCTGCCAATGCTAGATGCATCTGTGACAGGTAGATTGGTGAGGACGAGGTCAAGTAGGTTTTTCCCTCACCACCTGTCGCAGGCCCAGACTGGCAGTTATGTCCTTCAGGACTTGGCCAGCTCGCTCAGTAGTGGTGCTACCGAGCCACTCTTGGTGATGGACATTGAAGTCCCCCACCCAGAGTATATTCTGTGCCCTTGCTACTCTCAGTGCTTCTATCCAAGTGGTGTTCAACATGGAGGGGTACTGATTCATCAGCTGAGGGAGGGCAGTAGGTGGTAATCAGCAGGAGGTTTCCTTGCCCATGCTTGACCTGAAGCCATGAGACTTCATGGGGTCCGGTGTTAATGTTGAGGACTCCCAGGGCTACTCCCTTTCAACTGTATACCACTGTGCCACCACCCCTGGTGGGTCTGTCCTGCCGGTGGGACAGGACATACCCAGGGATGGTGATGGAGGAGTCTGGGACATTGGCTGAAAGGTATGATTCGGTGAGTATGACTATGTCAGGCTGTTGCAATTTTGGCACAAGTCCCCAGATGTTGGTGAGGAGGACTTTGCAGGGCTGGGTGTGCCGTTGCCGGTGCCGAGTGGTCTGTCCGGTTTCATTCTTATTATTTTGTTTCGTAGCGGTTAGTTACAACTAAGTGACTTGCTGGGCCATTTCAGAGGGGCAGTTAAGAGTCAACCACATTTCTGTGGGTCTGGGGTCACATATAGGCCAGACCAGGTAAGGACAGCAGATTTTCTTCCCTAAAGGACATTAGTGAACCAGATGGGTTTTTACGACAATCCGATAGTTTCATGGTCACCATTACTGATACTAGCTTTTTTTATTCCAGATTTATTTAATTAACTGAATTTAAATTCCCCAGCTGCCGTGGTGGGATTTGAACTCACGTCTCTGTGATCATTAGTCCAGGCCTCTGAATTACTAGCCTAGTGACATTACCACTACCCTACCGTTCCCTATTCTCAGCCATCAGCAAAGTGATGGAAGGTGTTGTTGACAGTGCTATCACGTGGCACTTACCAATAACCTGCTCACCGATGCTCAGTTTGGGTTCCACCAGGACCACTCGGCTCCAGAGCTCATTACAGCCTTGGTCCAAACATGGACAAAAGAGCTGAATTCCAGAGGTGAGGTGAGAGTGACTGCCCTTGACATTAAGGCAGCATTTGACTGGGTGTGGCATCAAGGAGCCCAATAAAATTGAAGGCAATGGGAATCAGGGGAAAAATTCTCCACTGGCTGGAGTCATACCTAGCACAAAGGAAGATGGTTGTGGTTGTTGGAGGCCAATAATAGCCCCAGGACATCGCTGCAGGAATTCCTCAGGCCGAACCATCTTCAGCTGCTTCATCAATGACCTTCCCTCCTTCATACGCTCAGAAATGGGGATGTTCACTGATGATTGTAAAGTGATCAGTTCCATTTGCAACTCCTCAGATAATTAAGCAGTCTATGCCCGCATGCAACAAGACCTGGACGACGTTCAGGCTTGGGCTGATAAGTGGCAGGTAACATTCGCGCCACACAAGTGTCAGGCAATGACTATCTCCAACAAGCGAGAGTCTAACCACCTCCCCTTGACATTCAACAGTATTACCATTGCTGAATCCCTCAACATCCTGGGGGTCACCATTGACCAGAAACTTAACTGGATCAGCCACATAAATACTGTGGCAACAAGAGCAGGTCAGAGGCTGGGTATTCTGCGGCGAGTGTCTCACCTCCTGACTCCCCAAAGCCTTTCCACCATCTACAAGGCACAAGTAAGGAATGTGATGGAATACTCTCCACTTGCCTGGATAAGTGCAGCTCCAACAACACTCAGAAAGCTCAACATCATCCAGGACAAAGCAGCCCGCTTGATTGGCACCCCATCCACCACCTTAAACATTCACTCCCTCCACCACGGGTGCAACTTGGCTGCAGTGTGTACCATCTACAAGATGCATTGCAGTAACTCGCCAAGGCTTCTTCGACAGCCCCTCCCAAACCCGCGACCTCCACCACCTAGAAGGACAAGGGCAGCAGGCGCATGGGAACACCACCACCTCCAAGTTCCCCTCCAAGTCACACACCATCCTGACTTGGAAATATATCGGCCGATCCTTCATTGTCGCTGGGTCAAAATCCTGGAACTCCCTCCCTAACAGCACTGTGGGAGTACCTTCACCACACGGACTGCAGCGGTTCAAGAAGGCGGCTCACCACCACCTTCTCAAGGGCAATTAGGGATGGGCAATAAATGCTGGCCTTGCCAGTGACACCCACATCCCATGAACGATTTTTTTAAAAATTGGATAGCGAAGAGGGTTGTCATTGGATGATTCTTCACCGTCAGTCAAAGCCTCTTTTTTTCCCCACGTCCAATAAGTAGTAAACAGAAGGGTTCAAAGAAAATGTAAAAAGAAACATAATTTTTTCATGGCCCCTCTGATTTTTTTCCCTGGGTGTTGCTTGCAGCCGTGTCCAGGAGATTTGTCTTTAATTCCTGGAGACACCAGGGCAATCCTGGAGGGCTGGCAACCCTCGAGCTGGAGTGTATCAGCCGGAGAGGCAGTAGGGACACTAATATTGGCCTCTGTTTTCATGGCCTCCGAAGTGGGAGGGAGAAAACCGCTGATTGGTACCCTGTTCGAATATGTCTCTTTATCATATTCTTTCTTTCTCTGTCATTCTCTTTCTGTGCGTTTTTGTCACCTCCTTTAGGTGTCAGCTGTGGCTCAGTGGGTAGCTTGGTCAGAAGGTTGTGGGTTCAAGTCCCACTCAATGTTTCGTTTAAGCTGTGTGGTCGCGCAGCGCTCCAGGGGTCCCGGTGAGCCGGTTTTTTAAATTGAAAAAACTGCGCATGCGCGAAATTTTGAATGGGCAGCGCAGCCCGTTAAAGGGGCCGTGCGACCCCACCCACAAAAAAAAAATGACAGGGAACATTGGTCCCACTCCAGAGATGTGAGCACCAAATCCAGGCTGATGCTCCATTGCATTACTGAGGGAGTGCTGCACTGTCGGAAGTGCCGTCTTTCAGATGAGACGTTAAACTGTGGCCCTGTTTGCACCCTCGGGTGGACGTAAAAGATCCCACGGCACTATTTCGAAGAAGAGCAGGGGAGTCCTGGCCAAATCACTAAAACAGATGATTTGGTCGTTATCTTGTTGCTGTTTGTGGGAGCTTGCTGTGCACAAATTGGCTGCCAAGTTTCCGACATTGCAACAGTGATTACACTTCAAAAGTACTTCATTGGCTGTAAAGCGCTTTGGGGTGTCGTGAATGGTGCTATATGAATGCAAGATATTGCCTTTCTTTCAGCCCCTTCTCTTTTCTCTCCCTTCCTTCCTCTTCAGCCCGAATGTTTGATGCCTTCCGGGTGATAACGTGCTGACTAAGTGTCCTGATTGATATTTTGTTCTGCGGCGAGTTTATCTCTCTCTGTAATCTGAGTCGTGTGTACCTGTCTCATCTTCTAATGGAGCAGGATCTGTTATCAGGACAGGCCCAGGGGGTGGTGGTGGGGGCTGGTATTGGGGGGCGGTGAGGGAAGGAAGCGAGCTGGTAGAGCTTGAATCCTGTTTACTGTAAATACAGGCCCACAGATGATTGGTGAGACCGAGTTTTGTATGCAGCTGGGAAAAAAAAAGGGAACTCGGGATTCATCATCAATTATACCCAGTAAAGTTTCGGCGGAGATAAGCCTCCTGAATCTCCAGGTAGATAGTCTCGGGCCTTTGTGTCCGAACGCCATTAACCCCTTCCTAGCCATGGAACAGGCGCTTATTTTAGACTGCGGTCTGGGTTTTAGGGGGAGTGAGCTGAATGTCCTGCTCCTCCGCAGTTACTAGTGGATAGTTTTCTTTTACTTATTCATTATTGGGGATGTGGGCATCGCTGGCAAGGCCGGGGTTTGTAGCCC
This sequence comes from Squalus acanthias, assembly GCA_030390025.1. Classification (NCBI taxonomy): domain Eukaryota; kingdom Metazoa; phylum Chordata; class Chondrichthyes; order Squaliformes; family Squalidae; genus Squalus; species Squalus acanthias. The sequence goes on along the minus strand of CM059426.1, from coordinate 10,561,513 downwards.
ATCCCTAGTTGCCATTTGAGGGGTGGTGTTGGCGGTGGGCCTTCTCCCTGAACCGCTGCCGTCCCGTATGGTGAAGGTGCTCCCATAGCGCTGTCAGGTGGGGAGATCCAGGAAGCTGGTCATCCTGTAAACCCGCACCCCCCCCCCCCACCTTGCGGCGCTCGCTACCGCTGGCTGCGGGGCTTCCTCACCATAGCGCGGGTGTGGTGATTGCAACACCGCCCACGCCACCGAAGAGACTCGTTTACCAGTCCTCAGGGGGTGGTCAGTTGAGAATAACAACATTTATACAGCGCCTTTAACATAGTAAAATGTCCCAAGGTGCTTCACTGGAGCGTAATCAGACAAAATTTGACACGAACCCACATAAGGAGATATTAGGACAGGTGACCAAAAGCTTGGTCAAAGAGGTTGGTTTAAGAAGCGTCTTAAAGGCGGGGAGAGAGGTGGAGAGGCGGAGAGGCAGAGAGGTTTAGTGAGGGAATTCCAGAGCTTGGGGCCTAGGTAGCTGAAGGCACGGCCGGCAATGGAGGGGCGAATCAAATCGGATGTGCAAGAGACCAGAATTGGAGGAGCTCAGATATCTTGGAGGGTTGTGGAGCTGGAGGGTGTTACATAGATAGGGAGGGGCGAGGCCATAGATAGTTGTGAACACAAGAATGAGAATTTTAAAATCGAGGCACTGCCAAACCGGGTGCCAATATGTGAGTACAGGGGTGATGGGTGAACGGGACTTGGTGCGAGCTAGGATACAGAGAGAAGCTCCACTGCCCCTCGCCCAAATTATTGGCCATCCACATTGGCAGCAGAGAACATATTGATATGTTCACAATACAGGCTGTGTGAGAATTAATTCATATTGTAAGATGCATAATGTATTTAAAAATAATCTCAAGTTAGCGCACCATATTTTCAACCGTAGAGCCCATTACCAATCCAACGAGGTTATTGTAGACAAATCTATGAATCAATCCGTACAGTGCTTTGTTATGGTAGTAAAAAAAAAGGCAGCTCCCTCCCCTGTGGCCTCTGCCACTGAGAAGGACAAGGGCAGCAATGTCGTGGGAGCACCATTGCCTTCAAGTTCTCCTCCAAGAGCTGGAAAGGGGAGATTAGGCTGGATAGCTCTTTCTCGGCCGGCACAGACACGATGGGCCGAATGGCCTCCTTCTGTGCCGTAAACTTCTGATTCTGTGATGAACTAAATGGCACCATTTTAAAGGGGGTGCAGGAACAGAGAGACCTGGGTATGTACAGAAATGTTTGAAGGTAGCAGGACAAGTTGAGAAGGCTGTTTAAAAAAAAAAGCCATGATGTGGAGATGCTGGTGTTGGACTGGGGTGGACAAAAGTGAGAAGTCGCACAACACCAGGTTATAGTCCAACAGTTTTATTTGAAATCACAAGCTTTCGGAGCGGCTGCTCCTTCGTCAGGTGAAGTCTTCACCTGACGAAGGAGCAGCGCTCCGAAAGCTTGTGATTTCAAATAAAACTGTTGGACTATAACCTGGTGTTGTGCGACTTCTCACTTTAAAAAAAAAGCATGCGGGATCCTTGACTTTATTAACAGAGGAATAGAGTACAAAAGCGAGGAAGTTATGCTAAACTTTTATAAATCACAGATTAGGCCTCAGCTGGAGTATTGTGTTCAATTCTGGGCACCATACTTTAGGAAGGATGCTAAGGCCTTAGAGAGGGTGCAGAGGAGATTTACTGGAATGGTACCAGGGATGAGGGACTTCAGTTATCTAGAGAATCTGGGGTTGTTCTCCTTGGAGCAGAGAAGATTAAGGAGAGATTTAATATGGGTATTAAAAATGATGAAGGGTTTTGATAGAGTAGATAGGGAGAAACTGTTTTCGCTGGCAGGAGGGTCGGTAACCAGCGGACACAGATTTAAAATAATTGGCAAAAATGTCGGGGGGGGGTGGAGGAGGAGAATATTTTTATGCAGTGAGTTATGATCTGGAATGCACTACCTGAAAGGGAGGTGGAAGCAGATTCAATAGTAACTTTCAAAAGGAAATTGTATAAATACTTGAAAAGGAAAAATGTGCAGGGCTGTGGGGAAAGAGCAGGGGGAGTGGGACTAATTGGAGAGCTCTTTCAAAGAGCCGGCACAGACACGATGGTCCGAATGGCTTCCTTCTGTGCTGTATCATTCTATAAGATTTGGGGAGTGGCGAGGGGAGGGGGCAGCCTAAAGGAGCCTCACACCAACACAAACTTGGGACGAAGCTGAGATTGCTGGCTTGCCCAGGCCTGGCTGGAGAACATGTTTTAAAGATTATTATCAGATCCCAACATTAGTGACCGGGGTCTATCCATCATAGGAGTAACAGCCATGGTACTCAACAGAGAATCCCAGGCCTTGCCTCCCTGGTGGCTTAGCAACAACCATCAGGTTCGTGACAACAGAACCTTGCTGAGGCCTGAGGTAATTAACTCCTCTACCTCCCACATCATGTTTTGTTATTGTTAAGAAAATAAGGCCCCCAAACACTTTTTCTCTTCATTTTTCTTCCTCCCCGTGCCCCTCGCCTTGTCTAACTGACGCTGAGGCACTGTTTCACGGTAGCCGATTGCCCTGTGGCGATCTCACCCAAGCGGTCATTCTTCATGTGTGAGACGAGACAGTCATTGCCTGCGGGGTATTCGAATTTGGTAGCTGGGAACACAGAGAATTGTAGCCTGTTTAATATTCCAAGAAGACATTGGGGACAGGGTGGGCGACGGTGGGGTGTTGGGGGGGAGGGGGGGGGTGAATTGCTGTCATCGCTATCTATTAGATTCATTCTCACGTTAATGGATCAAGTGCCAACTAATGGATTAATTGGATCCCCGTGCTCATGGAATTCAAGGTGCCTGACAACTTTCTCTTTCAGCTGCCTAGGCCCCAAGCTCTGGAATTCCCTCCCCAAACCTCTCCGCCTCTCTACCTCTTTCCTCCTTTAACACTCTCCTTAAAACCTACCTCTTTGACCAAGCTTTTTGTTCACTTTAGTCTGAATATCTCCTTAAGTGGCTCGGTGTCAAATTTTGTTTGATAATCGCTCCTGTGGGGCATTTTACTACGTTAAAGGTGCTATATAAATACAAGTTGTTGTTGTTGTTGTTGAAGACCCAGACCATGGTAGGTACTGGTTGGTAGGTTAGGTGGGGGAGTGTTGGAGGCTCTTGGTATGAAGGAGTTAGTTTAACTTTAACACAACCTATTGATGCTGTCAGGGAGGTGACAATAAGTCCAGCAGAGTTGGATTAACCCTTAGCTTCACTGGGCGTACTCTAGCAATTGCAGACACTCGGGGCCAGGGATTTTTTAAATCCCGCCCTACAAATACACTGCCAGCTCTTTAAAGAGTGTGTTCTTACTCTCATTCCCTTGGGGACACTCGCAGTGAGGGGGGTGGTGGTGGGCTAGGGGGTGGTGTGGATTGGAGGCTAGTTCAATCTCTCAAGTCTCCAGACACGGGAGTTGTCACAGTTATGGTCTAAAACTGAACAGTTTGTAACTTTTCATTCATCGCCTGTGCTCAGAATAGTTCTCTGAGTTGCCCTAATCATTCTTGGAACTCTGGCAATCCACGTGAGCCAAGTCCTCACCACCATTGTGACACTGCCAGCCTGCATCTGGTTGGAGAGTGTCCTGTGCGATAGTACTTACACAGGAAGGCTACAGTCATCTGGTGAGGTTGGACTTTTCCAACAAGATATGGTTTGTTTTTATTTCTGCATGCTTAACCGTTTGAGAACCAAAGCAGAGTTTCATCAACAACCATTTCTCTTGGATTATTTTCCCATTAACGTAAATATCGGGGCCAATATTTCCGCCCCCCCCCACCCCGGCCCGCACTCCCCCATTACTTACTCCATGACTTTATTCCTCTTTTAGGAAGTGCCCATGATTGCCCGTCTGGCTGCCAGCTTCCTCGTCTTTATCTTGTGGCCAGTGCTGGAGTTTGAACCCATCACCAGTTTTCTTGAACTGACTTTGCCATTCAGGGAATCATAGAATCATGGAATCATACAGCACAGAAGGAGGCCATTCGGCCCTTCGTGCCTGTGCCAGATCTCTGAAAGAGCTATTCAATTAGTCCCGCTCCCCTGCCCTGAACAGGGGATCTCACTGCGAGACACAATGATGGTGAGACCACATGTTTAAGGGACACTGGTAGTGAGACACAATGATAGTGAAAACTCCAGTTTAAGGGACACTGGTAGTGAGACACAATGATAGTGAAAACCCCAGTTTAAGGGACACTGGTAGTGAGACACAATGATGGTAAGACCGCATGTTTAAGGGAAACTGGTAGTGGGAGAAAAATAAAGATTTGCATTTAGGTTCAAAGTCATAAAAAGAAAAGAAATACTTTCATTTATACAGCGCCTTTCACGACCAGCAGACGTCCCAAAGCACTTCACAGCCAATGAAGTACTTTTTTTTGACGTGTAGTCACTGTTGTAATGTAGGAAATGCGGCAGCTAGTTTGCGCACAGCAAGATCCCACAAACAGCAATGTGATAATGACCAGATCATTTGTTTTAGTGATGTCGATTTGAGGGATAAATATTGGCCCCAGGACACCAGGGATAACTTCCCTGCTCTTCTTCAAATAGTGCCACGGGATCTTTTACAGCAACCCGAGAGGGCAGACGGGGCCCTCGGTTTAACGTCTCATCCGAAAGACGGCACCTCTGACAGTGCAGCCCTCCCTCAGCACGGCACTGGAGTGGCAGCCTAGATTTGAACCCACAACCTTCTGACTTCGAGGCAACAGTGCCACCAACTGAGCCATGGCTGACACAATGTGAGACACCGTGATGGTGAGAACCCTCTAGTTGTAACCTGGTAGCCTGCCCTGACTACCTGCGTCACTCAGACTTGGTGACGACTGAATCGAGGTGGTCCTATAACTCTAATGTGCTGACAGCAGGGTGATGTTTATCTTGGGCGTAGCACATTTATAGATTCTGCCTTATGACCAACTCACCCATTCCGAATCATGAATTATTTCATCGATGCAGGATGCTGCTGAAACTGTCTCACCACAATTTTGTTAAGAATCTCAAAGGATATTTTCAGTCAGGTAGGTGCCCTTTGAAATGCATCAGATATGAAGCAACTGATCAGATAAGGCCCTCACACAGCACAAGCTCTTCCCAGGGAGTTTCCTTGCTGTGTCTCACATTTCTTCTCCCACTCCCTCCCTCACCCCTCCCGTACAATTTTCTCTTCTCCACTTCCGAAATGACCAATGCTTGGACGGGGGAATAATCCTGAGCCTGATCTGTGTCTCACCCGATGACAACACGTGTTTAGGTGTCAGCTGTGGCTCGGTGGGTAGCACTCTCACCTCTGAGTCAGAAGGTCGCGGGTTCAAAGACTTGAGCACATAATCTAGGCTGACACTTCATTGCAGTACTGAGGGAGTGCTGCACTGTCAGATGTGCCATCTTTCAGATACGACGTTAAACCGAGGCCTCGTCTGCCCTCTTGGGTATAACACCTTTCATGACCTCAGGACGTCCCAAATGACTTTACAGCCAATGAAGTACTTTTGAAGTTTAATCACTGATGTAATGTAGTGAAGGCGGCAGCCATTTTGCGCACAGCAAGTTCCCGCAACCAGTAATGTGACAATGACCAGATAATCGTTTTTTAATGATGTTGGTTGAGGGAAAAATATTGGCCAGGGCACCAGGGTGAACTCCCCTGCTCTTCTTTGAAATAGTACCATTGGATCTTTTACGTTTTCATGTCCTGAGGATATGGAAGATGCTACACAAATGCAAGCTTTTCCTTACTTTCCATCTTATCCGTGTTGTAGCTACCCTGGGAGTGTTTGCTGGGACAGTGTAGAGGGAGCTTTACTCTGTATCTAACCCATGCTGTACCTGCCCTGGGAGTGTTTGATGGGGCAGTGTAGAGGGAGCTTTACTCTGTATCTAAACCGTGCTGTACCTGCCCTGGGAGTGTTAAATGGGACAGTGTAGTACATAACATAAGAAACAGGAGCAGGAGTCGGCCATTTGGCCCTTCGCGTCTGCTCCGCCATTCAGTAAGATCATGGCTGATCTTCTACCTCATTTCCACTTTCCTGCACTTTCCCCATATCCCTTGACTCCCTTAATATCCAAAAATCTATCGATCTCTTTCTTGAATATACTCAACAACTGAGCTTCCACAGCCCTCTGGGGTAGAGAATTCCAAAGATTCACCACCCGCTGAGTGAAGAAATTTCTCCTCATCGTCCTAAATGTCCTACCCCTTATTCTGAGACTGTGACCCCTGGTTCTATACTCCCAAGGCAGGGGAAACATCCTCCCTGCAACTACCCTGTCAAGCCCTGTAAGAATTTTGTATGTTTCAATGAGATCACCCCACATTCTTCTAAACTCTAGAGAATATAGGCCTAGTCTACTCAATCTCTCCTCATAGGACAATCCCCCCCCCATCCCAGGAACCAGTCTGGTGAACCTTCGTTGCACTCCCTCTATGGCAAGTATATCCTTCCTTGGGTAAGGAGACCAAAACTGTACACAATACTCCAGGTGTGGTCTCACCAAGGGCCCTATATAATCGCAGTAAGATGTCTTTACTCTTATACGCAAATCCTCTTGCAATAAAGGGCAACATACCATTTGCTTTCCTAATTGCTTGCTGTACCTGCATGTTAACTTTCAGTGATTCATGTACAAGGACACCCAGGTCGCTCTGAACACCAACATTTCCTAATCTCTCATCATTTAAAAAATACTCTGCTTTTCTATTTTTCCTACCAAAGTGGATAACTTCACATTTCTCCACATTATATTCCATTTGCCATGTTCTTGCCCACTCACCAGCCTGTCTATATCCCCTTGAAGCCTCTTTGCATCCTCCTCACAAATTACATTCTCACCTAGCTTTGTATCATCAGCAAACTTGGATATATTACATTTGGTCCCCTCATCCAAATCATTGATATAGATTGTGAATAGCTGAGGCCCAAGCACTGATCCTTGTAGTACCCCACTAGTTACAGCCTGCCAACCCAAAAATACCTGTTTATTCCTACTCTCTGTTTTCTGTCCATTAACCAATTCTCAATCTATGCCAGTATATTACCTCCAATCCCATGAGCCCTAATTTTGTTTAATAACCTCTTGAAGCAGGGAGCTTTAAACTATCTAATCCGTGCTGTACCTGCCCTGGGAGTGTTTAATGGGATGGTGTAGGGGGAGATTTACTGTGCATCTAACCCATGATGTACACAATAGCAAAATACTGCGGATGCTGGAAATCCGAAATAACAACAGAAAACGCTAGAAAAACTCAGCAGGCCAGGCAACATCCGTGGAGAGAGAAACAGAGTTAACGTTTCAGGTCGAAACCCTTCGTCGGAACATGATGTATACAGCCTGGGCGTGTTTAATGGGACGGTGTAGAGGGAGCTTTACTCTGCATCTAACCTGTGCTGTTCCTGCCCAGGAGTGTTTAATGGGACAGTGGTGACGGAGATTTACTCTGTATTTAACACATGCTGTACCTGCCCAGGGACTGTTTGATGGGACAGTGTAGATAGAACTATACTTTTTAGCTAACCTGTGCTGTACCTGCCCTGTGAGTGTTTGATGGGACAGTGTAGAGGGTGTTTTACTCTGCATCTAACCTGCGATGTACCCGGCCTGGGAGTGTTTAATGGGACAATGTAGAGGGAGCTTTACTCTGTATCTAACCCGTACTGTACCTGCCCTGGGAGTGTTTGATGGGACAATGTAGAGTGGCCTACACTGACGGTAGACAAGCAATGGCTAGCTTTTAAAGAATTAATCCATAATTTACAACAAATATACATTCCTTTAAGGCACAAAAATCCCACAGGAAAAGTGGTCCAGCTGTGGCTAACAAGAGAAGTTAAAGATAATAGTAGATCAAAGGAAGAGGCTGATAACATTGCCAAAAAGAGTAGTAAGCCTGAGGATTGGGGGGATCTTATAATTCAGCAAAGGAGGACCAAGAAATTTATAACGAAAGAGAAAAAAAATATGAGAATAAATTAGCAAGCGACATAAAAAATGGATTGCAAACTTTTCTATAGGTATGTCAATAGGAAGGGATTAGTGAAAGTAAACGTTGGCCCATTAGAGGCAGAGACAGGAGAAATTATAATGGGCAATAAGGAAATGGCAGACATTAAACAAATACTTTGTATCAATCTTCACGGTAGAAGGCACAAAAAGCATTCCAGAAATAATGGGGAGCCAAGGGTCTAGAGAGAATGAGGAACTTAAAGAAATCAGTATAAGTAAAGATATAGTACTGGAGAAATTAACGGGACTAAGTGGCAACAAATCCCCTGGACCTGACGACCTGCATCCTAGGGTTTTAAAAGAGGTAGCTGCAGAGATAGTGGATGCACTGGTATTAATCTTCCAGAATTCCCTAGATTCTAGAACAGTACCCAAGGATTGGAAGGTAGCAAACGTAACCCCACTAGTTAAGAAAGGAGGAAGAGGAAACAATGGAGAACTATAGGCCAGCTAGCCTGACATCAGTCGTAGGCAAAATGCTAGAATCTATTATTAGGGATGTGATAACAGGGCACTTAGAAAATTGTAATATGATTAGGCAGAGTCAACATGGTTTTATGAAAGGGAAATCGTGTTTGACAAATCTGTTAGAGTATTTTGAAGATGTAACTAGTAGGATGGATAAAGGGGAACCAGTGGATGTAGTGTATTTGGATTTTCAAAAAGCAAGAGGTTAGTACACAAAATTAGGACTCACGGGATTGGGGGTAATATATTAGTATGGATTGAGGATTATTTAATGGACAGAAATCAGAGTAGGAATAAACGGGATTTTTTTTGGTGGCAGGCTGTAACTAGCGGGGTACCGCAAGGATCAATGCTTGGGCCTCAACTATTTACAATCTATATAAATAACTTAGATGAGGGGACTGAGTGTAACATATCCAAGTTTGCTGATGATACAAAGTTAAGTGGGAAAGTAAGCTGTGAGGAGGACGCAAAGAGGCTGCAGAGAGATATAGACAGGTTGACTGAGTGAGCAAGAACATGGCAGATGGAATACAATGTGGGGAAGTGTGAAGTTATCCTCTTTGGTAGGAAGAACAAAAAAGCAGAATATTTTTTGAATGGCGAGAGACTGGGAAATGTTTGCACTCCGAGGGACCTGGGTGTCCTTGTACATGAATTACAGAAAGTTAGCATGCAGATACAGCAAGCAATTAGGAAAGCAAATGGTGTGTTAGCTTTTGTTATAAAGCGATTAGAGTATAAAAGTAAAGGGGCTAGAAATCCGTCTCGAGCGGAGGCGCAGAACGGGCGGTATCGGATCGGCCGCCCATTATACGCAGCGTCTGAGATTCAGTTCTACTGCAGTCAATGGAACTGAATATCAGACGCTACGTATAACGGGCGGCCGAATCGATACCGTCCGTTTTGTGCCACCGCCTGCGACGAATTTCTAAGCCAAGAACTCTTACTGCAATTATACAGGACATTGGTGAGGCCACACCTGGAGTATTGTGTACAGTTCTGGTCTCCTTACCTAAGGAAAGGCGTCAAGGATGTCACTGAACGGCTGCAGGGCATTCTGAAGGGGGAGGGCGAACAGTCAGAGGTCGTGGCTCACATTGGTACCAACGACATGGGTAGAAAGAGGGATGAGGTCCTGCAACAAGAATTTAGGGAGCTAGGTAGCAGATTAAAAAGCAGGACCTCAAAGGTTGTAATCTCTGGATTACTCCCGGTGCCACGTGCTAGTGAGTATAGGAATAGGAGGATAGAGCAGATGAATGCGTGGCTAAAGAGTTGGTGCAGGAGGGAGGGCTTTAGTTTCCTGGATCACTGGGTCTGCCTCTGGGGAAGGTGGGACCTGTACAAGTCGGACAGGTTGCACGTGAACCGGAATGGGACCAACATCCTTGCGGGGAGGTTTGCTAGTACTGTTGGGGGGGGGTTTAAACTAACCTGGCAGGGGGATGGGATACGGAGTGGAGCTATAGTAGCCAAATATAGAGGAAAAAACAAGTCAGCCTGGAAGGCAGAGCAAATATGTAACGGCACAAGGGAGTATGGCAAGGCTGGATGGCATTTATTTTAAGGCAAGGAGTCTTGCGAGTAAGGCAGATGAATTGAAGGTGTTGATGAACACATGGGAGTATGATATTGTTGCTATCACAGAGACATGGTTGAGGGAGGGGCAGGACTGGCAGCTCAGTATTCCGGGGTATAGAATATTCAGGTGAGACAGAGGGGGGTGTAAAAGAAGAGGGGGTGTCGCAATATTAATCAAGGAGTCAATTACTGCTGTAAGGAGGGATGATATCTTAGCAGGTTCCTCTAATGAGGCCATATGGGTAGAACTTAAAAACAAAAAGGGTGCAAGCACTTTGCTGGGAGTATACTATAGGCCCCCAAACAGTCATGGGGAGATAGAGGAACAGATATGTAGGCAAATCTCAGAGAAGTATAGAAATAATAGGGTAATAACAGGAGGGGATTTCAACTTCCCCAATATTAACTGGGATAGTCAGAGTGTGAAAGGCTTAGAGGGTGCGGAATTCTTAAAGTGCATCCAGGAGAGCTTTTTGAGCCAGCATGTAGAAAGTCCTACAAGAGAGGGGGTGGTACTGGACCTAATTCTAGGGAATGTAGCCAGGCAAGTAGTAGAAGTGTCAGTAGGAGAGCATTTTGGTGACAGTGACCATAATTCGGTGAGATTTAAGGTAGTCATGGAAAAGGACAAAGATGGACTGGAAATAAAGGTTCTAAATTGGGGGAAGGCTTTTAATATGATAAGGCAGGATCTGGCCAAAGTGGACTGGGATCAGATACTTGTAGGAAAATCCACATCAGAGCAGTGGGAGTCTTTCAGCAAGGAAATAGAGAGTACAACGCCAACATGTTCTCGTAAAGGTCAAGGGTGGGACCAACAAGCCCAGGGAACCCTGGATATCAAGGGATATACAAGAATGGATTAGGAAAAAAAGGGAGGCTTTTGGCAGATACAAAGGAGTAAAAACAGTGGAAGCCCTAGAGAAGTATAGAAAGTGCAGGGGGGTACTTAAAAAAGAAATTAGGAGAGCGAAGAGGGGGCATGAAAAAACACTGGCGGGCAAAATAAAGGAAAATCCCAAGTGTTTTATAAGTATGTTAAGGGCAAGAGGATAACCATGGAAAGAGTAGGACCCATTAGGGACCAAAGTGGCAATCTTTGTGTAGAGCCAGAAGATGTAGGTGAGGTTTTAAATGAATATTTTGCATCTGTGTTCACTATCGAGAAGGACGATGTAGGCATAGAAATCAGGCAGGGGGATTGTGATATACTTGAACAAATTAGTATTGAGAGGGAGGAGGTACTCGAGGTTTTAGCGAGCTTAAAAGTGGATAAATCCCCAGGCCCAGACGAGATGTATCACAGGCTGCTGTGTAAGGCAAGGGAGGAGATTGCAGGGGCTCTGACACAAATTTTCAGAACCTCTCTGGCCACAGGGAAGGTTGAGAGGTCGCACAACACCAGGTTATAGTCCAACAGTTTTATTTGAAATCACAAGCTTTCGGAGCTATCGATTTGCTTCACCTGAGGAAGGAGCAAATCGATAGCTCCGAAAGCTTGTGATTTCAAATAAAACTGTTGGACTATAACCTGGTGTTGTGCGACCTCTCAATTTTGTCCACCCCAGTCCAACACCGGCATCTCCGCATCATGACCACAGGGAAGGTGCCAGAGGACTGGAGGACAGCTAACGTAGTACCATTGTTCAAGAAGGGTAGTAGGGATAAACCAGGGAATTACAGGGCAGTGAGCCTAACATCAGTGGTAGGGAAATTATTAGAAAAAATTCTGAGGGACAGAATTAGTCTCCACTTGGAGAGGCAAGGATTAATCAAGGATAGTCAGCATGGCTTTGTCAGGGGGAGATCATGTCTAACCAATTTGATTGAATTTTTCGAGGGGGTGACTAGGTGTGTGGATGAGGGTAGTGCAGTTGATGTAATCTACATGGACTTCAGTAAGGCTTTTGACAAAGTCCCGCATGGGAGACTGGTCAAGAAGGTAAGAGCCCATGGGATCCAGGGCAATTTGGCACATTGGATCCAAAATTGGCTTAGTGGCAGGAGGCAGAGGGTGATGGTCGAAGGTTGTTTTTGTGACTGGAAGCCTGTGTCCAGTGGTGTACCGCAGGGATCGGTGCTGGGTCCTTTGCTGTTTGTAGTGTACATTAATGATTTAGATATGAATGTAGGAGGTATGATCAGTAAGTTCGCAGATGACACGCAAATTGGTGGAGTGGTAAATAGCGAGGAGGGAAGCCTCAGGCTACAGGACGATACAGATGGGTTGGTTAGATGGGCAGAACAGTGGCAAATGGAATTTAACCCTGAAAAGTGTGAGGTGATGCATTTTGGGAGGACTAACAAGGCAAGGGAATACACAATGAATGGTAGGACCCTAGGAAGGACAGAGGATCAGAGGGACCTTGGTGTGCATGTACATAGATCCATGAAGGCAGCAGGACAGGTAGATAAGGTGGTTAAAAAGGCATATGGGATACTTGCCTTCATTAGCCGAGGCACAGAATATAAGAGCAGGGAGGTTATGATGGAGCTGTACAAAATGTTAGGCCACAGCTGGAATACCTTTGTGCAGTTCTGGTCGCCACACTATAGGAAGGATGTGATTGCATTGGAAAGGGTGCAGAGGAGATTCACCAGGATGTTACCTGGACTGGAGCGCTTCAGCTATGAAGAGAGACTAGACAGGCTGGGGTTGTTTTCCTTAGAGCAGAGAAGGCTGAGGAGGGACCTGATTGAGGTGTACAAAATTATGAGGGGTATAGATAGGGTAGATAGAAAGGAACTTTTCCCCTTAGTAGAGGGGTCAATAACCAGGGGGAATCGTTTCAAAGTAAGGGGCAGGAGGTTTAGAGGGGATTTGAGGAAAAACTTTTTCACCCAGAGGGTGGTTGGAATCTGGAACTCACTGCCTGAAAGGGTGGTAGAGGCAGGAACCCTCACAACATTCAAGAAGCATTTAGATGAGCACTTGAAATGCCATAGCATACAAGGCTACGGACCAAGTGCTGGAAAATGGGATTAGAATAGACAGGGCTTGATGGCCGGCGCGGACACGACTGGGCCGAAGGGCCTCTTTCTGTGCTGTATAACTCTTAGAGGGAAAAATTCAGTTGGCTGCACCTCCCGTTAGCACCTTAAGAGGGCACTAATGAGGCGCAAAGCAACTAGCGCCCGGGCGCGGCGATGTTTGCGCCGCTCGCGAAATTAACTAGACATTTTGCGGTGGCGCTAAACAGTACCGCCACAATCTCCTGCGCCGGCAGAGCGTGACGTCAGTCGAGTGCGCAACGCCCTGGTAGCGCCCCGGAGTGGATATTGAGTGGCGCCCCCTGCCTTATCGCCTGCCGCTAGCAACGACAGGTTGAGGGGAGCGTTTTGCAGTCAGGAAGGGACTGGGGGAGCGCTATTTAAAGGCGACCACTTCCTGCCTTTTTTTGTTGGCGACATTTTTGAACCACGCATTCTGAGAGAGAGAGAGACTCCTGGAGAGATTCAACGCTGTGTGAAGGAGTTTTGGGTACTGAGCAGCACTTTGCAGGTTCATTTTGAATAGCCCTTCCTTGTATCGATTTAGAAGAGACTTTGGGGGCTGCACTCTGAGCTCTTTCCCTGGGTCTCTCCATTGTTCTTTCCAGCAGATTTGATATCCAGGTCTCTCCAGGCCGAGATTCAAGGCTGCAATGAGCAGGATGTGGATGGAAAGCAAGATCAACCCTCCCCTTTAAGAACTGGCCAGGGCCATTGTGTCTGTGTTCCATTGCTGACTGACATCACATGAGCTTCGCCAGCGCTGAGTTAGCGCCTCGCTCCTCGGCCTTTGCGCCTTAAGACAGATGTGTAGTGCCTGATTTGGCGCTCCAATCACCTCCAGGGGCGATAAAACTCAAACTTGCAGTCGGAGGCGATAATTAGCTCCAGGCGCTAATCTTTGCGCCCGGCCGATAATTGCGCCCCAAAAGGGGCGATACTGAATTTTTCCCCCTATGACTCTACTTGCCTGAGAGGGAGTGCAACAAAGGTTCACCAGACTGGTTCCTGGGATGAGGGGATTGCCCTGTGAGGAGAGATTGAGTAGACTAGGCCTATATTCCCTAGAGTTTAGAAGAATGAGAGGTGATCTAATTGAAACATATAAATTCTTAAGGGGCTTGACAGGGTTAATCCTGAGAAAATGTTTCCCCTGGCTGGGGAATCTAGAACATGGGGTCACAGTCTCAGAATAAGGGGTAGGCTATTTTGGATTGAGATTAGGAGAAATTTCTTCACTCAAAGGGTTGTAAATCATTAGAATTCTCTACCCCAGAGAGCTGTGGCTGCTCAGTCATTGAGTATATTCATGTAAGGACACCTTCCCTGAAAGATTGTATCTCTGCAGTTTCTGTGTTTATATACTGTGAAATATTGTAGATTCACTCATTGTAACTTTACCTGAGGAAGGGGTGACAGCTCCGAAAGCTTGTAATTTTAAATAAATCTGTTGGACTATAACCTGGTGTTGTGCAACTTCTCATTTTTGTCCACCCCAGTCCAACGCCGGCATCTCCGCATCATGAGTATATTCAAGACAGAGGTCGATATATTTTTGGGAACTAAGGAAATTAAGGGATGTGGGGATAATGCGGGAAGGTGGGATTGAGGTAGAGGATCAGCCATGATCTTGTTGAATGATGGAGCAGGCTCAAAGGGCCAAAAGGTATACTCCTGCTCCTATTTCTTACCTCTTATGTTCTTATGATCTTTACTCTGCATCTAACCTGTGCTGTACCTGCCCTGGGAGTGTTTGATGGGACAGTGTAGAGGGAGCTTTACTCTGTATCTAACCCGTGCTGTACCTGATCTGGGAGTGTTTGATGGGACAGTGTAGAGGGAGCTTTACTCTGTATCTAACCCGTGCTGTACCTGCCCTGGGAGTATTTGATGGGACAGTGTAGAGGGAGCTTTACTCTGTATCTAACCCGTGCTGTACCTGCTCTGGGAGTGTTTGATGGGACAGTGTAGAGGGAGCTTTACTCTGTATCTAACCCGTGCTGTACCTGCCCTGGGAGTGTTTGATGGGACAGTGTAGAGGGAGATTTACTCTGTATCTAACCCGTGCTGTACCTGCCCTGGGAGTATTTGATGGGACAGTGTAGAGGGAGCTTTACTCTGTATCTAACCCGTGCTGTACCTGCCCTGGGATTGCTCGATGGGACAGTGTAGAGGGAGCTTTACTCTGTATCTAACCCCGTGCTGTACCTGCCCTGGGAGTGCTTGATGGGACAGTGTAGAGGGAACTTTACTCTGTATCTAACCCCGTGCTGTACCTGCCCTGGGAGTGCTTGATGGGACAGTGTAGAGGGAGCTTTACTCTGTATCTAACCCCGTGCTGTACCTGCCCTGGGAGTGCTTGATGGGACAGTGTAGAGAGAGCTTTACTCTGTATCTAACCCGTGCTGTACCTGCCCTGGGAGTGCTTGATGGGACAGTGTAGAGGGAGCTTTACTCTGTATCTAACCCGTGCTGTACCTGCCCTGGGAGTGTTTGATGGGACAGTGTAGAGGGAGCTTTACTCTGCATCTAACCAGTGTTGTAACCGGCCTGGGAGTGCACGATGCTGACAGTGTTGCCTGAAACACTTGAGAAGCACAAACAAAACGAAATTACAAAAAAAAAATCTCAACCCCAAACAAAAATCTCAAAAATATCTCGGCGACCACATCTCTGTCAATTCCGATCCGTTTGCGTCCAATAGGAAACTGCTGATTGCTTTCACAGCTGAATTTATTCAAGGCGTTCACTGATGCTAACGTTAACGTTCCTTTATCCGGGCCCATTAACTTGGCCCTGGTTTTTTTTTTGTTGTGACAAGATCTTCGAAAGCGCACGGGTCAAACTCTCAAGTGTGTGCCTAAGCATGTGAAAAACAAACAGCGGAACACAACATCCGAACCAGCGGCCACTAAAGCTGGCCAGCTAAGTAAACCTATCTGTGGAATGTGTTGCCTGTTCCTTTCGGGAGTGGTGCTGGCCCTCCGTCGGTTGTATCGGAATGTCGGGTTACAAAAAAAAAGCCACAAGATTAAAATAAAAGGATTAAGAAGGAATTCTGTTTGATGTTCAGAGTACTTTAACCTTCCTATTCTTTCCCAGGTGTTTGAATAATATATTTTTTTAAACTTTCAACTGAATGCAATAAGGTGAGTTCATCCCGAGCACTTTACAAATCAGGCCATGTCTGCAAGACAAGGGGGTGTAGGAACAGACTGGTGAAAGACAAGTTCGGGGCTGGTAATTGGGGAGCGTTTCTTCACAGGGAGAGTAATCAATCGCTGCAATGGTCTCCGGGTAGGGTAGGGTTATAAAAACGCCCAATGTCATTGTTCTGTGATGGGGGTGGGTGCAGGCTGAGCTCGATGGTCCGAATGGCCTCCCTAATCTGTACTGATCTTTGTGTAAACATTTTCACTTTTTTGATCAATGGATTTAGGATGTTGAGCTTAGACTTGCAAACGTTAGCCAATGCAAAATGGGATGGAGCAGAATAGGAGTTAAAAAAAGAAAGACTTGCATTTCTATAGCGCCTTTCACAACATCCCAAAGTGCTTTACAGCCAATGAAGTACTTTTTGACGTGTAGTCACTGTTGTAATGTAGGAAATGCGGCAGCCAATTGCGCACAGCAAGCTCCCACAAACAGCAATGTGATAATGACCAGGTAATCTGTTTTTAGTGGTGGTGATTTGAGGGATAAATATTGGGCAGGACACCAGGGAGAACTCCCCTGCTCTTCTTCAAATAGTGTGACGGGATCTTTTACGTCCACCTGAGAGGGCAGATGGGGCAGGATAGTGGCAAGCTGGAGGCAGGATTGGGATGGAGGCAGGATTGGGATGGGGCAAGATAGAAGTGGGGCAGAATAGGGTCAGGACAAGATAGAACAGGGCAGGATATAAGATGGACAATAGGGGGTAGGGCAGGAGAGGTGCAGGGCAGAATAGAGGATAGCTAGGTACAGGATCGAGGCCAGACAGGACAGGTGTGAAGCAGAATAAGATACGTCTGCATAAGGGAAGGATAGGATGGGGCAGGTAAAAGGATGAATATAAATTAAATCTTCCATGAATGATATTGAAATAGGTGAAGTTGAAATTTTAATAGATCTAGGGAAACAAACAGATTGCCATGCAATGAGGAAAGATTGAATAGGCTGGGTTTGTTTTCTTTGGAACAGAGGAAGCTGAGGGGAGATTAAATATAAAATCATGAGGGGCCTAGATAGAGTGGATAGGAAGGACCTATTTCCCTTAGCAGAGAGGTAAATAACCAGGGGGCATAGATTTAAAGTAATTGGTAGAACGATTCGAGGGGAATTGAGGAGAACTTTTGTCACCCAGAGGGTGGTGGGGGTCTGGAACTCACTGCCTGAAAGGGTGGTAGAGGCAGAAACCCTCATCACATTTAAAAAGTACTTGGATATGCACTCGAAGTGCCGTAACCTACAGGGCTACGGACCAAGAGCTGGACAGTGGGATTAGGGTGGAGAGCTCTTTTTCAGCCAGCACAGACACGATCGGCCGAATGGCCTCCTTCTGTGCCATAAATTTCCATGATTCTATGAATTCTTCTTCACATAGAGAGTGATCAACAGTTGGCGTGAACTCAAGGTAAGGTAGTGGAAGTGAAATCCCTGGGATCATTTACGAAACTGTTGGATGTTGGGACTGTAGAGTGTTTTTGGAGGGATGAGCCAACATCGGTCAAATGGACTTCCTCGTCTCTATCTATCTTATGACCCACTCAACTCGAGATAATGGGGTTCTGACGAAAGGTCATCAACCGGAAACGTTAACTCTTGTTTCTCTCTCCACAGATGCTGCCTGACCTGCTGAGTATTACCAGCATTTTCTGTTTTTATTCTAGATAATGGGGAGGCCGAATCAGCGATAGAAAGCTTCATACTGGCAAACCGCACGGTTTTAGCTGGTTAAATTGTAGCAGTATCCCTAACCACACTTGGTGAACCCGAAGGTTTGGCTTCTAGGTCAGCCGTGGCTCAGCGGGTAGCACGCTCGTCTCTGAGGCAGAACGGTTGTGGGTTCGAGTCCCACCTCACGAGACTTGAGCACATAATCCAGGCTGACACTCCAGTGCAGAACTGAGGGAGCGCTGCACTGTCGGAGGTGATGTCTTTTGGATGAGACGTTAAACCGAGGCCCCCCCTCAGGTGGATGTAAAAGATCCCGCGGCCGCTATTTGGAAGAAGAGCAGGGGAGTTCTCCCCGGTGTCCTGGGCTAATATTTATCCCTCAACCAACATCACTAAAACAGATTAGCTAGTAATTTTCTCATGATTGAGAGTACGAGGGAAAGTGAGTGAGTGTGTTACAGGTGGGGAGATTTTGTGTGTGTGTGTGTGTGTGTGTACCTGTGCCTCCACACACACGATGAACAATTGGAGTAAGGAAAGATTAAAGTGTGCCTGCATGTTGCAAGAAGATGAAAAGGAATGTAAAAGTGAATTCAGCGACAGCGAGATGCATTATTGATGGACTACAAGATATGGGTTCCTTTAATCTGTCCTCAGAGATGGGTCCTGTGCACAAAGCGAGGGAAAGAAAATTTTTTCGACAGCAATAACCCGGGAGACCTTCAAAGGCGCCGTTATCTACCGCCCCTTGTTACAATTTATTTCAATGTTCAAGTTGCTTTTTATATTTTTCTGCCGTCTTATTAATCACTTCTGCTTTGATCTGCCGGCAGTACTTAACAGGATTGGAGTCAGCGCTAAGTGGTTCAGATACAATGGTTTAGCAGTCCGTGTCTTAAGCTCGCCATCGAGGACGCTGTTTGTTCCAGGATCCCCCCCACCTCCACCCCCACCCAACAAGTGCTGGCGGGTGCAGTCACGCCTGACTATCCCTTTGAACGTGATCGCAGGAACGATAAGGTACAAAAATACTTGCATTCTGTACAGCGTCTTTACCACATTGTTTCGGTAGCATAGGAGCAGCAGTCGGCCATACGGCCCCTCGAGCCTGTTCCGTCATTCAATTAGATCATGGCTGATCATCGACCTCAACTCCACTTTCCCGCCTGATCTCCATATCCCTTGATTTCCCTAGAGTCCAAAAATCTATTGATCTCAGCCTTGAATATACTCAAAGACTCAGCATTCACAGCACTCTGGGGTAGAGAATTCCAAAGATTTATAACAGTCTGAGTGAAGAAATTCCTCCTCATCTCAGTCCTAAATGGCAGATCCCTTATCCTGAGACTATGCCCCCTAGTTCAAGACTCCCCAGCCTCTTGGCATCTACCCTGTCAGTCCCCCTCAGAATCATATATGTTTCAATGAGATCACCTCTCATTCTTCTAAACTCCAGAGAGTAGAGGGCCAATCTACTCAATCTCTCCTCATAGGACAACCCCCTCATCCCAGAAATCAATCTAGTGAACCTTCGTTTCACCCCGGCTAAGGTTCGCCATGGCACTATTTTGAAGAAGGGCAGGGGAGTTCTCCCCGGTGTCCTGGCCAATATTTATCCCTCAATCAACATCAAAACCAGATTATCTGCTCATCATCACGGGCAACACGGTGGCATAGTGGTTAGCACTGGTGCCTCACAGCGCCAGAGACCCGGGTTCGAATCTGACCTCGGGTGACTGTCTGTGTGGAGTTTGCACATTCTCCCCGTGTCTGCGTGGGTTTCCTCCGGGTGCTCCGGTTTCCTCCCACTGTCCAAAAATGTGCGGGTTAGGTTGATTTGGCTATGATAAATTGACCCTTAGTGTTAGGGGGGGATTAAATATGTGGGGTTATGGGGATAGGATGGGATATGTTAGGGGGAATTAAATACGTGGGGTTACAGCGGTCGGGTGGGATATGTGTACTGTGGGGATTAAAGCAGGGACAGGGTACTGGATTTGAATGATCAGCCATGATCGTATTGAATGGTGGTGCAGGCTCGACGGGCCGAATGGCCTACTCCTGCTCCTAGATTCTATGTTTCTATTATCGCATTGCTGTTGGCATGATCTTGCTGTGCGCAACTTAGCTGCCGCGTTTCCTACATTACAACAGTGACTACACTTCAAAAGTACTTTGTTGGCTGTAAAACCCTTTGTGACATCCTGAGGTTGTGAAAGGCGCTGTAGAAATACAAGTCCTTCTTTCTTCCATATACCTTCTGTCTTCGGAATACCAGGATTGAGCAGTTACTGAATGCTCCCACCGGATGGTGCTCTAAACATGCACAATAGAATTTGGTCTTAATTTTTTTTTTCCTAATTCTAGCAGGTACGACCGGCTCTTTATCGCGCCCCCCCACCCACCCCCCCCTCTCCTGTATTAGCAGTCGACTTGTGCTAAGAAATAAGGCAATGTGTCAGGCTATTTATTCTGAACTGTCATTTCGTGTCAGGAGTGAGAGGCACAAAGGAAGTGAAATTACTGGCCCGGAATTTACGGGGCCTATGACAGCGTACAAGCCATCGTAAGTGCTGTGAAAGGCCCCGCACGTGCAAATGTGCAAAAACCTGGAACTTGCAGATCTGTCCAGTTTCTCCTCGACAGATCGTGCCCATCCGCTGTAAATTCACTTCCGCTGGCTCAGGGCTGGGGCTATTTGCCTAAGGCCGCCTTTTACCTGCGTAAGGGTTAAAACAAATGTTACATTCACTTACATTTAAAATTAGTTTAGGTTATTTTAGTCCCGTTTAAATTTATTTTTCAAAAAATGTAAATTTTTATTTTAAATGTTTAATTAAAGGGTATTTTAATTAATTTTGAACCTGTGATTATTTTTTTAAATTTCAGTGTTGTGAAATTGTATTTTTTTTTCCGGTGATTTCTATTATGCTGATGGGGATTCCGTACATAAATGGGATCCCCATAAGCATCATAGGTCATTGGTTAGCCTGACCCACGTGCGGGCCTTGAGAACCGCCTGCGCACCCGGGATACGTGGGCCTTTACGCAGGCGTACGCCTGCAGGCCCAGGATCGCAAGAGTCCGAAGCTCTGGAGACACAAGGTAAGTACACAGTTTTCTTGCCGTTCAGAGGCATACGCGGGCGGCAAGCCTCCGACCGCAATTTCCAGGCCACGATGTTTCAATACACTGTCTGTGAATCTCATTCCCTGAAAACTGGCGCCATCTCGTGGTCCTCTGGGAAATAACAAAAACTCGGACGTGCTCAGAAAGAAAGTAAGACTTACATTTATATAGCACCTTTCACAATCTCAGGACACCCCAAAGTGCTTTGCAGCCAATGAAATACTGTTGAAATAAAAACAGAAAATGCTGGAAACACTCAGCAGGTCAGGCAGCATCTGTGGAGCGAGAGAAACAGAGTTAACGTTTCAGGTCGATGACCTTTCGTCAGACGTTGTAATAAGCAGTTTTAAAATATATCAATGCAACAAGAGCGGTTTAGCACCCAAGGGACCAAAATTTGAATCTGAGTCTCTCTCACTCATCTGCACTCGGGCTTTTTACTTGGGGTTAAATGTAAAAAAAAAGTATTAAAGTGTACGGTGGCGGACTGGTTATATTACTGGACTAGTAATCTAGAGTAAAATAAAAACAGAGACTACTGGAAACGCTCAGCGGGTCAGCCAGCATCTGCGGAGAGACAAACAGAGTTAACGTTTCAGGTCGATGACCTTTCATCAGAACTGGAAAAAGTTAGAGATGTAACAGGTTTTAAGCAGTGCAGTGGCAGGGAAAGGGGGGCGGGGAGGAAAGAACAAAAACAAAATACTGCGGATGCTGGAAATACTGGAAATACTCAGCAGGTCAGGAAGCATCTGTGGAGAGAGAAACAATAGTTTTTGAAGTGTAGTCACTGTTGTAATGTAGGAAATGCTGCAGCCAATTTGCGCACAGCAAGCTCCCACAAACAGCAATGTGATAAGGACCAGATAATCCGTTTTTAGTGATGTTGATTGAGGGATAAATATTGGTCAGGACACAGAGGAGAACTCCCCTGCTCTTCTTCAAAATAGTGCAATGGGATCTTTTACCTGAGAGGGCAGACAGGGTTTAACGCCTCATCTGAAAGACGACATAGAAACATAGAAGATAGGAGCAGGAGTAGGCCATTCAGCTCCTCGAGCCTGCACCGCCATTCAATGAGATCATGGCTGATCATCCAAATTCAGTACCCTGTCCCCGCCTTCTCTCCATATCCCTTGATCCCTTTAGTTTTAAGAAATATATCTAACTCCTTCTTGAATATATTTAATGAATTGGCCTCTACTGCCTTCTGTGGTAGAGAATTCCACAGGTTCATCACTCTCTGGGTGAAGAAATTCCTCCTCATCTCAGTCCTAAATGGCTTACCCCTTATCTTTAGACTGTGACCCCTGGTTCTGGACTCCCCGGCCATCGGGAATATCCTTCCTGCATCTAGTCTGTCTAGTCCTGTTAGAATTTTATAAGTTTCAATGAGATCCCCTCTCATTCTTCTAAACTCCAGTGAGTATAAGCCCAATCGACCCAATCTCTCCTCATACGCCATTCCTGCCATCCCGGGTATCAGCCTGGTGAATCTTCGCTGCACTCCCTCCATGGCAAGAACATCCTTCCTCAGATAAGGCGACCAAAACTGCACACAATACTCAAGATGTGGTCTCACCAAGGCCCTGTACAACTGCAGCAAGACATCCTTGTTCCTGTACTCGAACCCTTTCGCTACGAAGGCCAACATACCATTTGCCTTCTTAACCGCCTGCTGCA
The DNA here is from genome assembly GCA_030390025.1 of Squalus acanthias. Classification (NCBI taxonomy): domain Eukaryota; kingdom Metazoa; phylum Chordata; class Chondrichthyes; order Squaliformes; family Squalidae; genus Squalus; species Squalus acanthias. The sequence goes on along the minus strand of CM059426.1, from coordinate 10,538,708 downwards.
CCTGCATGCTTACCTTCAGCGATTGGTGCACAAGGACACCCAGGTCTCGTTGCACTTCCCCTTCTCCCAATCTATTGCCATTCAGATAATAATCTGCCTTCCTGTTTTTGACACCAAAGTGGATAACCTCGCATTTATCCACATTATATTGCATCTGCCATGCTTCTGCCCAATCACCCAACCTGTCCAAATCATACTGGAGTTTCTTGGCATCCTCCTCACGGCACACACTCCCACCCAGCTTTGTGTCGTCTGCAAACTTGGAGATATTACATCCAATTCCATCATCCAGATCATTAATATATATTGTGCATAGCTGGGGTCCTAGGACCGATCCCTGCGGTACCCCACTAGTCACCGCCTGCCACTCGGAAAAAGACCCATTTATTCCAACTCTTTGCTTTCTGTCTGCCAACCAGTTCTCTATCCAAGTCAATACCTTGCCCCCAATCCCATGTGCCTTAACTTTACACGCTAATCTCTTATGCGGGACCTTATCGAAAGCCTTCTGAAAGTCCAAATACACCACATCCACTGGTTCTCCCTTATCCATTTTACCAGTTACATCCTCAAAAAATTCCAGTAGATTAGTCAAGCACGATTTGCCTTTTGTAAATCCATGTTGACTTTGTCCGATCCTGTCACTGTTTTCCAAGTGCTCTGCTATTACATCTTTTATAATGGACTCTAGCATTTTCCCCACTACCGATGTCAGGCTTACTGGTCTGTAATTCCCCGTTTTCTCTCTACCACCATTTTTTGAATAGTGGGGTAACATTAGCTACCCTCCAATCCATGGGAACTGTTCCAGAGTCTATAGAATTTTGGAAGATGACCAGCAATGCATCTACTATTTCTAGGGCCACTTCCTTAAGTACCCTAGGATGTAGATTATCAGGCCCTGGGGATTTATCGGCCTTCAATCCCGTCAATTTCCATAACACTATTTCCCTACAAATACTGATTTCTTTCAGTTCCTCCTTCTCATTAGACCCTATGTTCCCCGACATCTCTGGGAGGTTATTTGTGTCCTCCTTTGTGACACCTCCGACAATGCAGCACCCCCTCAGTCCTGCACTGGAGTGTCAGCCCAGATAACGTGAATGATCAGCCTGCGATTGCAAGGGGAAGGAACAAGTAGAGGTGTGGGGAGTGGATGAACCGCAGGATACAATGGCCCAGGCACTGCGGAGCATGACGAGGCTGGGGAAGGATTCGTGGAGGAGGAAAAGGAAGTCAATTCACAGTAGCACAGATCGATAAGGGTGAGGGCGTATAGCGGTGAGGAATGTAAACCAATAGATGTGAGGCGGCGATGGTGGTGAGGGGACGATAGGGGTTGACGGGCAATATGGGTAAGGGTGTGATGGGGCTTAGGCTTGTGAGGCAATAGATGTTTTTTTTTATTCGTTTTTTTTTATGGGATGTGAGCGTCGCTGGCAATGCCAGCATTTATTGCCCATCCCTAATTGCCCTTGAGAAGGTGGTGGTGAGCTGCCTTCTTGAACCGCTGCAGTCCGTGTGGTGAAGGTACTCCCACAGTGCTGTAGGTAGGGAGTTCCAGGATTTTGACCCAGCGACGATGAAGGAACGGCAAAATACTTCTAAGTCAGGATGGTGTGTGACATGGAGGGGAACTTGGAGGTGGTGGTGTTCCCATGTTCCTGCTGCCCTTGTCCTTCTAGGTGGAAGAGGTCGCGGGTTTGGGAGGTGCTGCCGAAGAAGCCTTGGTGAGTTGCTGCAGTGCATCTTGTAGATGGTACACACTGCAGCCACGGTATGCCGGTGGTGGAGCCAGTGAATGTTTAAGGTGGTGAATGGGGTGCCAATCAAGTGGGCTGCTTTTTCCTGGATGGTGTCGAGCTTCTTGAGTGTTGTTGGAGCTGCACTCATCCAGGCAAGTGGAGAGTATTCCATCGCACTCCTTACTTGTGCCTTGTAGATGGTGGAAAGGCTTTGGGGAGTCAGGAGGTGAGACACTCGCCGCAGAATAGCCAGCCTCTGACCTGCTCTTGTAGCCACAGTATTTATGTGGCTGGTCCAGTTAAGTTTCTGGTCAATGGTGACCCCCAGGATGTTGATTGTGGGGGATTCGGCGATGGTAATGCCGTTGAATGTCAAGGGGTGGTGGTTAGACTCTCGCTTGTTGGAGATAGTCATTGCCTGGCACTTCTGTGGCGCGAATGTTACCTGCCACTTATCAGCCCAAGCCTGAACGTCGTCCAGGTCTTGCTGCATGCGGGCATGGACTGCTTCATTATCTGAGGAGTTGTGAATTGCGCTGAACACTGTGCAGTCATCAGCGAACATCCCCATTTCTGACCTTGTGAGGGGGCTATAGGGGTGAGGGGGCTTTAGGATTGAGGAATGTGAGGGGGCAATAGGAGTTGAGAAATGTGATGGGTGATAGGCATGAAAGACCAATGGGTGTGAGGGGATGATGGGCATTAAGGGGTTGGTGGAAGTGAAGAGGTCAATGGGTATATAGAGCTTTGCCCGAGAGAGAACAAATCCCAGCACCATGTCGCATCTCTCAGAAACACCACTTCACAAAATTACTTTCGTAGCGTCATCCCCAGTGTTATGCATTTGGGGCTGGATTTTGTGAATGGAGACGAGTTGGAGGTGGGACTGCTGCTTGTCATGTCAATGTCCCGCCTCCATCCTCGCCTGACCAACCAGAGGGATTTTCCCCTGATTGACCTTGTTAAGCCCGCCCTGCGGGCTCAGCAGGCCAATTAGGGAGGAAATCAGTGACAGAGCACGTCAACGTCAGACGTGCTATCTGTCAAGACTTCTTGAAAGAAGAAATGTCAGCGTTTGACAGCTCTGTGAAGCTATCAAACACTGACATTCTCTGTAGTTTGATGAGACCTTGTGTTCAGGACTCATCAAACCTTTCAACTTTGTTGATTTCACATGACTGTTGGATCGGAGGTTACAACAGCCAGTCTGTGAAATCGACAAGGAGGATGTTGGCTCTCCTGATCCAGTGCGGCTGAAGGCTGTAGGAAGAAAACAAGGTAAGTGAACATTTTAAAAAACTTATCACTCACCTTACATACTTACCACGCCACACTTGCACCCATCATTCACCTCTACACCTTACTTCCAGGTGCCTCCGACCGCCGCAGACCTCCTCCATGTCGGCGGGGTTCTCCGAGGTCGGGAAGCCTTCACCTGTGAAGGTAAAATGGCACTAATCCTTTTTTCTGCCTTTTAAGGCAATTAAAAGGATTAAATGCCTTTCCCGCCTCCAGGAGACGGGACCCGAAGCAGCACCTCTTCCCACCTCCTGGCAAAAGGGCACGGAGGCGGGATGGGGGCAGGTTTGCCATCCGCCCCCACTTTCTGCTAATTTACCGGCTGTTCTGCCTCCATGCCCGCCTCCTCGGGGCTTGGAAAATCCAGCCCTTGGACTCCTACAGGCCCTTTAAAAAAAAATCTGCTGCCTTCTCACCGGTTTGGGCAATGGTAGCCACCTTCATCGGGCAGCCTTGACGGGGGGTATCGGCAAACTGTCAAAGGGGCATCACCCAACATCTGCACACATATGCAGGTGTTCCAGCAGAGGTCACTGAACAGCAACTCTGGGCTGGATTTTCAATGACCCGTGGAGTCGGGTTTGGAGGCGTGTGGGGGGTTAAAGTTGCAGATTCGTGGGTCCCGACCCCATCCCGCCTCCAACCCACCTCCACGCAATTTTGATAAAATCGTGTGCGGTGTTCCCGACTCCGTCCCGCCTCCAAGAGGCGGGAGAGGCCATTAAAGTGCTTAACAAGCCCTAAATTGGCTCTGTAATGCCATTTTGAAACGTTTTAGCTAGTTTAACCCTTTTCTGACGTGAAGCACGCCTAATGTGAAACACGCCAGTGAAACCTGGCGGGAGCACAAGTGGATAGCTGACTATCAGCTGCAGGTCCACTATTACAACGGAGATGTGATGAAGGTAGTAGTAGTATTAGGTCTGAAAGTCGCCTCTGATGCTGCTGCATTGAATGTCTTCAGAGACTGCCGGGGCCTTTGGAGGACCTGGATGGAAAAAAAAAATCATTTTCTCTCTCTCTCTCTGAGATGCTGCTCATTTTGCATCCAGGTCCTCTCACAGCAAAGGCCAGGCAATCTCTGAGACCAGGCAGTCTCTGACCAACCTGCAATGATGACATCATCAGAGGCGACTTTCAGACTGAAACCACGAATTGGTTCATGGGTTCCCACATGCTGGAACTCAATTGCCCAATTAAGTGAAAATTCCATCAATCTCCCACATCCAATTGCAGGCGGGTGGATAACACGAAATGCGGATGACACGACCCCAACCCGCCCCAGTATCAAAATCCAGCCCATAGAGTTCAATCCATGGCTGATTGTTCCCCTCCTTAGTACAAGGCTCTCTGAAGCAAAATGTAGAGTCTAGAGAACCACCCACCCTGTCCCTGTCTCCTCAAGTTGGTAGTCCAGATTCCAATCCATGTTTTGCAGTTCAGAATCATACCGGGGCTAATAGGGTTGAATTATGAGGACAGGTTGCATAGACTAGGCTTGTAATCCCTCGAGTAGAGCAGATCAAGGGGTGATCTAATTGAGGTGTTTAAGATGATTAAAGGAGTTAATAGGGTAGAGAGAAACTATTGCTTCTGGTGGGGGAGTTCAGAAAAAGGGATCATAACCTTAAAATTAGAGCGAGGCTGTTCAGGGGTAATGTCACGAAGCACTTTTCAATACAAAGGGTAGTGGAAATCTGGAACTCTCTCCCCCAAAAAGCTGTTGAGGCTGTGGGTCAAACGAAAATTTCAGAACTGAGATTGATAGATTTTTGTTTGGCAAGGGTATTAAGGGTTACAGAATGAAGGTGGGTAGGTAGAGTTATAGAATCATAGAATGGTTACAGCACAGAAGGAGGTCATTTGGCCCGTTGAGCCTGTGCAGGCTCTCTGCAAGAGCACTTCAGCTAGTCCCACTCCCCTATCCTTTCTCCGTAGCCCTGCAAATTCTTTTCCTTCAGGTAATTAGCAATTCCCTTTTGAAAGGCACGATTTAATCTGCCTCCACCACCCTTTCAAGCAGTGCATTCCAGATCTTAACCACTCGCTGCGTAAAAAAAAGTTTTTTCTCATGTCGCATTTGGTTCTTTTGCAAATCACCTTAAATCTGTGTCCTCTGGTTCTTGACCCTTCCGCCAATGGGAACAGTTTCTCTCTATCTACTCTGTCTAGATCCCTCATGATTTTGAACACCTCTATCAAATCTCCTCTCAAACGTTTCTGCTCTAAGGAGAACAACCCCAGCTTCTCTAGTCTATTCACATAACTGAAGTCCCTCATCCCAGGAAACATTCTTGTAAATCTTTTCTGCACCCTCTCTGAGGCCTTCACATCCTTCTTAAAGTGCAGTGCCCAGAATTAGACACAATACTCCAGTTGTGGCCGAACCAGTGTTTTATAAAGATTCATCATAACTTCCTTGCTTTTGTATTCTGTGCCTCTATTTATGAATGTGAGAAGTCGCACAACACCAGGTTATAGTCCAACAGTTTTATTTGAAATCACAAGTTTTCGGAGCGCTGCTCCTTCGTCAGGTGAAGGAGCAGCGCTCCGAAAACTTGTGATTTCAAATAAAACTGTTGGACTATAACCTGGTGTTGTGCGACTTCTCACATTTGTCCACCCCAGTCCAACACCGGCATCTCCACATCATGGCTTCTATTTATGAAGCCCAGGAACCTGTAAGCTTTTTTAACTGCTTTCTCAGCCTGCTCTGCCACCTTCAACAATTTGTGCACATATTCCCCCAGCTCTCTCTGTTCCTGCACCCCCTTTAAAATTGTACCCTTTGCTTTATATTGCCTCTCCTCATTTTTCCTACCAAAATGTATCACTTTGCACTTTTCTGTGATTAAATTTCATGTGCCACGTGTCCGCCCATTCCACCAGCCTGTCTATGTCCTCTTGAAGGCTGTCACTATCCTCCTCACTGTTCACTATACCACAAGTTTTGTGTCATCTGCAAATTTTGAAATTGTGCCCTATACACCCAAGTCCAAGTCACTAATATATATCAAGAAAAGCAGTGGTCCTGGTACCGACCCCTGGGGAACACCACTGTATACTTTCCTCCAGTCCGAAAAACAACCGTTCACCACTACTCTCTCTTTCCAGTCACTTAGCCAATTTCGTAAGCCTGCTGCCACTATCTCTGTTGAGGTAGATCAGCCATGACCTAATTGAATGGAAGGAGGGGCTGAATGGCCTACTCCTGTTCCTATGATTGACACATCCATTCCACTGATTTATGCATGCTCCGGTCCATATTTTGCAACAGCTGCAATCAACCCGGGTGATTCAGACAGGAAGAAGCTGTTCAGAGAATGTGTGAGCTACAGCATTTGGATGAGGCAGAGCAGATACCAGAGCAAGCATGGCATGTGGAAGCTGAACAGTGGTGTCTCCCAACTCCTTCAATGACTTCAAGTTCCTTCTCAAGGGCTGTGGATGGGACGTTCTGTTCTAAGTGTCCAAGTCCCATTAAATTCACCCATGAGGTCAGTATTGTCTACATTCCAGTAATTTAGAAGGCAAGCATGATGGTTAAGGAATTAATTCAACTCGACTGATCTGCCCTCTCTCTAAATCCCGCAATTCCTTTTCTCCGGAAGCACACTGAATTGCCTCTTGACCCTATATCTAATGCCCACTTCAATGTATTGAATGTTCCTGACTTTTATTCCTAACTTCCTCGTGTTTAACTTGTGGTATTTGAACCCATCACAATAACCATCATTTTCCACTTCCCCCCCCCCCCCCCCCCCCACCGGTTTTAAGTAATAGCCCCTTCCTGGATATTTTTAGCCCCCCATGAAAAGCCCATTTGGGCCAATTGGTCTATGCCAGTGTTTATGCTCTACATGAGCCTCCTCCCACCTCTCTTCACCTACTCCTATCAGCATATCCTATTCCTTTCTCCCTCATGTGTTTATCTAGCTTCCCCTTAAATGCATCTATGCTATTCGCCTCAACCACTCCCTGTGGTAGCGAGCTCCATATTCTAACCACTTTCTGGGTAAAGAAGTTTCTCCTAAATTCCCTATTGGATTTATTAGTGACTATCTTATATTTATGGCCTCTAGTTCTGGCCTCCCCTGCAGGTGGAAACATAGAATCATAGAATGCTTACAGCACGGAAGGCGGCCATTCGGCCCGTCGAGCCAGTGCCGGCTCTCTGCAAGAGCACTTCAGCTAGTCCCACTCCCCGCCCTTTCCCTGTAGCCCTGCAAATTTCTTTCCTTCAGATACTTATCCAACTCCCTTTTGAAAGCTGTGATTGAATCTGCCTCCACCACCCTTTCAGGCAGTGCATTCCAGATCCTAACCACTTACTGCGTAAAATAGTTTTTTCTTACGTCGCCTTTGGTTCTTTTGCCAATCACCTTAAACCTGTGTCCTCTGGTTCTCGACCTTTCTGCCAATGGGAACAGTTTCCCTCTATCTACTCTGTCCAGACCCCTCATGATTTTGAACACCTCTATCAAATCTCCCCTCAAATCTTCTCTGCTCCAAGGAGAACAATCCCAGCTTCTCCAGTCTATCAACGTAACTGAAGTCCCTCATCCCTGGAATCATTCTCGTAAATCTTTTCTGCACCCTCTCTAAGGCCTTCACATCCTTCCTAAAGTGTGGTGCCCAGAATTGGACACAGTACTCCAGTTGGGGCCGAACCAGTGTTTTATACAGGTTCATCTTAATTTCCACACTTTTGTACTCTATACCTCTATGAAGCCCAGGATCCCATAAGCCTTTTTAACTGCTTTCTCAACCTGCCCTGCCACCTTCAACGATTCGTGCACAAATACCCCTAGGTCTCTCTGTTCGTGCACCCCCTTCAGGATTGTACCATTTAGATTATGGGCCAGAAATTCAGCTCTTGTCGGGTGAGTATGCGCTGTGTACTCACCCGTAAGGCCACCTGAAGTGCCGGTTTCACGCATGCACTGCGCATGAGCGGGAAACCGAACTTCCGTTCCCCTGAAGGGAGGGGTTCAGAAGTTGAACGCGTGCGCGGGAGAGGCTGCGCACACGCAGCGAACTTTGTGTTTTTTTCCAGGTTTCTCCGTGAGGGTAAGTATGGAGAAGCTGCGCTTTTAAAAAGGAGGCGCAAGGCCTGTTTTTAACAAGGTAAGTTGTTAATTAATTACAATTTAAACATTTTTTCAACAGGTTTATCTATTTTAGATACTTTCAAGAAAGGTAAGTTTATTTTTAGCAGCGTTAAAAAGTATAATTAATTTTTTCAAAAATTTAAATTTTTGTTTAAAGTAGTTAATTTATGTAACTTATAGTTATTTTAAAAATGTGATGTTTTAAAAAAAAAAAAAAAATTATTTGAAGTTTAAGTGTGGTTTTGGGGCCGATCTCTATTCATAGATTTGACAGGTCTTCCTGTCAAATCTATGAATGAAAATGCCCAGCTCCGATTGGCTCTCCATGGCCCACGTGATCCCAGGGGACGCTTCGAACTAACTGAGCCCCTGGGATACGCAAGCAGTGCACGCCGGCAGCTGGAGGAGGCCCAGGAGCCGAAGTCCTCGTGGGCCCGAAGCACAACGGCAGGCGCGGTAGGTAAGTACGCGCGCGATGCTTGCACCCGCAGGAAGCCGGAGAGCCGAATTTCTGGCCCATTATGTCCTCTCTCATTCTTTCTACCAAAATGTATCACTTCACACTTTTCTCCATTAAATTTCGGTGCAGTATGTCTGATTGCAAGAAAAGAAAAAGGGAAGACTTGCATTTCTATAGCGCATTTCACAACCTCAGGACGTCCCAAAGCACTTTAAAGTCAATGAAGTATTTTTGAAGTGTAGTCACTGTTGTAATGTAATGTAATGTAGGAAACGCAGCAGCCAATTTTCACACAGCAAGATCCCACAAGCAGCAATGTGATAATGACCAGATAATCTGGTTTAGTGATGTTATAGAATTAATAGAATGATACAGCACAGAACGAGTTTGGCCCATTGTGCCTGTGCTGGCTCTTTGGTAAAGCTTTCCAATTAGTCCCATTTTACACCCTCCCTGCTCTTTCCCCCAGCCCTGTAATTTTTTTCCCCCTTCAGGTATTTATCTAATTTCCGTTTGCAAGTTTCTATTGAATCTGCTTCCACCGCCCTTTCAGGCAGCGCATTCCAGATCACAACAACTTGCTCTGTATAAAAATGTTTCCTCATCTCGTCTCTGGTTCTTTTGCCAATCACCTTAAATCTGTGTCCTCTAGTTACTGACCTTTCTGCCACTGGAAACAGTTCCTCATTTTTTATATCAAAACACCTCAATTTTGAACACCTCTATCAAATCTCCTAACCTTCTCTGCTTTAAGGAGAACAATCCCAGCTTCTCCACATAACTGAACTCCCTCATCCCCTGGCACCATTCTAGTAAATCTGTTCTGCACCCTTTCCAAGGCCTTGACATGATGGTTGAGGGACAAATATAGGCCAGGATACCAGGGAGAACTGCCCTGCTCTTCTTTGAAATAATGTCGTGGGATCTTTTGCGTCTACATGAGGACAGACGGGGCCTCGGTTTAACGTTTCATCTGCGGACAGCATCTCTGTCAGTGCAGCACTCCCTCAGTACTGCACTGGTGATACCCGCCCTGCTGTATGCCTCAGAGACATGGACCATGTACAGCAGGCACCTCAAAGCACTGGAGAGGTACCACCAACGCTGCCTCCGCAAGATCCTGCAAATCCATTGGCAGGATAGGTGCGCCAACGTCAGTGTTCTTGCTCAGGCCAACATCCCCAGCATCGAAGCTTTGACCACGCTCGATCAGCTCCGATGGACGGGTCACATTGTCCGCATGCCCGATACGAGACTCCCAAAACAAGCGCTCTACTCGGAGCTCCGGCACGGCAAGAGAGCCACAGGTGGGCAGAGGAAACGCTTCAAGGACACCCTCAAAGCCTCCTTGAAAAAGTGCAACATCCCCACCGACACCTGGGAATCCCTGGCCCAAGACCGCACAAAGTGAAGGAGAAGCATCCGGGAAGGCGTCGAACACCTCGAGTCTCTTTGCCGGGAGCAAGCGGAAGGAGCGCACGTCAACCCAAGCACCCCACCCACCCGCCGCTTCAACCACCGTCTGCCCCACCTGTGACAGAGACAGTAGGTCCCGCATTGGACTCATCAGTCACCTGAGAACTCATTTTTAATGTGGAAGCAAGTCATCCTCGGTTCTGAGGGACTGCCTAAGAAGAAGGAGATTGTACAGGATTCTGGTGCTGATCTCTGTGCTCTGTCTGGCTGCCCCATGCTCTGTTGCTGTATGTCTGATGGTATCATGCTATGTCTAATTGCGCTATGCTATCATGAAATCTCTTGATTGCACTGTCCCATGATGCTTATCAGATGAGACGTTAAACTGAGGCCCTGTCTTCTCTTTCGGGTGGACGTAAAAGATCCTGCGGCACTATTTCGAAGAAGAGCAGGCGAGTTCTCCCGGTGTCCTGGCCAATATTTAACCCTCAATCAGCATCACTAAAACAGATTATCTGGTCATTATCACATTGCTGTTTGTGGGAGATTGCTGTGCGCAAATTAGCTGCCGCGTTTCCTACATTACAACAGTGAGTACACTGTGCTCAGATGCACCATGCTCTGGTACTCTGTATCTGATTACACCGTGCTCAGATGCACTGCGCTCTGTCTAATTGCACCGTGCTCCGAGGCACCATGGTCTGATGTTCTGTATCTGATTGCACTGTGCTCAGATGCACCGTGCCATTGTCTCATTGGTGCAGTCAGAGACAGCAGGGTGCAATGTCACTCTACATTGCATTGCCACACTGACTGCATTAATGTCACTCCACATTGCATTGCATTAATGTCACTTCACATTGCATTGCTAGTGTATCTGCCCTGCTGTCTCTGACTGGCAATGCAATGTGGAGTGACATTGATGCAGTGTATCTGCCCTGCTGTCTCTAACTGCACCAATATCACTCCATATTGCCACAGTGTGTCTGCCCTGCTGTCTGTGAGTGCACTAATGTCACTCCACAGTGCATTGCCACAGTGTCTGCCCTGCTGTCTGTGACTGCACCAACGTCACTCTACATTGCATTGCCAGTGTGGCTACGCGTGGCGCTCTGCGCGGCATGAGCCGTGCGTGATGACGTAGAGCTGTGGCGCAGGGTGACGCATCACGATGGCGGTTGACGCTCCGATGGCGAACGCGATGCGGCTCCGGAACCAGCTGCAGACCGTCTACAAACTGGACCCGCTTCGGAACGAGGTGCGACGGGAGGGTGGCGGTGGGGAGGAGGTGTACGTTACAAAGTCTCCAGCGATCGGAGGCCGCTCGCCAGGTTCCGCTCCTCACGGCTGTTGGGGGTGGGGGAGTGGTTGTCCAGCGTCTGGGGCACCGCGCATGCGCCGTTACCTGGGCGACGGTGTGCGCCCGGCGTTCCGCGCATGCGCCTGGTCGCTACTCCAGGAACCGTGCGCATGCGCCTTGGGCAGCAAGCTTCCTGTTGGCCCTCTCCCCTTCCCAGGCAAGCGCAGGAGATGCAACACCTGCCCTTTTACCTCCTCCCTTCCCACCGTCTAAGGCCCCAAACCCTCTTTCCAGGTGGAACAGCGATTTACTTGTACTTACAATTTAGTATACTGTATTCGCTGCTCACGGTGCGGTCTCCTCGACATTGGGTGACTGCTTTGCGCAACACGTCCGTTCAGTCCGTAAGCGTGACCCCGAGCTTCCGATCGCCTGTCACTTTAATTCTCTGCTCCACTCCCACTCTGACCTCTCTGTCCTCGGCCTCTTACACTGTTCCAACAAAGCTCAATGTAAGCTCGAGGAACAGCACCGCATCTTTCGATTAGACACTTTACAGCCTTCTGGACTCAAAATCGAGTTCAACAATTTCAGACCGTAACCCCTATTTTTTCACATGGCAGCTGTTGAATATTCTGCCATTCCCATTTACACCTCTTCTAGACTTATCTTTTGTTTCTTTACTTGTCCCATTAGGATCTCCTTTTGCTTTGTGCTATCATACCTTTTTGTCATTTAATCTCTCCTGTCTGCCACCCTATCACAGACCTTCCCTTTTTGTTCTTTCCTCCTCTCCCCCTTTCCCCGCCCCTGCACGTGCTTAAAACCCGTTACATCTCTAACTTTTTCCCGTTCTGATGAAAGGCTATCGACCTGAAACGTTAACGCTGTTTCTCTCTCCACAGATGTTGCTTGACCTGCTGAGTATTTCCAGCATTTTCTGATTATATTTCTTGTTGCATACAATGTGCATGCGACTTCTTGGCAGTGCAGCTGTTTAACCCCAATTGTTTATCCAGTAGCAAACACACAGCTGGATGCAATGTAGGTCCTATGAACCATCTTATTCATTTTTAAAAAATCTTACAGCTGCATACATTCCTGTCCACTTTTTCTAGTATAAATTTCTGTGCCCACATTTATAATGCTAATTGCCTATGTCAACTTTGTCACGCTGTAATTACATAATCCTGCCACTGTTGGCGCTGCAGTATCTCCACTGGGGGAACGTGTAATTGTGCCATTCAGCCTGTTCCGCCGTTCAATTAGATCATGGCTGATCTGTTTCTTAACTCGATCTACCTGCCGTGATTCCGTATCCCTTAATATCCTTGCCTAACAAAAATCTATCAATCTCAGTTTTCAAATTTTCAATTGACCTCCAGCCTCAACAGCTTTTTGGGGAGAGAGTTCCAGATTTTCACTACCCTTTGTATGAAGAAGTGCTTCCTGACATCATCCCTGAACGGCCTGCCTCTCATTTCAGGTTTATGCCCCCTTATTCTGGACTCCCTCACCAGAGGAAATTGTTTCTCTCTCTCTACCCTATCAAATCCTTTAATCATAATCACCTCAATTAGATTTTTTTTAAATATTCGTTCATGGGATGTGGGCATCGCTTGCAAGGCCAGCATTTTTTGCCCATCCCTAGTTGCCCTTGAGAAGGTGGTGGTGAGCTGTCTTCTTGAACCGCTGCAGTCCGTGTGGTGAAGGTACTCCCACAGTGCTGTTAGGGAGGCAGTTCCAGGATTTTGACCCAACGACAATGAAGGAACGGCGATCTATTTCCAAGTCGGGATGGTGTGTGACTTGGAGGGGAACTTGGAGGTGGTGTTGTTCCCATGCACCTGCTGCCCTTGTCCTTCTAGGTGGTAGAGGTCGCAGGTTTGGGAGGTGCTGTCGAAGAGGTGCTGTCGAAGAAGTGCTATCGACTCCAGTCCCACACTAACGTGGTTGACTGTTAGCTGCCCTCCGAAGTGGCCAAGCAAGCCACTTGGGCAACTCGGGATGGGCAATAAATGTTGGCCTTGCTAGCGATGCCCACATCCCGAGAATGAATACAGTTGTTATTTTGGCTGTTACTTTCACGTCGCTGCCCTGAAAGACATCCCTTGATCTTGCCTTGAAGCTGTGCAGCCAGAACAGTAAAGACACAAGCACACATGTGTGAGAATCATAGAAATTTACCGCACAGAAGGAGGCCATTCGGCCCATCGTGTCCGTGTCGGACTTGTACATGATCGCAAATGGTTGTTCCAGTGATTCTGTCTGTCTTTCAAAATACACTACAGGCATCATTCAACAGAACCTTTCCTATTTGAAAATAGATGCTGTATTGAGGAGGAGTCAAGAGGGGCATTTTTGGTGTTGCAGGCAGTTTACAGTCTGAATTTTAAACTTTTATCCCTGTATTTTCTAGTTTTTGGTCCGTTTTCTACCCTTGCAGGGGTACAGTTCCATGGATGCAGGGTTCCCTCCCTGCGGACTCGCTGTTCAGTGTCAGCCTCGATCATGAGTTTTGGTGGGCTGTTTGACTATGGGGGGCATCACAGTTGTGCTGATCCCCTATCCTGAAGGCTCTGCCTCATGCTGAGGTGCGGCTCCATGGGTGCCCTCTGGTACCGTGCCCAAGTGGTTAATCTTTACGTGTGAGTCTAGATTGTGAGCGTTGGCAAGGTGTCCCACCACATCCAGCTGCGCTGCATTCTACCCTCGTCTGACGTCCACTGCCAGCAGGGTGGTGCTCATAGGTGTGAACCCTGGCTGGCTTGCCCTTTCCTAACCCGGGTGCTGCAGCCAGCTGTAGCACCCTCACCACCGCTCTGGTCTGTGGCGTCGTAGAATCATACAGCACAGAAGGAGGCCATTCGGCCCCTCCCTGTTTCCTGGCACAAGGCCCTGCTGTGGGTGAGTCTGAGTCTGGCTCAGTTAGAGTGCACTCTGTGGACCTGGCTGGGCGGAGTGCACTTTGAAGGGGTTGGGTGGGGGGACCTTAAGTTATTAGAAGATCTCACTCGCTGATTCTGCAGATGTCAGTGAAAAGGTGCTGGGGGGGTTGAGTCAGCAACGTTGAAAACTTACTGTAGGTCTAGGCTGGGAGGTCAGGCCTCTCTTGGCCAAAGCCCAGATGGTAGGTAACATCACATCAGAGCCCCGATTAAATCCTTGGCTTGTGCTGGTTAAGCTGGTCTCAGTTGAGGCTACAGCTAGTCTCCTCTGCTGTGGGGTCTCAGAGAATCGTAGAATCTTACAGCACGGAAGGAGGCCATCCAGTCTATTGTGCCCGTGCCGGCTCTTTGAAAGAGCTATCCAATTACTCCCACTCCCCTTGCGCTTTCCCCAGAGCCATGTAAATGTTTCCCCTTCAAGTATTTATCCAATTCCCTTTTGAAAGTTACTATTGAATCTGCTTCCACCGCCCTTTCAGGCAGCGCATTCCAGATCACAACAACTCGCTGTGTAAAATAAGAAAATCTCATCTTCCCTCTGATTCTTTTGCCAATTATCTTAAAATCTGTGTCCTCTGGTGGGGAAGAGCAAAATTAAGAGGCCATCAATAAATGATAGTCATTAATAAATCAAATAGGGAATTCAGAAGAAACTTCTTTCCCCAGAGAGTGGTGAGAATGTGGAACTCGCTACAACAAGGAAAAGTTGAGGCGAAAGGAGAGGCTAGATAAGCATATGAGGGAGAAGATAATAGAGGGTTACGCTGATAGTTAGATGAGGAAGGATGGGAGGAGGCTCGAGTGGAGCATAAACGCCGGCATGGATTGGTTGGGCCGAATGGCCTGTTTCTGTGCTGTGTCTTCTGTGTAATTCTATGGTTACTGGCCCTCCTGCCATATGGATCTGAGACATAATTGTATTTGCTTGCTTTTTAAAAAAAATTCTTGTCCTAAGAAGGTGTTGACACTGGCCTGCGATACGATCAATAGCGTGACTAGCGAGGCTGCGCTTTATCATTGGCAGGAAGAAGTAAAAGTGAAGATTAAAGACCTGAATGAACACATCGTCTGTTATCTGTGTGCTGGCTACTTCATAGATGCGACCACTATCACAGAGTGTTTACATACATGTGAGTTTTTGAAGTGAGCATTTTTATTATACAGTGAAACGCGGCCTTGGTGGAACCTTAACATTAAAGGGTGTGTTTAGAAATTCTGTGGAATGTTGGCTAGAAAATCTCGAGAGGGCAGAGTGGAGATGCAAAGAATCTTTCTGTTCACTGATTTTTCAAGTGAGGGACACTGTGCCACTGTACTTGGTGGCCACATCACCTGGTCACTGTTGAAGACTTGAATACTGCTCCCACCTCTGAGGACGTTGGTCTGACACTTCTCTTGTGTAGGCCAGAGAAATGCTCTTCCAGTCTGCTAGTCATCTACTTCTCACCCCTTGAGCCTTCCTCCACCCCCTTCTCTTTTTCTCTTCCTCGCCTCTCCTTTCTCTCACTCATCTTTCCCTCCCCACCCCCATCATAGCCTTTCTTGTTTCTCTCTGTTTTACCATTCCCACCATGGTCAGTGCTTGTTCCTTCTAAGCTCCAAATCCATCGTCCTACACTCTCTCTTCCTCCTCCCAGCATTCTCAGTTTTGAAATGAAGACTCATTGCACCCTCTTGCACGCTAACCCGCTCTTCCCAGTCCTTTAAGAACATAAGAAATAGGAGCAGGAATAGGCCACTTGGCCCCTCGAGCCTGCTCCGCCATTCAATAAGATCATGGCTGATCTTGGGCTCAAAGCTACTTCCCAGCCCGCTCCCCATAACCCTTCACTCCCTTATCTTGCAAAAATTTGTCTATCTCCACTTTAAATGTATTTAATGACCCAGCCTCCACAGCTCTCTGGGGCAGAGAATTCCACAGATTTACGACCCTCTGAGAGAAGAAGTTCCTCCTCATCTCAGTTCTAAAAGGCGACCCTTTATTCTGAGACTGTGCCCCCGAGTTCTAGATTTCCCCACGAGGGGAAACATCCTCTCTGCATCTACCCTGTCGAGCCCCCTCAGTATCTTATATGTTTTGATAAGATCACCTCTCATTCTTCTAAATTCCAATGAGTATAGGCCCAGCCTGCTCAACCTTTCCTCATAAGTCAAACCCCTCATCTCTGGAATTAACCTAGTGAATCGTCTCTGAACTGCCTCCAATGCAAGTATATCCTTCCTTAAATAAGGAGACCAAAACTGTACGCAGTATTCAAGGTGTGGTCTCACCAATATCTTGTACAGTTGTAGCAGGACTTCCCTGCTTTTATACTCCAACCCCCTTGAAATAAAGGCCAACATTCCATTTGCCTTTTTGATTACTTGCTGTACCTGCATGCTAACTTTTTGTGTTTCATGCACAAGAACCCCCAGGTCCCTCTGAACTGTAGCATTTTGTAATCTCTCTCCATTTAAATAATAGTTTGCTTTTTTATTTTTCCTGCCAAAGTGGATAACCTCGCACTTTTCCACATTATACTCCATCTGCCAAATGTTTGCCCACTCACCTAGCCTGTCTATATCCCTTTGCAGATTCTTTGAGTCCTCTGCACAACTTGCTTTCCCACCCATCTTTGTATCATCCACAAACTTGGCTACAGTACACTCGATCCCTTCATCCAAGTCATTAATGTAGATTGTAAATAGTTGGGGCCCCAGAACCGATCCTTGTGGCACCCCACTAGTTACCGTTTGCCAACAAGAAAATGACCCATTTATCCCGACTCTCTGCTTTCTGTTAGTTAGCCAATTCTCTATCCATGCTAATATATTACCCCCAACTCCGTGAGCTCTTATCATATCTTTAAAACTGTGGAGCTCCTCATAGAGTCATAGAGTTATAACGGCACAGAAGGAGGCCATTCGGCCCATCAAGTCCGTGCCGGCTCTCTGTAGAGCAATCCAGTCAGTCCCATTCCCCCGCTCTATCCCCGTAGCCCTGCAAGTTTATTTCCCTCCAGTGCCTATCCAGTCTCCCCTTGAAAACATTGAGTGTCTCTGCTTCCACCACTTCTGTCGGCAGCGAGTTCCAGGTTCTCACCACTCGTTGCGTAAAAAAGTTTTTCCTCACGTCCCCCCTGTATCTCTTGCCCAAAACCTTAAATCTGTGTCCCCTAGTCCTTGTACCATCAACTAGTGGGAACAGCCTTTCCCCGTCTAGCCTATCCAAACCCGTACACCAATCTTGTACACCTCTATCAAATCATCCCTCAACCTCCTTTGCTCTAATGAAAACAAATCCAGCTTCTCCAACCTGTCCTTGTAGCTAAGATTCCCCCATCCTCGGAACCATTCTGGTAAATCTCCTCTGCACCCTCTCAAGGGCCTTCACATCCTTCCTAAAGTGTGGTGACCAGAACTGGATGCAATACTCCAATTGTGGCCTAACCAGCGCTTTATAAAGGTTCAGCACAACTTCTCTACTTTTGTACTCAATACCTCTATTTATGAAGCCCAAGATCCCATATGCTTTGCTAACCACTCTCTCAATATGTCCTGCCACCTTCAGGGACCTATGCACATTAACTCCCAGGTCCCTCTGTCCCTGCACACTCTTCCATCTCCCTTGGTCTGCCCTTCCTGCTGCAGCCTACAAGCTTTTGGGATGTGCTGAGGACTTGAGGCACTATGTAAATAAAAGTTCTTTTTCCCTTTAAGCTTTGGGCCATGTAATCAGTAACTTATGATTTACCCTTTTTAATTCATTCACGGGATGTGGGCGTCGTTGGCAAGGCCAGCGTTTATTGCCCGTCCCTAATTGCCCTTGAGAAGGTGGTGGTGAGCCGCCTTCTTGAACTGCTGCAGTCTGTGTGGTGAAGGTGCTCCCACAGTGCTGTTAGGGAGGGAGTTCCAGGGTTTTGACCCAGCGACGGATTCTGACCCTGGCGGCTTTAGAGTGGGAGATGGTGCGATGAGTCTTGATTTATACAGTGCGGATGTAAGGAGGAGGGAGATTATGTAGGACACTGCAATTGGAGCTTGAGAGGAAATTTCAGAGGAGGAAGGACAACAGCTGTGCGTGTATGAATGCACATTGATTTCAGAAAAATGTTTTAAACGCAATCTATTCTTAATTCAAAGTCATTTAATTCAAATTATCTGTTGTTTCAAATTATTTTTCGCACTGAATTCCCATTTTGCTGTTATTTACGTTCTTAATTCAACTTTGAATTTTCAGGTAGGCTGTATAAAATAAAGTGAAAGAAAGAACTTGCATTTCTATAGCGCCTTTCATGACCTCAGGATGCCCCAAAGTGCTTTACAGCCAATGAAGTAATTTTGAAGTGTAGTCACTGTTGTAATGTGGGAAACGCAACAACCAATTTGCGCACAGCAAGCTCCCACAAACTGCAATGTGAAAATGACCAGATAATCTGTTTTAATGATGTTGGTTGAGGGATAAATATTAGCTGGGGCTAAGGGAGGGAATTCCAGAGCTTAGGGCCTCGGCAGCTGAAGGCACGGCCACCAACGTTTTTTTAAAAATTTATTCGTTCATGGGATGTGGGCGTCGCCGGGAAGGCCAGCATTTATTGCCCTCGAGAAGAACCGCTGTTCTTTTTGTAGCAGTTTGGTACAACAGAGGGCAGTTCAGAGTCCACCACATTGCTGTGGGTCTGGAGTCACACATATCGGCCAGACCGGGTAAGGACGGAAGATTCCCTTACCTAGGAGCGATTAAAATCAGGGATGCTCAAGAGGCCAGAATTAGAGGAGCGTAGAGATCTTTGGGGGCTGGGGGGCTGGTTGTGGGGCTGGAGGAGATTACCGAGATAGGGAGGGGCGAGGCCATGGAGGGATTTGAAAACAAGGATGAGAATTTTAAAATCGAGGCGCTGCTTAACCAGAGCCAATGTAGGTCAGCGAGCACAGGGGAGATGGGTGAACGGGACTTGGTACAAGTTAGGACAGGGGCAGCAGAGCTTTGGATGACCTCAAGTTTATGTAGGGTAGAATGTGGGAGGCTGGCCAGGAGTGCGTTGGAATAGTCAAGTCTAGAGGTAACAAAGGCACCTCACCTTGTTGAGCGCAAAATTTCACACAAACTTTAAAAAAAAAACTTATCTGTAAATCAATTAATATGTTCTCCATATGTGAACTTAACCTCCCATAATAAATGCAGCTGATATTGTTATGTCTTAGCAGTAACTGAATACATTGTAAATCTTAATGTAATTGTGCCTTTTATTGGTGCACTTAAATCTCCATATTTTTCTATAGAAAAGAGATGACTGTAGCAGATTTTGGGAGAGTGGTTGTGAAATTTAATCAGGGTCTGAGTTGTGGACTGTAAAAGTTCTTGCGGAGAAAACGCTGAGTAATGTTTCAAAAGAACTGTGTGAGAGAGTGGGGGGGAACAGAGTTCCTGAGCCAGGGCGACAGTTGATGGGGGTCACAACTTGTTTCAGTGGCCCCCCTGAATTAAGGGAGAAATCGGCCAGGGTTCCCGCTCGCGACTGCTATCGACATTGAGTGAGGACAACAGGCCCACGCTCAGCTCCGACACGTGATGCGATGCGATGCGATGCACGCACTTAGTACATCAACACAGACTGCTGCTGTCTTTATACACACGCGCACGCATGCACATCACACGCACTCAAGTTTGCGCACGTGCACTTGCTCTCATGCACACACCCGCTCAATGTTAATGGTCTGCAAACACCACATCAATCCGTTACACCCCATCGCCATAGCAACACCAGGAGCAACGATTGCCAAGTGGCTCCATCACACTTCCCGAATAGTTTGCCGCCACTCGTACTTGGGAGAATGAACACTTGGGTAAGGCACTGGAAGGCCGCTGGTGCCCTATGCCCAGTAAAAGGGGAAGAGGGAAACTTGTAGAGGGTGCGGGGTGGAGAGGAAGGCCCTCTCCTGTTATTTGCCCGCCCCGTCCATCGTCCTGAACTGAGAATTTGGGCAGCAGCCCAGCTCCACACTTTAGCAGCACTGTTGCCTGACGGGTGGGTTAAGATGCACGAGACCAGGTAGTGGCGACTTGACTTAGAATGATAGTCACAGGACATTCGAGGACAGCACCATGTCTGCACATGGTCTTTCTCCATGTGAGCCACCAGTCTAATCTCACTCACCCGCTCACTCCTCGTACCCTTTAATACTTCTCTCTTTTCAGGCCAATATTTAATTTCCTATTAAAAGAATTTATGGAGTCTATGTCAGTGATGTTTGTGGCAGAGAATTCCACATTCTAACCACCCTCTGTTTAAAGACTTTTTTTCCAGCCTCGCCTATAATTCTGACTGGTCCTGATTAACTCCAGTCTCTCCAAATGTTTAGTAATTTCATAGTAGCATAGGAATTGCTGGACGAAAAAAGACCAGGTCTATCTAGTTCGCCTTCTACCATCCTGGTAGTCACATGATACAACGATAATGGAGTTGTTGGCTAATCATAGCAATCAATCTCTTATCAATGAGTCTACAACAGACCCAGACACGAGGCGAGGAAAACCCCCAGTGGTGGAGAGCTTTGGGAACCAGAGGTCCAAAGTCACCTGTTCCTCCCGAGCATGCTACACTCACCACACGTCATGGCTCACATTACTCATGTATGTATCCCAAAATCTCGTATTCTAGACTTTAGTAAGACTAACTGGCATTTGATTCACCGGCTGGTCCCTGTTGTCCAGTTTGCTTATTTTTCTCCCTTGCTCTGGGAAAGGCAGCTTGGTCTCTGCCCCCCTCCATGGCGACTAAAGGAAACTGCATCAAAGGACACACAAGACAACAACAGACAGGATGGTTGCTCCTGCAAAATGGCCGACTTCTACTTGAAGCCTTCCAAACAGCCCGGATAGCTGCTGGGGCGCTAAAGTTGATGTCTGTGCCCCTAGCCTGCCTGGACATGAAGGACGCATTATTCTGCACTCCAGCTGGCCAGCCCCGAAAACTAATTCCCCTCATTTCCCACTCCCTGAAATAGCTATCCAATTCTCCTGTCATTTCTTTTTTTACACTGTTACCCATAAAGTCCTTGGGGGTAATTTTGACTTCGGGCATTAGAATATAACCGGGGATATCGGATCATCCTCCTGCTATACATCTCTCTCGATTTCCCAATGAAGTCAGTCGCCCGCTATCCATCTCTCCCGATTTCCCAATGAAGTCAATCGCCCGCTATCCATCTCTCCCGATTTCCCATTGAAGTCAATGCAAATGAAGAACGGAAGAGATGTAGAATGGGCGGCTGATCTGATGTCGCCCATTTTACACGGTCACCCGAAGTCAAAATTACCCGCTTTAAATCTAGCCTGTCTGTGCACCTTTGCTCTCTTAAACGAGAGCTTGCGTAGCCTGGTTCTAGAGTTTGTGATGATTGCAAACATATTAGCGGACGGGGAATGAAAATCATCAAACGTTCCCGCTGGAAAATTTGTGTGTGTGTTGGGACGTATAGCAAGGAATTGGTTGGGTTCAGCCGTGTAGACGAATAGCCTGGCCGTGCTCACTGTCAGGATTCACGAGGTATTAGAGGATGCCCGGAACCCAGTGAGCCAGGGACAGCACTTTCAGAAGAGTAGGCCAACGATTATTTAACTTTCTCAATAAAACCTTGATTCATGTTTTCATAGAATCACAGATGAGTACAACATAGGAGGTCATTCGGCCCATCGAGTCTGCGCCGGCTCTTTCGAAGAGCAATCCAGTTAGTCCCACTCCCCCGCTCTTTCCCCATAGCCCTGCAATTTTTTCTCCTTTTAAGTATTTCTCCAATTCCCTTTTGAAGGCTACTATTGAATCTGCATCCACCACCCGATCAGGCAGCGCATTCCAAATCCTAACCACTCGTGTTTTTCCTCATGTCGCCTCTGGTTCTTTGCCAATCACCTTAAATCTGTGCCATTGGAAACAGTTTCTCTTTATTTCCTCTATCTAAATCTTTCATGATTTTGAACACCTCTAGCAAATCTCCACTTGGCTTTCTCTGCTCTAAGGAGAACAACCCCAGCTTCTCTGGTCGATCCACGTAACTCTATTCCCTCATCCCTGGAATCATTCTAGTAAATCTCTTTACAGCATTCATTGCAGCAGTGCAGGTGCACAGCATATGAGTGGGTGGAGAGGTGATACGGAGAAGGGTTCAAGCAAAGCACAGCTGTAGTTGTTCAGTAGTTGTTGGTGCGAGGAATGCTGTGTAATACAATGGAAGAATTTCCTCCGGGGCAGTTGCTAGAAGTACAGCACTGCTGTCTCACATCAGCGTGTCTTTCTGACGGTCTTTGTCTGATCCAGTGGCTGTATTTTTCAGCTGCTGCCTGTGTACACTGGGCAGCCCAGTGGCAAGTCTGGGCATCGTAGAGGTGAATTCTTTGACTCGACGCAGTGAAGGACAGCATCAGCGTCGCGTGCCCCATAACAGATATAGCATTGTGAGAAGTCGCACAACACCAGGTTATAGTCCAACAGCTTTATTTGAAATCACAAGCTTTCGGAGCGCTGCTCCTTCGTCAGGTGAAGTGAAGAGATACATATAGGCACAGCATATATAGTCAGAGAACACGGCCAGATGATTACAGTTAATCTTTCTAACTGCCCTTTATCACACCTCGGCAGAGAGATAATCACGGCAATCAAAGGTGTGGATGGTGTCCAAACAGGTCAGTCAGGAAATCATTACATCAAAGACAATGAGGTGGGTTCACAAGGGGTCAAATGTGGCAGATGCTGGGGTCTGTATGGAAAACCAAAAACTTTTTTTGCTGGAAATCAAGTTAGTTAGTTATAACACTGCGCTTCTCCAATTCTGGCCTCTTGTGCATTCCCATTTTAATCACTCCACCATTGGCGGCCGTGTCTTCAGCTGCTGAGGCCCTAAGCTCTGGAATTCTCTCCCTAAACCTCTTCTCCTCCTCTCTCTTCCTTTTAAGGCGCTCCTTAAAACCTACCTCTTTGACCAAGCTTTTGGTCACCTGGCCTAGTATCTCCTCATGTGGCTTGGTGTCAAATTTTGTCTGATAACGCTCCTGTGAAGCGCCGTGGGACGTTGTGCCGTGCTAAAGCTGCTATGGAAATGCAAGCTGTTTTGCCTGGAGAGAGCATTTTGAGCTATTTAACGTTAGGGTAAAGTACTGGTGGCTGCAGGTCCGTCACTGGTGGCAGGAAGTGATTTGAGGGGTTGCTTTAAGGGTATCACACAAGAAATGTGTGTCTCTGCAGTAAAATACACTGGCTTAAATGTGAGTTTATTCCCCTGCTAGTGGGTCTTCCGTGGTGTTGCTCACAGTAAGTCGGATCATGCAATCTTTTCTAAGGACTAGTGTGTTATGCAGCGTAATACACAAGCTATTATATTTGCCACCTTGGAGCAGTTTCCCTGTAAAAGCCGAATGGTTCAGTGAACACAGGCTCAGGCCAACCAGAGTTTAATTGTTGGTCGGTCGGGGAACCTTTGCAGATTGGAACGTGCTTGTCAGTTTCAGGCTGCAGGTCAGAAGCACACAGCGTTTTAATATTGCTTTGCGTCTTAAATGTGACGTCCTGGATGTGTTAGATGTACAGTTTATAAAATAAGTAGTAAACCAGTACCCCTGAGAGGCCCCCGTCTGCCCTCACGGGTGGACA
Organism: Squalus acanthias; assembly: GCA_030390025.1. Classification (NCBI taxonomy): domain Eukaryota; kingdom Metazoa; phylum Chordata; class Chondrichthyes; order Squaliformes; family Squalidae; genus Squalus; species Squalus acanthias. The sequence continues at coordinate 10,514,803 of CM059426.1, read as the reverse complement.
TAAAAGATCCCATGGCACTATGCGAAGAAGTGCAGGGGAGTCCTAGCTAATCCATCGCGCAACCAGCATCACTAAAAAACAGATTATCTGGTCATTTAACACATTGCTGTTTGTGGGAGCTTGCTGTGTGCAAATTGGCTGCTGCGTTTCCTACATTACAACAGTGACTACACTTCAAAAAGTACTTCATTGGCTGTAAAGCGCTTTGTGACGTCCTGAAGTTGTGAAAGGCGCTATAGAAATGCAAGTCTTTCTTTCTACTTGTAAAAATATAACGTGAAACTGTACAGATGATGGGAAAAAAAATCTCAGACCTGAAATAAACCGGATGTTCTGGAATTACAGCAGGTCTATCAGCACGTCGGAGAGAAAGGACACTGTTGTATGTGGAGACCCTTCCGGTTGGGAAAATTTGGAACAGAGCAGGTCATTCAGCCCCTCTGGCCTGCTCCGTGTTTCCATCAGATCATAGCTGATCAGCAGCTCCATTTTCCTGCCTTTGCTCCATGTCCCTTGATACCCTTACCGAACGGGCGGTTCTGACGAAGCATCTGCCTGAAACATGAACTCGTTACTTTTTTTCCTTCAGATGCCGACTGACCTGTTTTGTATTTCCAGCATTTTCTGCTTCCCATTTTCCAGTATTTGTGGCCGTAAAATCTCAGTTCTGGTTGCTTGCAGTTCTGGACGGTGCCACCGGGTGATGCTGTTTCTCCAGAAATGGTTGTGTTTTTTACTGATGCGAGGGTGAAAGGAAAGGGAGGCGGATTGCGTCTCGGGTTAGGTTGTGGATGTTGTGCTAGGGCAGGGAAGCATTCGATCACCAATTCACTGTACTGCATACGGGGAGTTTTGATCAAGCGCTTGGGCAGGTGCTACCATTCAGTGGCATTGCTCTTCCCCAGTGACTTTAAAATTATAAGAAAAGAAAAATAAAGAAAGACTTGCATTTCTATAGCACCTTTCACAACCCCAGGATGCCCCAAAGTGCTTTACAGCCAATGAAGTAATTTTGAAGTGTAGTCACTGTTGTAATGTAGGAAACGTGACAGACAATTTGCGCACAGCAAGCTCCCACAACCAACAATGTGATAATGAACAGATAATCTGATTTTTAGTGATGTTGGTTGAGGGATAAATATTGGCCAGGACACCGGGGATAACTCCCCTGCTCTTCTTCGAAATAGTGGACGTGGGATCTTTTACATCCACCTGAGAGAGCAGACGGGGGCCTCGGTTTAATGTCTCATCCGAAAGGACGGCACCTACGACAGTGCACAGTTGTGGTCTCCTTATCTAAGGAAGGATATACTTGCCTTGGAGGCAGGTGCAACGAAGGTTCACTAGATTGATTCCTGGGATGAGGGGGCTGTCCTATAAGGAGAGATTGTGTAGAATGGGCCTATACTCTCTAGAGTTCAGAAGAATGAGAGGTGATCTCATTGAAACATACAAGATTCTGAGGGGGATTGACATGGTAGATGCTGAGAGGTTGTTTCCTCTGGCTGGAGTGTCTAGAACTAGGGGGCATAGTCTCAGGATAAGGGGTAGGCCATTTAAGACCGAGATGAGGAGGAATTTCTTCACTCAGAGGGTTGTGAATCTTTGGAATTCTCTGCCCCAGGGGGCTGTGAATGCTGAGTCTTTGAGTATATTCAAGGCTGAGATCGATAGATTTTTGGACTCTAGGGGAATCAAGGGATATGGGGATCGGGCGGGAAAGTGGAGTTGAGGTCGATGATCAGCCATGATCTCATTGAATGGCGGAGCAGGCTCGAGGGGCCGTATGGCCGACTCCTGCTCCTATTTCTTATGTTTTTATGTTCTTATGCAGCACTCCCTCAGCACTGCACTGGAGTGTCAGCCTAGATTTTTGTGCTCAAGTCTCTAGAGTGGGACTTGAACCCACAACCTTCTGACTCAGAAGAGAGTGTTACCCACTAAGCCACGGCTGACACTTATTAAAGGGTTCGATGCTTCCACTTGCGAGGGAGACCAGAACTAAAGGTGATAAATATAAGATAGTCACTAATAAATCCATTAGGGAATTCGGGAGAAACAGTTTTACCCAGAGTGTGGGGAGAATGTGGAACTCGCTACAACAATGACAACAACAGCAGCAGCTTGGTGCCTTTAACGTAGTAAAACATCCCAAGGTGCTTCACAGGAGTATTATAAGACAAAAATTTGACACCGAGCCACATAAAGAGAAATTAGGGCAGGTGACCAAAAAGCTTGGTCAAAGAGGTAGGTTTTAAGGAGCGTCTTAAAGGAGGAAAGAGAGGCGGAGAGGTTTAGGGAGGGAGTTCCAGAGCTTAGGGCCTAGGCACGGCCACTGATGGTTGAGCGATTTATAATCAGGGATGCTCAAGAGGACAGAATTTGAGGATCGCAGATATCTCGGAGGGGGTGGTGGGTGGTGGTTGTGGGGCTGGAGGAGATTAGAGATTTCTGATATGGTGTCAGCCGTGGCACAGTTGGTAGCACTCTCGCTGTTGAGTCAGAAGGCCGTGGGTTCAAGTCCCACTCCAGGAATTCAGCATGTAATCTAGGCTGATGCTCCAGGCGCAGTACTGAGGGAGTGCTGCACTGTCGGAGGTGCCGTCTTTCGGATGAGACGTTAAACCGAGGCCCCGTCTGCCCTCCCTGGTGGATATAAAAGATCCCATGGCACTATTTTGAAGAAGAGCAGGGGGAGTTTGAAGTGGTTGGGGCAAATAGCATAGATGCTGTTGAGGGGAAGCTAGATAAGCACATGAGGGGCAAAGGAATAGAAGGCTGTGTTGATGGGGTTAGATGAAGAGGGGTGGGAGGAGGCTTGTGTGGAGCATAAACACCAGCATGGACCAGTTGGGCCGAATGGCCTGTTTCTGTGCTGTAAATTCGATGTAATGTCTCAGCCTTGGTTGGCACTGGGCCATCAGTCCCCTGTTCGATTCCCGCTCCACTGTGGGTTAGCTGATCTCAACCCCACCATGGGAAAGGCCTTGCAGTTGGCGTCGGTGTTCCCATGCGCCCCCCCCCCACACCCCGGGCAAGGAGACGAATCGGTCAGCGTTCCCGCTCCTGACGGTCGTTCATTGACCTGTGCTGGAAAGTCTGCGCGTGGATGTCAGACGGGGACAGGAGCGCGCTAGGCTGTGATGCCTTCCACAGTCAAATAACCACGCCCTGGCACGTGAAGAGCTGAGCGAGGCACTGGTGAGCTGTAAGCTAGCTTGAATCAAGCATTCGGAGGCAAGAGGGTTCGGGGAGTGAACGGGAGGGAATGAGAAGTGGCAGTGGTTGACTGAGACCCGACAACCAGCTCTCCGCCCAGGCTGGGGAGTGGTGCAGAGCCTCGGAAACCTGAGGAAAGAAAGATTGGGGATATAAAATGATAACTATAAAAGAAAAGAAAGAACTTGTATTTCTATAGCACCTTTCACGACCTCGGGACGTCCCTAAGCACTTTTGAAGTGTAGTCACTGTTGTAATGTAGGAAACTCAGCAGCCAATTTGCGCACAGCAAGTTCCCACAAACAGCAATGTGATAATGACCAGATAATCTGTTTGTGATGTTGGTTGAGGGAAAAGTACTGTCCAGCACACCAGGGATAACTCCCCTGCTCTTCTTCAAAATAGTGCCATGGGATCTTTTACGTCCACCTGAGAGAGCAGACGGGGCCTCGGTTTAATGTCTCAGCAGAAAGACGGCGCCTCTGACCCTGCAGCGCTCCCTCAGTACTGCACTGGGAGTGTCAGCCTAGATTACGGGCTGAATTTCTGGAGTGGGACCGGAACCCGCAATCTCCTGTATCAGCAGCGAGAATGCGACCCACTGAGCAAGGCTGACACCATATCAGAAAACCCTCCATCATTTGCAAGCGTTTCCCATTGTTAGAAATGAAATCAATTAAGATAAAATATCGCCTATTAATGGCCAACTGGCAGAGCCCCAGGGCACTTTCAAGCCCAGAACAATGAGCCTTGGCTGCCCTCGGATACTTGACTCTGGGCCTGCCTGTTTAAAGTGCATCCGTAGGTGAGCGAACAATGGGACACAGGCAGGTGTTGCAGCATTAGGCTCAGGGATTCGAGGCAGCAGCCAACAGCTGTCAGATGAGGCGAAATGAAGTGAAAAGAAAAAGACAAGAGAAAGTGTCTTTGGATTCAAGTCCCACTCCAGGAATTGAACACACAATCCAGGCTGACACTCCAGTGCAGTACTGAGGGAGCGCTGCACTATCGGAAGTGCCGTCTTTCAGATGAGATGCTAAACCGGATGGATGCAAGAGATCCCATGGCACTATTTCGAAGAAGAACAGGGGAGTTGGTGTCCTGGCCAATAGTTATCCCTTAACAAACATCTAAAACAGAGAAATCTCAGTAAGGTCTTCACCCAAACTTTTAACCTGTCTTCAGATTCTGACAGAGCTGCTGTGTATTTCCAGCATCTTTTTTATGTTAAAAGTCTGGTATCGAAAATTGCACACAAAGTGATAATGACAGTGGATAGAGTGACTTACCTTGGAGAGGGTGCAGAGGAGATCTACTAGAATATCACCAGGGATGAGGGACTTCAGTTATGTGGGGAGACTGGAGAAGCTGGGATTGTTCTCCTTGGAGCAGAGAAGGTTAAGGAGAGATTTAGTAGAGGCATTCAAAATCATGAAGGGTTTTGCTAGAATAAATAAGGAGAAACTGTTTTCACTGGCAGGAGGGTCGGCAACCAGAGGACACAGATTCTGACGAAAGGTCACAGACCTGAAACGTTAACTCTGTTTCTCTCTTCACAGATGCTGCCGGACCTGCTGAGTATTTCCAGCATTTTCTGTTTTTATTTCAGATTTAAAATAATTGGCAAAAAAGCTAGGGGAGGGGAGATGTGGAGAATTTTTTTTTTATGCAGCGTGTTGTTGTGATCTGGAACGCGCTGCCTGAAAGGACGGTGGAAGCAGATTCAATAGTCCCTTTCAAAAGGGAATTGGATAAAAATTTACAGAGCTATGGGGGAAGAGCAGGGGAGTGGGACTAATTGGATAGCTCTTTCAAAGAGCCGGCACAGGCACGATGGGCTGAGTGGCCTCCTCCTGTGTAGTGCGATTGTATGCCTGCTGAGCAGTTTACACTGCGTGCTGAGTCCTGTGTGTGTTCTCTCTGAAAATGCCCCCTTTCTTTCCAGTCTGTAAGAGCTGCATCGTGAAGTACCTGCAGACCAGCAAATACTGCCCAATGTGCAACATCAAAATCCACGAGACGCAGCCTCTACTCAACCTGAAGCTCGATCGAGTGATGCAGGACATTGTCTACAAACTAGTGCCAGGTCTACAGGAGAGTAAGTTCATTCACCGGCTAACCACCAGTGGCTTGTGTATACCAGCCCCTCCAGCCTAGAGGTCAGAGGCTATGTGTGGCGGACCCTCAGTCAGTTATGGCGTAGAGAGGGTAAATTCTGAATGTACCACTTCAACACTTAGCCGGATAATGGGGTCAGAGGCAATGTTCGCGCTAAGCTGAGCTTTGTTCTGTGCGGCCTGTTTCTTTTAATGCGTGATCCCTTTAAATTTCTGTGCATGCTCTATTCACAATGTAAAAGCCAGTGAGCGGCCTGCGCGGGACCTTTGCGATTACCGCACGGCCGCGCACCTTAGCTGGGACATTGGTCAGAGGTCACAAGTATAGACCAGTGGAAATAAGTTTCAGTCCGATTTCAAAAGCAACTATAACGTGCAAAGAGTGATAAATATCTGGATTAATGGGCTGGGGGAGGGGATGGGGAGCAGAGATGGAGGCCAGTGTTCCTGCTCGCCTTCCCACCAGTGCCAGTACGGGAGCAGCGCGCTGATCCCCGGTCCGAGAGTTGTGCTATTTTCCATTCTGGGCCATTAACACGGCCTGGGGGCTCCCCAGCACCTGGCAGGGCCTGATGGCAGCCAAAATGGCAAGGCCTGCAGCTGCATTCCCGCCTGCCGCCCATGGAGGCCTCTCGCTGTGCAGGCCCAGCTCTGCTCTCTCGTCTCCCCCACTGGCACAATGTATGGGTGGGGTGGAGGTGGGGCAGCGATCCAGGAATAAGGGTAGACTGTTAGATGCTGGTCTGGGAGAGTCGGTGTACTGGAGGGACGAGCTTTGTTAGGCCGCACGGCCTTTCCACTTCTCTTACAGTCGCCGCCTGATTAGATTTGCCGTGTTGACTCCCCCTACCTTCCTCCCCCAGGGGTGGGGAGCTGTCACAAAGCAGTGCCATTCATATCTCTGTGACTCTCGGGCTCCCCTCTGCACAGATACTGATTCCCTTGAGGTGGGCTCCTGTGCCCCCCAGTCAGTGAGAATGCCGCCTGGTTTATATTCTGTATAAAGAGGCATTAATTTCCCCCCCCACCCCCACCCCGTCCAATTCCACAATGCCGCTTAAACTGCATGAAATGTGTTACCTTTCACAGGTGAAGAGAAGCGAATCCGAGAATTCTATCAGTCTCGAGGATTGGACAGGGTCATCCAACCAGTTAATGAAGGTATGGAATAGAGAGACAGACCGTGGCTGCTTTTACTGCGCAGGGCTTGGGCCAGAGTACAGTACACACTCACGACCCCACACACTGCAGCCAGTCAAATGTTGCGCTATAACCGGGGACTCATTAACTGCGCGCAATGCTGTCTTGTCTTTGGTCCCCCCCTCCACCCCTGGGTTGGGTCTGTGGCCTGACTTTGTTTCCCTATCTCTCCCGGAGGTGCTGATGCAGCGATACCTGGGCTGGTGGTACTTCAGTACAGGCACTGGCTTGTAAAGGTGCACGTGTATAGCCATCGGGTGAGGATAGGCGTTGCCAACCCTCCAGGATTGCCCTGGAGTCTCCAAGAATTGAAGATTAATCTCCTGGACACTGCCGCGAGCTAAAACCCAGCAAGAAAATCAAACCTTGACACATCACAATTAAAACGTTTTTCCCCCTCTCGGACCAGTAGACCTGGAACCTACATCAGATCCTGCACAGCCAATAAAAAAGCTCAGATATGGTTGACCTCTAACCTGAACATAGCCCCATGTCGATAAATCATTGAGTTTTTAGATTGTCACAAATTTTAATACTGAGCATTTTTACTCGGTATTAGTGCCCGGGGTAGGTACACACACCGACGCGAGATACAGGCACCAGGAATATCATAGGGGAAGGGGGCATTTAAAAACATTGTATTACGGGGGGATGGGAAAGGCTGCTTGATGGGACGAAAGGTCATGCGATGAAACCTCCAGGAATATGATCAGCAAGAGTTGGCAACCCTACCCGCTCCAAATAATAGGCCTCATAACAACAACCTGTGCACAAAGTCTACCACTTAACACCTCCCCCTCGCCAGCACATCACCCCCCCCCCCCCCCCCACCTCCCCTTACTCCAGTCCTGAACTCAAATTAAATGAGACTGTCCTGGGAGAGCGCACTACTCCCCTCAGATAGCAAGCCACTTGCAATTTTTTTTTTTTATAAGATGAATGAATGCTGTTTTCCTCGGCCCTCCCCAGGGCCTTCCTTCAATATTAAAAAGGCTGCGATTATTGCCTCCGTCTTTTGTTTTCTGGTCACACACACACACCCGAACATTTCCCATCGGGCCACCGTACCGGCAGCCATGGTTAGTGCGTCAGCCAGTTTTGAACATTGTTACCTCCTTTCCCCCCCCCCCCCCAGTGTTCCCTCCGAAGGTGCTGACACTTGGGAAGGGTGGTCAGGCTCCGAATGTGACCGCAGGGGGGCCACGCCGCGCCAGGTCCGCACCCTTTAACTCGCTGGCTAAAGAATAAAATGGACCACTTTTTTTTATTTTAAAACTGAAACAAAAACTAGAAACTTCTGGCAGGTCAGTCAGCATCCGGGAGTGAAAAGACAGCTTAATGTTTCGGCCGGGGCCCCTCGGGCATTCTGTGGGGCCGGCCCCACGTCAACCTGCCTTTTTTTCTTTTTCGGGTATGGACTGACCTGCTGGACGCTTCCAGCAGTTTCTCTTTTAAAAAAAAAAAAACCCCACCTAAATATTGGACTTTAGTAGCTGCCAAATAGCAGGGTGGGGCTCACGGGATTTTAGAGACTTCCGTCCCCACCCACAGAGCACTCATTCAAATCTAAAACTGAACAATTGGCCATGAAGGCTATGAGAGTTCAGAAGTCTCTGAGGAATTGGCATGTCTGTGTGTGCGTGTCTGTGTTTTTACATAGAATTACATAGAATATACAGCACAGAAACAGGCCATCCGGCCCAACCAGTCCGTGTCTGTGTTTTCGAGCCTGTGTTTTTGTGACTAAGACCGCCTATTTCCACCTGTTTAACATCGCCCGACTCCGCCCTTGCCTCAGCTCATCTGCTGCTGAAACCCTCATCCATGCCTTTGTTACCTCTAGACTTAACCATTCCAACGCACTCCTGGCCGGCCTCCCACGTTCTATCCTCCGTAAACTTGAGGTGATCCAAAACTTGGCTGCCCGTGTCCTAACTTGTACCAAGTCCCATTCACCCATCACCCCCTGTGCGCGCTGACCTACATTGACTCCCGGTTAAGCAACGCCTTGATTTTTTAAAAATTCTCATCCTTGTTTTCAAATCCCTCCATGGCCTCGCCCCTCCCTCTCTCTGTAATCTCCTCCAGCCCCACATCCCCCGAGGTATCTGCGCTCCTCTAATTCTGCCCTCTTGAGCATCCCTGATTTTAATCGCTCAACCATTGGTGGCCGTGCCTTCAGCTGCCGAGGCCCTAAGCTCTGGAATTCCCTCCCTAAACCTCCCCGTCTCTCTACCTCTCTCTCCTCCTTTTAAGACGCTCTTTGACCAAGCTTTTGGTCATCTGCCCTAATATCTACTTAATTTGTTTTATAACGCTCCTGTGAAGCACCTTGGGATGTTTTACTACGTTAAAGGTGTTATATAAAGACAAATAGTTGTTGTTGTGTCTGTGTTTTCGAGTCTGTATCTTTGTGTGTGTGTATTTGTGTCTATTTGATCAGTTTTTGCTTCTGTCTATGAATGTGATGTAAACATTTTTTCTGATTTTCCTTTGCTCCCTCAGCTATGACCCCAGATCTGGCCAGTTCTCCCTACACGACCTTCGATCACTCCAAAGCCCACTACTACAGATACGACGAGCAGGTTTCGCTGTGTTTGGAGAGGCACGGGTGAGCTTTTGAAAGGAATCACTGCTAATGGGTCCCACCACTTTTTCCTTTCCCAACGTATCAGCTCCTAGTTTGTACTTAAATAATCCGGCGAGAGCGTCTTACTTGAGAGACCGTGGAATAGGCGGTGTTGGGTGTGGTGTAGTTTGCCTGCCATTTCCTCCTCCGGGGCTGATGTAGCCTAGCGATGCTTTCTCACACCAGCCCTAAAAAGCACCCATGTGAAAGCATCTGGGAGCCCCCCATTGTGCCAGGTTGGGACAGGACCGACAGGATCGGGAGACTCTTAACGAGAAGCAGTCCTCTTTCCTGGCTGATGTGTCTTATTATTGGGAGGCCTCTCTTTTAGGGAAAGGGAGGGGGATGAGAACCTGCGAAGGGCAGGCTGGGCACGGGGTTAGCTGGGAGGTTTTGCTTCCTAACATCTGCCTTGGGTGGTGGAGAGAGGCCAGATTGTAGGCCCCAATTCGGACTTGGGGTCGTCGAAGAGTGACGATTAAAAGAAACCTCCATCAATGCTGGAAATACGCAGCAGGTTGGTCAGTGTCTGTGAAGGGAAACAACTTGTTAGTGTTTCGAGCTCAAGTCTTGCTGAGAAAGGGTTCCACTCTAAAGCTTTGGGCCTGTCTGTCCTCGCTTAATAATAGTGCTCTTCAAAATGGAAAACACAGGACAAGGGTCACTCATGGCTACCACTTTAAAATAAACACTCTGGTGACTGCATCCTTCATGGCGCAGTGAGCATGTGCCCTGTGCAGTGGTAAACTATTCCTGGCCGGTACTCCGTTACCTGACCCGCACTGAATTGGCTGATTTAGCCAAAATCTGAAGTGTTGCCATGCGTCTCAACCAATGTTCCCATTAAACTGCGCAAGCGCACAGCGCTATGCTGCTCCTGCGCAGCCAGCTCACTGGCTTTTAAATGGGAAAAACCGCACGTGCGCGGTATTTTGAATGGGTCGCGCAGCCCCTTAAAGGGGCCGCGCACCCAAAAAATTTTTTAAAGGGAACGTTGGTCACAATAACCCCCTCCTGAACTTAGGGTGAGTAAAAAAAATATTAAAAAATCAGCCAGGTCCCTCCCTGCCCGATCACTAGCCAGTTACCTCTGCTGGAAAGTGAACAAGCGTTGATGCTGGGACACGGACAGGGTCACGCTGCGCTGTGTTGTCCCCCAAGGAGGAATAGCCCACCGCCACTTACTGGCTGGGCTCTCGCAAGGAGTTTGTCACTTGGGTGAAATAGCTGCTGGCCGCTCATGGAACTGGACCCCAGCACAAGCCAGTTTATCCAGGAAAGGTGAATATTGGAGAATTTAAAAAAACAAATCGGAATAATTTGTGGTTTCTTTTATAACTGATTAAAACATTTTAATGTTAAGACACGTCGGCCGATTGTCCTCTTGCCGTGCCTAACCAGACAACGCTTAATGTTGTTGCTGAGTATGAAGGAGAGTGTTCATTTGAAGAGTGACGGATAAACTGAAGAGTTTCCCTCTTTAATTCAGACAGTGCTTATCTGATTCAGGTTGGAGCTCTGACTCTTCTACATTGTCGGGGGCAGAGAAAGACAGACTTGCATTTACATAACGCCTTATCACACCTCTCATTAACATCTCAAAGTGCTTCACCCTTCACGTGCAATGAATGACTTCAGTAACTTGCCGTGTAGGCATTTTTGTGCACAGCAAGATCTCTCAAAGGGCAAAGGAACAGTCAGCCAGTTCTTTTCATTTTGGTGCCAAGCTTGTGACCACGCCTCCTAATATCTCCTCCTTTGGCATAGCATCCATCTTTGTCTGATTACACTACACTTCTGTGAAGTGCCTTGGGACATTTTTCTAGGTTAGAGGTGCTACTTAAATGCAAGTTATTGTTTAGTTGTTGTGCCCTCTTGTCTTGGGGTATCTGAAAGTTCTGGGTTTACTGTGTTTTAAGTATCGTATACCTTTATAAGGACCCCATCTCTCTTCGTGATTAAAGAGCCCAAACTTATTAAGTTTTCCTCAACTCTTCAGTGATACCAGGATGCAGATTTATTGCTCTTCTCTACATGGCTCTCACCTACACTGGCATTTCTCTCCACTGTTTCTCTCTCCACGGATGCTGCCTGACCTGCTGAGTGTTTCCAGCATTTTCTGTTGTTATTTCTCTCCTCTACATGGCTATCACTTTTTTTTTATTCGTTCACGGGATGTGGGCGTCACTGACAAGGCCAGCATTTATTGCCCATCCCTAATTGCTTTTGATGATGAACCGCTGCAGTCCGTGTGGTGAAGGTGGCTTGCTAGGCCATTTCAGAGGGCAGTTAAGAGTCGACCACAACATGGGTATGGAGTCACATGTAGGCCAGACCAGGTAAAGACATGAGTGAACCAGTTGGGTTTTTATGACAATCCGGTAGTTTTATGGTCACCATTGCCAATACTAGCTTTTTAATTCCAGATTTATTCAATTAACTGAATTTAAATTCCCCAGCTGTCGTTGTGGGATTTGAACTCGCGTCTCTGGCTCACAAGTCCAGTAACATAATCACCATGCCACCGTACCCCTACCTGCACTGGTAGTTCTGCCCTGAACATGGCTATCACCTGCATTGATTTTAATTACTGTGTGAAGCACTTGCGGAGTGTTACCTTGACAGCAGGGAAGGGATGGGGAAGAGAGAGAAGGGCGAGTTGGCTTTGTACAGCGCAGAAGGCAGAGAGCATGTTCAATCAATACACCAAGGGGAAAAAAATGAAAAATTCCTATCGAGCGGTTTGTCTGAGTCCAGATTCATCACTCAATCTGGTGAATTTGCAGCAGCTGGAAGGCACTGGGGTCGATACTAATTTTAAAGCAATTAGTTTGGATGTGTTGCTATCAGCAAAGCTCTCGCACAAAGCTGTTGGAAACTCTGATAAACAGTTTACCAGCAGTGTTTAAGGAGGCTGGTTCTTTTTCTGCTTGCCTGCCAATAATTTCAAATTTGTTTTTCTCTTTCTTTCTGGAGGGGAACGAAACTGATCCCAGCGAAATGTCCTTTTAAAATTGCGCAGCCTTCTTCATGAGTTACCAGTTTTCCCTCATGTGTAAGGCGAGCCGGGTTAGAAGAGGCCCCTCTTCCTCTGCCCCGCCCGCCTCACCAGCGCAATTTTCAGTCGAAAAGCCGGAGGAAGAAAATGTCCCGAGTACGAGCTACATCTACCTCCGCAGCCCCACAGAGTGTGGGGGATTAGTTTCATCGCACTGCTGATTGCTCCAGAGTGACCACCAGCACCATGACTTCCATTTCAACACGTAAAGAGTGATCACATTCCCGTCTCTTCAGCTCCCGGTGTGCCGCTCCCTCCCCATCCCACGTGTAAACAGTGATCTTCATTTCCAGTCTTCCATGAGGGTGCATTCCACAATTTCTTTGCTGTTCCAATACAAATGGTGAAGCGTGCTGACTATTGCTGGGGATATGGCTCCACAGGTTCTTGCATCCCTCCAGCACCTCGCCCAAAGAAAGAACTTGCATTCATACGGCGCCTTTCACAACCTCAGGAAGTCCCAATGCGCTTCACATTCCAGCTTTTCATTCCAGATTTATTTAATTTGAATTTAAATTCCCCAGCTGCCATGGTGGGATTTGAACTCTTGTCTCCGGATCATTAGTCCAGCCACTCTGGATTACTAGTCCAGTAACATTACCACTATGCCACCGTACCTCGTTCTTTGAACTTGTTTTGGCATTTGGTGAAAGGCAAAAGAACCCGAGGGGAGATGTGAGTTGCTGCGATCGGGAATGCTCTGCCCGAAAGGGCGGGGGAAGCAGATTGAATAATAACTTTTGAAAGGGAATTGGATAAATACTTGAAAACAAAAAAAAAAATGCAGGGCTACGGGGAAAGAGCAGAGGAGTGGGACTAATTGGATAGCTCTTTCAAAGAGCCGGCGCAGGCACGGTGGGCCGAGTGGCCTCCTGTGCTGTATCATTCTATGAGTTAAGGTGCTTTCCTCAAGATAGGGAATCGGCCTCTGGTTTGCTGCAGGTTTCAACCACTGATTTACACTGCCTCTTCCAAACCCGATCTTACTTCCTGTAAATCAGTTTCAAGTCTTTAAGTCTGATCAGTACTTTATTGGCCTGAATAGCTGAAGATCGCGTTTACGCTGCTGCTGAGAGTCTTACTTTCACTGTTACTTTAAAAAAAAATGTTTTTGTTCTTGAGATGTGGATTGCACGACAAAGCAATATTTATTGCCCATCCCTGTTTGTCGTGAGGGCATTAAGATTCGGCCACACAGTGTGGGACTGGAGTCACATGTAGGCCAGACCAGGTAGGGGTGGCAGGATCCCTGAAAGGACGTTAATGAAACAGTTGAATTTATAGATTACAACAGTGACCACACTTCAAAAAGTACTTCATTGGCTGTAAAGCGCTTTGGGATGTCCTGAGGTCGTGAAAGGCGTTATAGAAATGCAAGTTCTTTCATTTTTCTATACAACAGTCCCGCAGTTTACAGGGTCATTTTTGTAGTGCCAACCTCAAAATGACCAGTTGATTGAATTCAGTTTCATAACTTGCCATGGTGGGATTTGACTCTCAACCTCTGGGTTGCTCGTCCAGTAACCACTACCCTGTGTAATCCACAATCTGTCGTCAAAGATAGAGAGAAAGAAAGAACTCTCATTTATATAACGCCTTTCACGACCTCAGGACATTCCGAAGCCCTTTACAGCCAATGAAGTACTTTTGAAGTGTGATAACTATTGTAATGTAGGAAACGCGGCAGCCAATTTGCACACAGCGAGGTCCCACAAACAGCACTGTGATAATGATCAGATAATCTGAATTTTTAGGTGTTGGTTGAGGGATAAGTATTGGCCAGGACACTGGGGTGAACTCCTCTGCTCTTCTTCGAAATAGTGCCATGGGATCTTTTATGTCCACCTGAGAGGGCAGACAGGTCCTCGGTTTAACATCTCATCCGAAAAGAATCCCTGTTCACACAGGGAACCTAGCAGGAGCTGCTTCGCTGTGGTGCTAAAGTTGTTAGCCTTGGCTCATTGTCAGTTTTGGTTTAGTGGTAGTCAGGTCAAGCTCCACTTTCTTTCTTAATATTAGCGTGTAAATGTACCCTTAATTCCATCCAGGTGCCACAGCAAACTAGCACAAACTAAAGCACGGGTTATAAGGGATTGATAAGCGAGCAAGTAAGGGAATAGCTCAGTACCAAATTTCATCAGAGATATCGAGTTAACACTTCCACCAAAATAATGAGAATTGATGTTGGCTGTTTTATTCATGAAACAGGGTAACCTTGTTCTGACTCGGGCAGTCTGATGTAAATCTGCTTATTATTCAACTATTGCACATGGGATAAAATTTTGCGCAAAATAAAAAACAATTAGGGGGTCACCGTGGTCTGACTGATCAGCCGCATTCTGAGTTTATTGTGAGCGTATTAAGAAAATAATTCACTTTGTAACCATTTTTGCTGCAGGTTCTGCACTAGGAGGTGAACCTCATTTGAATTTTGTATTTGTTCTTCCCCAAGCGCCACGATGATTTCAGCCTGAGAGAGCGACCCAGCTTTCAAGCCGCTGCTTTCTTTATTTCTTTTTTTTTGTGCGCTTCTCCCCTCCAATTTCTTCCCTCTCGCACCCGAAAATGCCACCTATTTCAAGGGGATAGAGTATAAAAGTAGGGAAGTCTTGCTACAACTGTACAAGGCGCTGGTGAGATCACACCTAGAGTACTGCGTACGGATTTGGTCCCCTTATTTAAGGAAGGATGTAAATGCGTTGGAAGCAGTTCAGAGAAGGTTGACTTGACTAATACCTGGAATGGGCGGGTTGTCTTATGAGGAAAGGTTGGGCCTATACTCATTGGCGTTTAGAAGAATGAGAGGTGATCTTATTGAAACATATAAGATTCTGAGGGGACTTGACAGGGTAGACGCTGAGAGGATGTTTCCCCTCGTGGGGGAATCTAGAACAAGGGGGCATAGTCTCAGAATAAGGGGTCGCCTATTTAAGACGGAGATGAGGAGGAATTTCTTCTCTCAGAGGGTCGGGAATCTTTGGAATTCTTTACCCCAGAGAGCTGTGGAAGCTGAGTCATTGAATATATTCAAGGCTGAGCTAGACAGACAGACTTTTGAGCAACAGGGGAGTCAAGGGTTATGGGGAGCGGGCAGGAAAGTGAAGTTGAGGCCAAAATCGGATTAGCCATGATCTCATTAAATGACCGAGCAGGCTCGAGGGGCCGAATGGCCTGCTCCTGCTACTATTTCTTATGTTCTATTAACTGGGGTATGTCTCCCCTGAGTGCCAGCATTGCACAAGTGCCCATTCATCATGTGTAGACCTAAGTACAGCGGGCATCGACGGTGGGAAGCCCGTCACAGCCAAGCCCAATCCAGTTTGCACCCGATCCACCATCGGTACTGGCAGCTCCCAACCCATAGTTGGTACTGGGAGCTCCAGATTCGCCGTTTGTACTGGGAGCTCCAGATTCGCCATTGGTACTGGGAGCTCCCAATCCACCGTTTGTACTGGGAGCTCCAATCCACCGTTGGTACTGGGAGCTCCCAATCCACCGTTGGTACTGGGAGCTCCCAATCCACCGTTGGTACTGGGAGCTCCCAATCCACCGTTGGTACTGGGAGCTCCCAATCCACCGTTGGTACTGGGAGCTCCCAATCCACCGTTGGTACTGGGAGCTCCCAATCCACCGTTGGTACTGGGAGCTCCCAATCCACCGTTTGTACTGGGAGCTCCTGATTCACCATTGTTACTGGGAGCTCCCAATCCATAGTTGGTACTGGGAGCTCCCAATCCACTGTTTGTACTGGGAGCTCCCAATCCACTGTTTGTACTGGGAGCTCCCAATCCACCATTTGTACTGGGAGCTCCCAATCCACCATTTTTACTGGGAGCTCCCAATCCACCATTTGTACTGGGAGCTCCCAATCCACCGTTGGTACTGGGAGCTCCCAATCCACCGTTTGTACTGGGAGCTCCCAATCCACCGTTTGTACTGGGAGCTCCCAATCCACCGTTTGTACTGGGAGCTCCCAATCCACCGTTGGTACTGGGAGCTCCCAATCCACCATTTGTACTGGGAGCTCCCAATCCACCGTTGGTACTGGGAGCTCCTGATTCACCGTTGGTACTGGGGAGCTCCCAATCCATCGTTTGTACTGGGAGCTCCTGATTCACCGTTTGTACTGGGAGCTCCCAATCCACCGTTGGTACTGGGAGCTCCCAATCCACCGTTGGTACTGGGAGCTCCCAATCCACCGTTGTACTGGGAGCTCCCGATTCACCGTTTGTACTGGGAGCTCCCAATCCACCGTTGGTACTGGGAGCTCCTGATTCGCCATTGTTACTGGGAGCTCCCAATCCACTTGTAGGTACTGGGAGCACCTGCTCTACCTTGTAAAACGCGCTGAGCTGGTTAACTTTAAATTATGATGCAAAGTAGCACTGTGACGCAAATGCATGGCTGCACAGGACCTGCTTGGCTTCAAGATTTTGTGGCGTACCTTCCCAGTGCGCACACCAGCAGTGCCAGTAAGAGGGACCCGCACATGTGCTGGGCATAAGAACATAAGAACATAAGAAATAGGAGCAGGAGTAGGCCAATCGGCCCCTCGAGCCTGCTCCGCCATTCAATAAGATCATGGCTGATCTGATCCTAACCGCCAATCTACTATCTATCACAGAACCATCTCCTGCATCTAACAGAATTGCACACACGAAATAGGAGCAGAATCAGGCTACACAGTCCCTGGGCCCGCTCCACTACCCACAGGGCCATGACCGATCCGAACCTAGACTCATGTCCAAATTCCTGCCCGCTCCCCGTAACCCTTAATGCCCTTTACTTCTAGGAAACTGTCTATTTCTGTTTTAAATTTAATTAATGTTGTAGCTTCTACAGCTTTTTGTGGCAGCATATTCCATGGACCTACCACCCTCTGAGTGAAGTAGTTCCTCCTCATCTCAGTTTTGAAAGAGCAGCCCCTTATTCTAAGACTATGTCCCCTAGTTCTCGTCTCACCCGTCATCGGGAACATCCTCCCCGCATCCACCCGATCCAACCCCTTCACAATCTTATATGTTTCAATAAGATCGCCTCTCATTCTTCTGAACTCCAATGAGTAGAGTCCCAATCTACCCAACCTCTCCTCATATGACCACCCCCTCATCCCCGGGATTAACCGAGTGAACCTTTTTTGCACTGCCTCGAGAGCAAGGATGTCTTTCCTTAAGTAAGGACACCAAAACTGTATGCAGTATTCCAGGTGCGGTCTCACCAATACCTTGTACAACTGAAGCAATACCTCCCTATTTTTATATTCTATCCCCCTAGCAATGAAAGCCAACATTCCATTTGCCTTCTTAATCACTTGCTGCACCTGCATACTAACCTTTTGACCAGGGGCAGGTCTAGACAGAGATACCATAAATCCAGGCCCAGTCGCACTGCGGTACCACAGTCAGATTGTCCCATCAGATGCCCAGAACACACACATTGCTAAACTTGTGGGGCTTTTCTTTGTATTGAGTGCTGTCCCTTGGAAGGTGCTGTGCAATTATGAATGATATGGCCTGTACGTTGACTGATGCGTTTTTCATTTTGGGTCCTGCAGCTCCTCCCTGGGAAAAGAGAAGGGGAAACTGGTGTTACAGGTAAGACGCTGAGCTTGGTCCATATTGGTTAAGAAAGACTTAACAGTTACCGTTATGTGCCCTCGTGCTGCTTTTACCTTAACATCTAACTCGCACCAAGTCCCATTCACCCATCTCTCCTGTGCTTGCTGACCAATATTGGCTCCCAATCCGGGAACATCTCGATTTAAAAAAAATATTTCATCCTTGTGTTCAAGTCCCTCCATGGCCTCGCCCCTCCCTATCTTTGTAACCTCCTCCAGCCCTACAACCTCCCGAGATCTCTGCGCTCCTCCAATTCTGGCCTCTTGCGCATTCCCGATTTCCATCGCTCTACCATTGGCGGCCGTGCTTTCAGCCTTCAAGGCCCTAAGCTCTGGAATTCCCTCCTTAAACCTCTCTACCTCACTCTCCTGCTTAAGATGCTCCTTAAAACCTACCTCTTTGACCAAGCTTTTGGTCACCTGTTCTAATATCTCCTTATGTGGCTCGGTGTCAAATTCCTATGAAGCGCCTTGGGACATTTTACTATGTTAAAGGCACTGTCTAAACGCAAGTTGTCGTTGCTGTATGTTGCCGGCAGTTGTCCTACCAGGAGCAGCAGTGCTGCAGGTTAAATAAGCTTGAACTTGGAACCTTCCTAATCGGTATGACTCAGTGGTACATTTACCATTGGAAGATGGGTGAAGCATGTTTCTCTGAGGCGGGTTGTGACTGATCAGCACTAGTACCTTGGACAGCCAGTAAAGGTTCTGTGCAGTCCTACTGTACTATGGCTGTTCTGCTGGGCTGTCCCAATAGTCTTAATTAGTGGGGAAGGGCACTCCGCTGAAACGGCTACCTCATGTGCTGAGGAGAAATGTATACTAGGAAGCTCTCCTCTAGGGGAAGAAAAATCAGCTAGTGCCGCTGAACAGTGTCCCTTAGTCATCAAGTGAGGACAGTGGCGGTGACACTACTCCACGGCTGACTAGGCTTCTGATACTCCCCCCTCTGGAGTGGCCACTTTATTCTTGGGATGTGGCCAACACTGGCAAGGCCGCAGTTATTGCCCATCCCTACATGCCCTGAGAAGGTGGTGGTGGCGGCGGTTGGTTGCCTTCTTGACATTAATTGTCCTTCCGCCTGAGTGGCTTGATAGGCCGCTTTCGGAGTGGCACGTAAAAAAGAAAGACATGCGCTTATATAGCGCCTTTCACGACCACTGGACGTCCCAAAGTGCTTTACAGCCAATGAAGTACTTTTGCAGTGTAGTCACTGTTGTAATGTAGGAAACGCGGTGGCCAATTTGCACACAGCAAGCTCCCACAAACAGCAATATGATAATTAGATAATCTGTTTTAGTGATGTTGACTGAGGGATAAATATTGGCCCAGGACACCGGGGAGAAATCCCTGCTCTTCTTCGAAATAGTGACCACGGGATCTTTTACATCCATCGTAGGCCAGATCAGGGAGAGGGGCGGCAGGTTGCACTGCACTTGCAGGGCATCAGCAAACCAGTCGGGATTTTTCCAAGAATCCGGCAGAATTATTGAATTCATGGTAGGATTCGAACTCCCAAGTTCTGGGTCGCTAGTCCAGCACCATAACCACTAAGCTACCCGTACCCTTCGAGGTCAGTGCCTTCTGGTGGGTGAGTGGTGGTGGGACGGGTGGCAGGGAGCGGGGGAGAGGGTGTTTAACCAGATGGCTGATGAAGTTTACACGCAGCCCTGTCTGTGTAATCGTACTCTGTTTTCAGAGCATTCTGCCGGCACATTCAGCTTGTGCGCTCCTCTGACACAATTCCCAGATGCAGAAGGCTTTTTTTTGTGTGTGTGTGTCTGTTCTAATAGCCAGACCTTCAGTAAATCCGAAACATATTTAACATGAAGTAGATACAAAGCCTGCAGTTAATACGAGGGCTCAAGGGTCACAAATCATTTCACATCGCTACACTGCAGCAGATGGGGTCTATTGATTTTTTTTTCGTCCTGTGTTCTCAGATCATTGAAGTAAAATTCAATTATTCCCACTCTTGTCAGAAAGCAGTCTGAGCACCTCCCCCCCCCCCCGCCCCCCCCCCCCCCCCCTCCCCCAGTAGACACGTGCGTAGAGTAAATAACATTGGAGCTGCTAAATCATGCAGCACGGTGTCAGGTGAAATTCTAACATCACCACCTCCTTGTTGGCGAATGTCGATGTTGTAAAACTTTCGTTTCAAAACTTTTTTCTTCTCTCCAAAATCTGTAATCCAGTCACGTGTCTTCAAGGTGTAAATTGATAGTACTGCGCTGCAAGCAATTAAAAAAAAAAGACTGAGCTCTCTTTTCCACCCCCGCCTGCCCCCCTTCCCTCCTCCCTTGACTTGACCCCGCACAATGTATAACTGAGCATGGTGTGAGCTGTGGCTCAGCGGGTAGCACTCGCGCCTCTGTCAGTCGGTCGTGGTTTCGAGTCCCGCACCACAGAATTAAGTACCATAATCCAGGCTGACCCTGCTAGTGCAGTCTTTCGGGATGAGACATTAAACCGAGGCCCCGTCTGTCCTTTTCAGATCCCACGGCACCATTCACCAATATTTATCCCTCAACCAGCATCACTAAAACCCAATTATCTGGTCATCATTACATTGCACAGCAAGGTCCCGCAAACAGCACAGTTTGGCTGCTGCGTTTCCCTACATTACAACAGTGACTACACTTCAAAAGTAAAGCGCTTTGGAGTGACCTGAGGTCATGAACGATGCTGTATGAACGCCTGTCCTTTCTATCTATCTATCTATTACAGAGTGGGAAGGTCCTGCACTCCCTTAGCTGGAATAGAATCGTATAATCTTTGCAGCACAGAAGGAGGCCGTTTGGCCCGTGCTGGCTCCCTGAAAGACCGATCCACTTAGTCCCATTCCCTTCTGTCCATACCCTTTAAAAAATAAAAAAAATAAAAAATTTCAGTTACAGTTGTGGGGTCAATAAATTGCCTGGGCAAGACAGGGAGGGGGGAACACGTTTATAAGTGGGGGGGGGGGCAGAAGGGGGAAAAAAATCAGCCAAGGTTCCCGCTCCTGATTGCCATCTATCCAGTGTCACACCTAAAGAATGGCGCATGGGCGAGGTTCTGAAGGGCAGACATCACTCGCCCCATCAACGGAGAACAAAAAGCAAAGCAGAGTATAACATTAGCAGAAGGATTTGGGATACACTTTGTAAATGTGCAATGTTCAGCACAGAAGGAGGCCATTTAAAAAAAAAAAAATCCCTTTACATGTATGTGGCTCCCCCTTTCCTAGAATATTCTCTACGTTTTTTTCTCCTGGCTCCCTGACGGTGGTGACTGCTTTCCTGAGATTCTGCTTCACAGGCACTGATGGCCCACCCCAGTACCTCACCCGCTCCCTCCTGCCCGATTGTTAAAATTGGGGGCGGCGATCCGGAGGACCAGCTCCCACCTCAAATTCCTCCCACTCCTGGACTTGCATCCTCCTCGCGCGCTCCCAGGCCCAGGAATTTTGAGGCCATAATAAATAAACCGGGGCTCTCGCTCCCGATTTATTATTCAAGTCTAGATGGTGCGTGTGGGCAGGGTGTGTGACCACGGAGTAGCACCTCGGGTGACCCCATTCGGTTACTGGCCTACTGGAAAAGACAGCCTCCCATTGTATGTCTATGTGCGTGGAGCCAGGAGATCGTCACTGAATAATAAATCGGGAGCGCGAGCCCCGGTTTATTTATTATAGCCTCCAAATTCCTGGGCCTGGGAGCGCGCGAGGAGGATACAAGTCCAGGAGTGGGAGGAATTTGAGGTGGGACCTGGTCCTCCGGATCACCGCTCCCATTTTTAACATCGGGCAGGAGGGAGCGGGTGCCCACCCCCCCACCCCCCCCTACTTCTACCCTGACGTCATGGATAGAGGCAGGACTGGCGGGAATCCCTCCTTTACCACGGCCAACTCTGTGTGAAACGGAGGTAGGCACTGCACCAGTGTGGCACCGGGGGTCCAGTGGTGGTTTCCCAGAGGCAAAAGATCGAATGCCACTCGGCAAAAGTGGCAGCGGAGCATTGCAAGGTGCTTTGGGGGTGATATCTCGGCCCACCCCCTCCCCCCAATGGAGCAGCAAGGTGCCACTCCAAAATACCTGCCCGCCCCCACGGTCACGGGATACACACGAAACCGCCCACCAATATTCCCTCTAATTTTTTTTGCGGGCTGCGCGGCCATTCAAAATTCCGCGCATGCGCGGTTTTTCCACTTAAAGGTTGGCTCACCGGCTGCACCAGATCCCCCAGAGCGCCACGCAGCTCAAAGGGAACATACCGGAGCCCACCCCTCTAATGCTGGTAACCCCATCCTTGGGATTAGGGACGGGGTCAATGCCTGGACTCACTGCCTACCAATAGCCTCGTCCAGCTGCACCTTGGGCCGCCCAGCACGGCCCTGAGGAATTTCCGGCCCCTGTATATTTTCCTCTCCCTTTTCTTAACCTGAAGTGTACCGAGCCCAGTTGGAGCACTGGCCCGTCAGCTGACTCCGCCCAGCCGCGCGATCAAACCCGGCACCTCCTGGATTGGTGTGGCTCAGCACGTTTGAATCCCTGGCGGAGTTTTTTTTGTTGAATAGAAGGGTTCAGAAGTGCGAATGGGCCTGGTACCTGCTCATTCCCTTCTTGTGTCGAGGAAAGTGGGGTGAGGAGGGTCTAATGCAGAACTGATCAACACCTCTTTTTAAAAATTTTTTTAATTTTTTTTAACCCTTGCAGCAAAAGTATGTCCGATGTTCTGTCCGAGCAGAGATCAGGCACTTGAGGAGGGTCCTGTGCCACAGAATTAATGTGCTGGATCAGCAACAGGTAAACCGGGGTGGGTGGGCGGCAAGCACTGAACTTGTTTGTTTCTTCGCAAATTTTCCGGAAATAAAATGGATTTTCTTTCTGCAGGTACAAATACTGTTTGACAATGAGCCTCTGCCGGAGCACATGACCATGAAACAGCTCTGGCTCTCGAGATGGTACGGCAAGGTGAGTGGTGATTGCGCAGGTAGCTGGATAAGTACATGAGGAAGAAAGGAATAGAAGGATCTGTAGATAGGCTGAGATGAGGTAGGGTGGGCGGAGGCTCATGTGGAGCATAAACACCAGGATTAACCTGTTTCTGTGCTGTAAATACTATGTAATTCTTTGTAATGTAGCTGCAATTTTTTTTATCCTCTTCATTCTTTTTACCCCATTTACCATAGCATCTTACAGCACAGAAGGATGCCACTCGGCCCATCGTGCCTATGCCAGCTCTTTGAAAGAACTGTCCCATTAGTCCCACTCCCCGCCCATTCTTTCCCCATAGCCCAGCAAATACTTTTGTGCTTCAAGTATTGATCTAATTCTCTTTGAAAGTTACTGTTGAAAATCTGCTTCCACCTCCCTTTCTGGCAGTGCATTCCAGATCATAACAACTCGCCGCGTAATTTTTTTTCACCTCATATCCTCCCTGGTGGTTCTTTTTCCAATTATCTTGAATCTGTGTCCTCTGGTTACTGACCCTTCTGCCACTAGAAACAGTTTCTCCTTATTCACTCTTATCAAAACCCTTCATGATTTTGAGCACCTCGCACAAATCTCCCCTTAACCTTCCCTGCTCTAAGGAGAACAATGTCTAGTCTCTCCTGAAGTCCCTCATACCTGGTAACGTTCCTCTGCACCCTTCCCAAGGTCTTGACATACAGTCCAGACATAAAGAAAAGCAGAACAAAACAGGAATCTACATCTAGAAGCCAGACTAGCAAAAATGTGTAGTAACATTGCAAATTTAAAGATCATTCCTGTTTGTGGAATAGATAAGGTCTCATAGCAATTAACTCCCATCCTCTGCTGAAGCCAATGTGATTCCTCGGTACCTCACCCAAGTGGTCATTCTTCCTGACTGAGCTACTCTTCAAAGGGGGTTGGGGGGGTGGGGGGCGGGCTTCATACCGCTAACCACACATGTTAGCGACAGAAGTAGAAACTAGTGATAATTACCCGCTCTCGCATTCACCCTAGTCCAGTCTTGCTCAGGCCATTGATCTAGCTACCCACAATCCTGTCCAAGCTGAGATAACTCAGCACAGACTGACGATCACAAACGCTCTGCTCTGTATGGCTTAGTGCCTTCAAACACTCGCACGCAGCAAGAGGAGGATTTGCAAGTGCTAGCCAACATAAACGAGTACCTCCGTTATCGCCTCAATTAATGAACCGCAGCCTGTGGACGAAAAGAAAGACTTGTATTTCTACAGCGCCTTTCACCACCTCAGGGCGTCCAAAGCGCTTTACAGCCAATGAAGTACTTTTGAAGCGTGGTCACTGTTGTAATGTAGAAAATGTGGCAGCCAATTTGCGCACAACAAGCTCCCACAAACAGCAATGTGATAATGACCAGATAATCTGTATTAGTTTTTTAAAATTCGTTCATGGGATGTGGGCGTCGCTGGCAAGGCCAACATTTATTGCCCATCCCTAGTTGCCCTTGAGAAGCTGGCGGTGAGCCGCCTTCTTGAACCGCTGCAGTCCGTGTGGTGAAGGTACTCCCACAGTGCTGTTAGGGAGGGAGTTCCAGGATTTTGACCCAGCGACGATGAAGGAACGGCGATATACTTCCAAGTCAGGATGGTGTGTGACTTGGAGGGGAACTTGGAGGTGGTGGTGTTCTCATGCGCCTGCTGCCCTTGTCCTTCTAGGTGGTAGAGGTCGCGGGTTTGGGAGGTGTTGCCGAAGAAGCCTTGGCGAGTTGCTGCAGTGCATCTTGTAGATGGTACACACTGCAGCCACGGTGCGCCGGTGGTGGAGGGAGTGAATGTTTAGGTGGTGGATGGGGTGCCAATCAAGCGGGCTGCTTTGTGCTGGATGGTGTCGAGCTTCTTGAGTGTTGTTGGAGCTGCACTCATCCAGGCAAGTGGAGAGTATTCCATCATACTCCTGACTTGTGTCTTGTAGATGGTGGGAAGGCTTTGGGGAGTCAAGAGGTGAGACACTTGCCGCAGAATACCTAGCCTCTGACCTGCTCTTGTTGCCACAGTATTTATGTGGCTGGTCCAGTTAAGTTTCTGGTCAATGGTGACCCCCAGGATATTGATGCTGGGGAATTTGGTGATGGTAATGCCGTTGAATGTCAAGGGGCGGTGGTTAGACTCTCACTTGTTGGAGATAGTCATTGCCTGGCACTTGTGTGGCGCGAATGTTAGCTGCCACTTATCAGCCCAAGCCTGAATGTCGTCCAGGTCTTGCTGCATGCGGGCATGGACTGCTTCATTATCTGAGGAGTTGTGAATGGCACTGAACTGAGTAGAAGAGTAAAGATGTCTTGCTACAATTATGTAGGACCCTGGTGAGACCACACCTGAAGAATTGTGTACAGTTTTGGTCTCCTTTGAAATAGTGCCATGGAATCTTTTACGTCCACCTGAGAGGGAAGACGGGGCTTCAATTTAACATCTCATCCGACAGTGCAATGCTCCCTCAGTGCTGGAACGTCAACTTGGATTTTGTGCTCAATTCTCTGGAGTGGGGCTTTAACCCACGACCTTCTGACTCACTGAGCCAAGGCCCCAACTTCGACAACTACCCTCCTAGAGCCACTTTAACGTAGCAAAATTGGCCAGGCCACTTTGCAGTCGAGGGATCGGACCCCGAGTGAGAGTTGGAGGAGGCGGAGGCATGGTGACCAATGGCGATGCCAAAGAGGTAGGGTTTAGCGGAGGCTTTTGAAGGGGAAATGAGGTTAAGAGGGAGTTCCAGAGTGTGGGGCTGCATGGTTGAAGGCTGCACTTTGTCACGCTCTGTAACGACTCACCCAATTTTTGGAACAGTTTACAGCATATGTTGAGAAGCCTGGATAGTGACATTGATGAATAGCTTTAGGAGTTATGTTTTCTGTTCTTCTGTATTATACGCGCCGAGGCAGGGTTTTCAGAGAAATGTAACCTCCTCTGACGGCTCGCAGATTCTCTGGGGCTGGGGTGGGGGGGAGCGTTG
Source organism: Squalus acanthias (assembly GCA_030390025.1). Taxonomy (NCBI): domain Eukaryota; kingdom Metazoa; phylum Chordata; class Chondrichthyes; order Squaliformes; family Squalidae; genus Squalus; species Squalus acanthias. Next base: position 10,489,023 of record CM059426.1, on the reverse strand, counting down.
CATTAGTGACTGGCACAATATTGCAAAACGATCCCCACCAGTAATTATGTAACTCACTGCAGCTGCTCCTCATTCACTTTAGTGGGAGCTGGAATCACTCGGTTTCTATAGCCGCTCCTGCTGCTAGGTATTTTTATAACCTTCCTTATCTGTTGCAGTCTCGCCATGCTCTTACAATCTTCAACAGCAACTTACATTTATACAGCGCCTCTAACACAGACTAATGTATCGAGGCCCTTCACAGCAGTGTTATCAGACAAAATTCGGCACCAAGCCATATAAGGAGATATTGGGATAGGTGACCAAAAGCTTGGTCAAAGAGGTAGGTTTTTAGGAGCGTCTTAAAGGAGGAGAGAGAGGCAGAGAGATTTCGGGAGGGATTTCCAAAGCTTGGGGCCTGGGCATCTGAAGGCACGTCTGCCAATGGTGGGATGAAGGTACTTGCCCCGAGGCCGGGATCCAGGAGCGAGGTCAAGGCCCAGGAGAGTGGCGCAGCGTGGACTTTAACGCCAGAGTTGGAAAGGACACAGACCTCTGGGGAGATGTGATCAGCAGAGAGGGGGTAGGGAAAGCCAACTCCAACGGTACCCTCCTCCTGTCGAAATGCTTAGAACATGGCCTTGCCATAACCAACACCTTGTTCCATCAGAGAGACAAGTACAAGGCTTCATGGCAGCACCCTCGCTCCAAGCACTGACATCTGCTGGACTGCGTCATCGTCCGAGCAAGGGACCGCAAGGGCGTCCGCATCACCCACGCCATGACAGGAGCTGACGACTGCTGGACAGACCACCACCTAATCCGCTCTGTCATCTCCATCAATGTAGCCCCAAATCAGTGGCGGCAACAGAAACAATGCCGCAGGAAAATCAACGCTGGAGCACTCAACGACCCCATTAAGAAAGCCCTATTCAGCCTGCGCCTCACAAACAACCTGACGACTCCCAGTGACTCAGAGACACAGAGTGCCCACAGCGCCTGGTCTGCACTCGAGGCCTCCATAATCAGCATCTGTGAAGAGACTCGACCAGGAAACACCAAGACTGGTTCGACGAGAACGACCAGGCGATCCAGGAGCTAATAAGCCGCAAGTGCAAGGCATTCCTGATCTGGAAACAGCAACAGAACTCAAGAGCAAGAAAGCAGCTCTACAGATGCCTGAAGGCCAAGGTCCATCCTCCGTAAGCTCCCCGCTGGAGTGGAGCTAATTTACAGAACAAACGGGAAACTGTTCAACCTCTGTCGCCTCCAGTCCAGATGCAAGGTCGTCCCATCCTCTGTCATCAAATTACAGTATGCAGACGACGCTTGCATCTGCGCACACTCGGAGGTCAAACGCCAAACCATCGTCAACACCTTCACCGAAGCATACGAAAGCATGGGCCTTACACTAAACATCCGTAAGGCAAAGGTCCTTTACCAACCTGTCCCCGCCACACAGTACTGCCCCCCGATTATCAAAATCCACGACAAGGCCTTGGACAACGTGGACCACTTTCCATACCTCGGGAGCCTACTGTCAACAATAGCAGACGTCGATGACAAAGTCCAACACCGCCTTCAGTGTGCCAGTGCAGCCTTCGGTCGCCTGAGGAAGAGAGTGTTTGAAGACCAGGACCTCAAACCTGGCACTAAGCTCATGGTCTACAGAGCAGCAGTGATACCTGCCCTGCTGTATGCCTCAGAGACATGGACCATGTACAGCAGGCACCTCAAAGCACTGGAGAGGTACCACCAACGCTGCCTCCGAAAGATCCTGCAAATCCATTGGCAGGATAGGCGCACCAATGTCCGTGTTCTCGCTCAGGCCAACATCCCCAGCATTGAAGCTTTGACCGCGCTCGATCAGCTCCGATGGATGGGTCACATCGTCCGCATGCCCGATACAAGACTCCCAAAACAAGCGCTCTACTCGGAGCTCCGACATGGCAAGAGAGCCCCAGGTGGGCAGAGGAAACGCTTCAAGGACACCCTCAAAGCCTCCTTGGAAAAAGTGCAACATCCCCACCGACACCTGGGAATCCCTGGCCCAAGACCGCACAAAGTGGAGGAGAAACATCCGGGAAGGCGCCGAACACCTCGAGTCTCTTCGCCGGGAGCAAGCGGAAGCCAAGCGCAAGGAGCGCCCGTCAACCCAAGCACCCCACCCACCCGCCCCTTCAACCACCGTCTGCCCCACCTGTGACAGAGACTGTAGGTCCCGCATTGGACTCATCAGTCACCTGAGAACTCATTTTTAATGTGGAAGCAAGTCATCCTCGGTTCCGAGGGACTGCCTAAGAAGAAGGTGGTAACTGGGGATGCGCAAGAGGCCAGAATCGGAGGAGCACAGAAATCTCGGAGGCCATGGAGTGATTTGAAGAAAGGCTTTTAAAATCCAAGCTTGCCGTCACCTAGTCACTACTCCTGATCTACCTTGTCTTTTCTCTCACTTTTCTCAACCTTGGTGGTGTCCTGCTCTATGGCCCCTGCCCCTTACTGAGGTTGCTTAATTCCAAAAAGCAAGTGCAACGGCGTTCTACCCAATACAACCGTGTTTGGGCAGGAGCGTTCTATCCATGTAACACTCAGTGTGCGATTATATGATGTGTACAGGAGTGTTACCGTTTCATATCACGGAGCCTAGCAATCACTCAGCACTTCACGCTGCCTTTATTCCCATGAAAGTATTGCCAAGAACATGATCTTGTTATCTGGAGCCTAATGGACAGAGCGCTAATAATCTGCTTTTCAGTTCCCCATCTGCATGCTGCTTAAAGAGGTTTTTTTGCTCCCCTGATGGCTCAGCTATTTAAGGCAGTGATCCAAGTGCTATGGAGAGACCAGGAAGGCTATCGCTTTGATCCGCTGACTGTGTTGATTTAGCAGTTTGTTTCCGCAGCAGGGTGGCCCCAGTCCTGCCAGAAAAGGCAGGGGAAGATAGACCAAGGCTCCTGCTCCTGTTCCTGTATCCTATGCTGGGAGTGAGCATGTGGATGTGCTACATGTACAGGATCAGGCTGAACTGTGATGTCCACTCCATGGTCGAATAGCCCGCTGACACTGTCTACATAGAATTTACAGCACAGAAACATGCTGATCGGCCCTATAGGTCCACGCCGGTGTTTGTGCTCCACACGAGCCTCTTTCCACCCTACTTCATCTCACCCTATCAACACCTCCTTCTATTCCTTTCTCCCTCATGTACTTATCCAGCTTCCCCTTAACTGCACCGATGTCATTCACCTCAACCACTATCTGTGGTAGCGAGTTCCACTCTCTGAGTAAAGAAGTTTCTCTTGAACTCCTTATTGAATTTATTAATGACTATCTTATATTGATGGCCCCTAGTTTTGGACCCCCCCGCACCCCCCCCACAAGTGGAAACACCTTCTGTACGTCGACCCTTATCGGACCCCTTCATAATTTTAAAGACCTCTCTGAGATCACCTCTCGGTCTTCCCTGACGAGGTCTAGGCTCACACTCGAATGGGCACTGAGGCGAGATGTTGCAGGGCACCGTATTCCAGCAGGGGTCACCACCTTCAGGGGCGGAGGGGAGACGTTGTGAACTAGTTGGGCCAGGGAAGGAGAAAGTCCTCAGTCCATTTCTCCCATCATCAGCAGAGGTGCTGAAATCTACATGAACAAAATCTATACAGAGGAATGTAGAATGGCTTTATACTTGAGGAAAGCTTTGCTTTATTCCTTCCCTTCTTGCTCATGTTGGACCATATTTCTCTGCTGCACTTCTTACCATGCGATGTGGAGTTATTTTGTACCGGCCGTAGTGTATTCCTGGAACCATTCCACTTTTCCTCTGCATTCCTCCCTTCTATAAATTCAATAGGGAATTCATAAATTTGATAGGGAATTCAGTAAATCCAATATAGAGAATTGAGGAGAAACTTCATTACCCAAAGAGTGGTAAGAATGTGGAAGGCGCTATCACAAGGTGCAGTTGAGGCGATCGCCATAAATGCATTTAAGGCGAAGCTAGATAAATGAGGGAGAAAGGAATAGAAGGATATGCTGAGATGAAGAGGGGTGGGAGGAGGGTCAAGTGGAGCATAAATGCCGGCATAGACCAGTTGGGCAGAAAGGGTCTGTTTCTGTGCTGTAGAACTTGCATTTCTATAGCGCCTTTCATGACCTCAGGACGTCCCAAAGCGCTTTACAGCCAATGAAGTACATTTGAAGTGTAGTCGCTGTTATAATGTAGGAAACGCGGCAGCCAATTTGAACACAGCAAGCTCCCACAAACAGCAATGTGATAATGACCAGATAATCTGTTTTTTAGTGGTGTTGTTTGAGAAATTGACCAGGCACCGAGGGAGAACTCCCCTGCTCTTCGAATAGTGCGATGGGATCTTTTACGTCCACCTGAGAGGGCAGACGGGGCCTCGGTTTAACATCTCATCTGAAACTCTGCACCTCCGACAGTGCAGCACTCCCTCAGCACTGCACTGGAGTGTCCGTCTAGATTTTGTGCTCAAGTCCCTGGAGTGGGACTTGAACCCACAACCTTCTGACTCAGAGGCGAGAGCACTACCCACTGAGCCACGGCTGACCTAGGACGTAGGATTAGAGGAGACAGCTGCGGCGTTTTGTGAATAGAAAAGTAACGACCCTGGGGTTAGTATTGGTCTTAGGAACACTCTCCCCACCCCCAATGGCGAGCGTCGTCTAAACTTCTCGTTTTCTACTTTCTCCTTCAGCCTACGCCGATGGTCCTCCAGTACAGCGTGAAGGAGAAGCGAGGAAGATGAAAGCGCGAGGCGGACTAACCACTCATCCGGCGCAGCAAATCGCGCCGTCGCAAAGTGTTTAAAAAAAGTGGGCGTGGTGAGCAAGCCTGGGCCAGGGACCATTGATTCCTTCCTGCAACCGTATAGTCCCAGCTGTATCTCCACCTACCGACTAAACTGTGTCAAACCAGCTTGGATCTGCAGCAACACTCGTAACTTTAAAGTAGTCCCTTGTCCGTATTCTGGCGGCAGTGTGTGAAAGAGCCGAGCGCTCTGCCATTGTTGACTCCCCCTCCACTATTCCCCCCCCCACCCCCACCCCGCTTCTGAAGGTGCTGAGTCTTGCTTGGGCGTTCACTTCCCTCCAATCAGCACGGGCAGCGAATATTGGCTGGCCTTTTTGAAACAGCGGAGGGTATTAAAGTCGAACCCGTTTCCTATCCCGGACACACGCAAACCTTCCAGCTCCCTTCGTGCCTGACCCCAAAAACTAGTCACCCCCCCCCCTACTGCGAGGACCCCCAAGGCTAACCCCTGCCACCGCCCTGAGTCACATCAGCTAATGCAGCACAGGCCGGGGATGGGGGTGGGGGGCACGGGTGGAACCTGGGGCATCTCCTGCTCCGTGTGGCTCAGCGCAAAACCATCATGGGGAACCAGCCCTGGCTGCTGATAGACAGGTCGGTTAGTTTGTCAGCTTATTTATTTCCTTTCTTTGGTGGGGCTATCTGAAGCATCAAAGAAACTTTCAGCGAGATTTGCACTAACGGAATGGCTTTTATAAATTATACTCTATATGAAATGATGGCTGCATTCGTGTGTCCCGAACAAGTGTTGGTTTCTACAGCATTCTGTCTAAGGAGAGCGAGTTTTAAACATTATTTAAACCCCCTGTAATTAATTACCAGCTACAGGTGGAAGTTGAAGCCTGTTTCTTTTGCCTCTGATGCAGTTAATTTTTGCAGTGTTGTAATATCGGTACTTCAACATGTTCCTTTGTTTTTAAAGGGCGTTGAGGAATGTTTGCCTTTTGCGATTCGCGTAAAGGTTTGTTTGGTACTGTTGTAAACCTTTGGGTTCTTTTGAAGCGTTCAATGCCTCCGTGTAAACGGCGAAAGTAAAAATGGTACCGACCTTGTCATCTAAACGGATGGAGTTTTGAGTTTCATTTTCTCCCCAACCTCATCTTCCAACCCTTCTTACTCTCGCCCCACCCCGCCACCCCCAAACTGGTGGGGCATCGACTCTAGCTGGGATAAGGCTGGACAGACTGGGGACCTCACCCAAGTGGTCCTTCATCATGGGTGCACCTCGGCAGCGAGTGTCGGCACAGTACCACCAGAGGGCGGGGGCTTTTAGCCCAGCCCGATGGTGTGCCCCTGCGGTCCACGTGTGTACTTTCGAGCAGGATAATAAGAACGGGGAAATAACATTGAAATGGATGTCCATGAGATGCTGCCTGTTGGTTTTAAGCACCAACTATTCTTGCGGTCTCTCTGTGTGGAGCTTTGAGACAAGTCATTGCCGGTGTTGTACCGTGGATCTACGCGCTCCATGGCCTGGGTTCAAATACCCCCAGATTAATTTTACCCACGACTGTCGCAGTTGGGAGAGAGAAGGGAGCGTACGTCCCATCAGTGTGGCCTGGATTCGACTGGATGATAGTGTGATGACAACATGCAACAACTTGCATTTAGATAGCGCCTTTAACATAGTGAAACGTCCCCAAGGCCCTGAACAGCAGCATTATAAGACAAAATCTGACACCAAGGAGATATTGGGACAGGTAGCCAAAAGCTTGGTTTAATGAGGTAGGTTTTAAGGAGGGTCTTAGAGGAGGAGAGGTTTAGGAAGAGAATTCCAGAGCTTAGGGCCGAGGCGCGAGAGGCCAGAATTGGAGGAGCGCAGAGATCTCGGAGGATTCTAGGGCTAGAGAAGGTTACAGAGATAGGGAGGGACGAGGCCATGGAGGGATTTGAGCATGAAGATGGGAATTTTAAGATGGACTGCCTGACTGTCGTCACAAGGCTCTGCGTGTGATATGTGAAATTGCTGTACTGCCTTCATTTGACCCGTGATGAACGCAGGCAGCGTTGGAAGAAGCCACTTCTGATTGAGTTCCGTTGGTCTCTCGCTTGGGGTGGCAGTGGTGGGAGCCATTTGAGACGATGCATTACGAGAGGCACCCAAGGAGCACGTTGCCCAACCGTGCAGCGATTATTTCATTAAATGTTTCTTTGTGCTCATCAAAGTTAATGCTGGGGAATGGAACACCAAAGGCTCCCAGGTCAGTTATAGCATCGTTAGATACAGAGTAAACTGTCCCATCAAACACACCCAGGGCTGGTACAGCACGGGTTAGATACAGAGTAAAGCTCCCTCTACACTGTCCCATCAAACACTCCCGGGGCAGGTACAGCACGGGTTAGATACAGAGTAAAGCTCCCTCTACACTGTCCCATCAAACACTCCCGGGGCAGGTACAGCACGGGTTAGATACAGAGTAAAGCTCCCTCTACACGTTCCCATCAAACACTCCTGGGGCAGGTACAGCACGGGTTAGATACAGAGTAAAGCTCCCTCTACACGGTCCCATCAAACACTCCCAGGGCAGGTACAGCACGGGTTAGATACAGAGTAAAGCTCCCTCTACACGTTCCCATCAAACACTCCTGGGGCAGGTACAGCACGGGTTAGATACAGAGTAAAGCTCCCTCTACACGGTCCCATCAAACACTCCCAGGGCAGGTACAGCACGGGTTAGATACAGAGTAAAGCTCCCTCTACACTGTCCCATCAAACACTCCCAGGGCAGGTACAGCACGGGTTAGATACAGAGTAAAGCTCCCTCTACACTGTCCCATCAAACACTCCCAGGGCAGGTACAGCACGGGTTAGATACAGAGTAAAGCTCTCTCTACACTGTCCCAACGATGTGCCTCAGACCAGACCTCAGAAGTGCGCCTCCTACTACACCAGGGTGACATTAGCTATCCTATCGCTTATTTTATAGAGGTAACCAATTGGTGCCTAAATTATCTTGCCCACAAGGTACTGGATTTAGGCTGCCAATCGAGACGGGTGAGATGGTAGTAAGGTAAGAAATGGCAAGAGCGATCAGGAGCAAGAATGCTGGCTGATTTTCCTTCTCTTCCCTTTCTAACCTGGAGGTACTCTGGCCTACTGTGGCCCAGGTGGAATGTAACTTATCCAGTCTCAGTAAATCCGTGGCGCCCCTATTGAGAAATATTGCAGTCCCAAATGGTGCTCTAAAACAATTCAAAATCTATAATGTTCTAAAAAATTCTGTTAACCAAAGGTATCAAGGGGTATGGGCCAATGGCAGGTATATGGCGTTAGGTCGCAGATCAGCCACGATCTCAACGAATGGCGAGCAGGCTCGAGAGGCTGAACGGCCTACTCCTGTTCCTATGTTCCTAAATCCGTACATTCAGTTCTGGTCTGTCACTATAATCTCCTCCAGCCCCACAACCACCCGAGATCTCTGCGCTCCTCCAATTCTGGCCTCTTGAGCATCCCCAACTTTAATCACTACACCATTGGCGGCCGTGCCTTCAGCTGCCAAGGCCCTAAGTTTTGCAATTCCCTCCCTAAACCTCTCCGCCTCTCTACCTCTCCTCCTTTAAGACGCTCCTTAATACCTGCCTCTTTGACCAAGCTTTTGGTCACCTGCCCTAATATCTCCTTATGTGGCTCGGAGTCAAATTCTGTTTGTTAACGGTCCTGTGAAGCGCCTTGGGACGTTTTACTACGTTAAAGGCGCTATATAAATACAAGTTGTTGTCACACGTCAGGTGACATACACTGCCTACTGCAAATGTCTGTTACACTGGAGAAAGTAAGTATAAAGCAACAGGAAGACCAAACTCACCAACTGCTTGTATTAACGGAGCCCCTATTGACTTGTGTATGAAATCACCCATGTGATAAATGACCAGATAATCTTATTTTTAATAATGTTGGTTGAGGGATAAATATTGGCCAGGGCATCTTGCTGTTCTTCGAAATAATGCCAAGGGATTTTTTACGCCCACCTGATAGGTCAACTTGGTTTAACGTCCCCTCCGACATTGCAATGCTCCCTCAGTGCTGCACTGGGATCGTCAGCCTAGAAAATATACTCAAGCCTCAGCAGTGGGACATGAACCCTCAACTTTCTGACTCAGAGGCAAGAGTGCTACCCACTGAATCATGGCTGACAGCTTACATGAGGCATACCTACATGTTAGCTGAACCTGGGACCTTCCTGTTCAGGATGGCTGTGTATTGCACTGTGCAATATCCTCTAGTCTTAACCTCTTCCTGCTCCCGCACCGTTACCTCTGGAGTCCCCCAAGGAGCTGTGCTTGGACCCCTCCTATTTCTCGTCACAGGATGAAGGGGCCAGAATAGACTATGGACCCAGAGCAACACCTTAAAGCATTTTTATTTGGTTATAATATTTCTCTCATCATGGTCAGAAACTCCAGTGCTGGAAAGGGACCTATTCCCAATTCAGGCTCGAGTGTCAACGTCAAGCACTCAAACGTCAGGCGCAGCACAGACAACTAGAACAGCAAAGGAAACATTTTCTTACACAGCGAGTTGTTATGATCTGGAATGCGCTGCTTGATAGGGTGGTTGAAGCAGATTCAAAAGTAACTTTCAAAAGGGAGTGGGATAAATACTTGAAATGCAGAAAATTGCAGAGCTATGAGGATGGGACAGGGGAATTTGAACTAAATGGATCGCTCTTTCAAAGAGCCAGCACAGGCACGATGGGCCGACTGGCTTCCTTCTGTGCTGTAAAATTCTATGATCTACATGATGTCCCTCGGCGACATACAAAAACACGTCAGGGTTCCACATGTACGCTGACAGCACCCAGCTTTACCTCACCACCACCTCTCTCGACCCCTCCACTGTCTCAGATTTGTCACGCTGCTTGTCCGACATCCAGTACTGGATAAGCAGAACTTTCCTCCAGCTCACTATTGGGGAGACTGAAGCCATTGTCTTCGGTCCCCGCCACAAATTCTGTTCCCCAGCCACCAACTCCATCCCTCTCCCTGGCAACTGTCTGAGGCTGAACCAGACTGTTCGCAACCTCGGTGTCATATTTGAGCCCGAGATGAGCTTCCGACCCCATATCCTCTCCATCACCAAGACCGCCTACTTCCACCTCCGTAACATCGTCCACCTCCACCCCTGTCTCAGCTCATCATCTGCTGAAACCCTCATCCAGACCTTTGTTACCTCTACGTGACTATTCCAATGCTCTCCTGGCCGGCCTCCCATTTTCCACTCTCTGTAAACTTGAGCTGATTCAAAACCCAGCTGCCCGTATCCTAATTCACACCAGGTCCCGTTCACCCATCACCCCTGTGCTCGCTGACCTACATTGGCTCCTGGCAACACCTTGATTTTAAAGTTCTCATCCTTGTTTTCAAATCCCTCCAGGGCCTCGCCCCTCCCTATCTCTGTAATCTCCTCCAGCCCTACAACCCACGAGATATCTGCGCTCCTCTAATTCTGCCCTCTTGAGCATCCCTGATTATAATCGCCCCACCATTGGCAGCCGTGCCTTCAGCTGCCTGGGCCCTAAGCTCTGGAATTCTCTGCCTAAACCTCCCCGCCTCTCTAGCCTCTCCTCCTTTAAGATGCTCCTTAAAACCTACCTCTTTGACCAAGCTTTTGGTCATCTGTCCTAATTTCTCCTTATGTGGCTCGGTGTCAAATTTTGTTTTATAATGCTCCCATGAAGCACCTTGGGACGTTTTACTACGTTAAAGGTGCTATATAAATACAAGTTGTTGTTGCTGGTTGGCGTTTACAGCTTTATTGGTACCCAGGTAATGTTTTATTATTTGGCTTGTGATGTTTCCACGTGTGGTTTGCTGGACAGCAGTGCCATCTGCTGGACAGTGAAATCTTCAGCACATGACAGAAGTTGCTGTTAAGGCAATTATTTTCCCTCCATATTCCCTTTCCCCATTCACATCAATTATATAAAAAACAATCACTGTCTATATATTTTATAGAGTAACAATCTGTTCAGTGGTGCAGTATAGAGTAATCACATACAGTAACACTCAGTGGTACAGTGCGTATATGTAATCACTATATATTATACGGTAACACTCTGGTCTCTCTCATACCTGTCTCATTTGACTTTGTGCTATTGTTTCTCAGTGCCGCTCACCTTTTCTGTTTTGTGTCTGTGTCTTACTCTTGTCTTTTGCTTTGGCTGTTTATTCAGTGCAGTGCTGAGGGAGTGCTGCACTGTCAGAGGTGCTGTCTTCCGGATGAGACGTTAAACCGAGGCCCCGTCTGCCCGCTCAGGTGGACGTGTAAGATCCCACGGCACTATGTGGAAGAAGAGCAGGGGAGTTCTCCCCGGTGTCCTGGCCAATATTTATCCCTCAACCAACATCACTAAAAACAGTTTATTTGGTCATTCTTACATTCCTGCTTGTGGGAGCTTGCTGTGCGTAAATTGGCTGCCACGTTTCCTACATTACAACAGTGACTACACTTCAAAAGTACTTCATTGGCTCTAAAGCGCTTTGGGACATCCTGAGGTTGTGAAAGACGCGATATAAATTCACATCTTTCTTTCAGTGGCTGGGGGGTGGACATAGGGAGGGGCACAGCGTGATCTCCGCTGCTGCCACTCTCTTTCTCCCCCCCCAACCCCGTCGCTTCCTGCCTCCTCTCCCCATTCGCGCCTTTGCCCTCCCATAGAACCGCAAAACCATAGAGGTTTACAAGACAGAAGGAGTCATTCGGCCGATCGTGCCTGTACTGGCTCTTTGCTGGTACAAAAAAAAGCCCCCACGCCCACACACATCTTAGTGCCGAGGATCCGGTGAAGTGAAGCGTTGGGCTGGAAGGCGATGGGTGCAGGAAGGCCCCAGGGTCAGTGGAGGCCTGCAGGGCAGGGTAACAGGAGAACTTGGTAAGACCAAGAATAAGGGGCTGCTTGCAGGGCATTGGGGGGGAGGCTGTGTGTGTGGTGTTAATGGGCAAGAAAGCCTTGAACGCGTCCCCGCAACCCCCCCCCCCTCCCACTGATTTCACTCCTGAATAACCCAGCTCTAATTTTAAGGTTGCACCCTTCTTGTTCTAGATTGCCCCCAGAATGATAGGGGAGGGGACAGGGAATTTCCACTGAGGTTCTCCTGCTGGTCTACGGGAACTTTGGCAGAAAACCCACGGCAGCCCCGGTGAAATGGGCGTAATCGCCAAGGTAACGGCAGACAAGAAACCTTAGAAATCCCCCCCCCCACCCCCCCGTGTCAAGTCTGGGGGAAGGGCCGTTGGGCACAATGGTGCAGAGATCTGTCCGGCGCTGGAGACCTGAAGTTCTAGCCCAGCGGTTTAAACAGGGCACTGCCTCTGTAACACCCACACCGAATAAATACATGGAATTTACAGCACAGAAACAGGCCATTCGGCCCAGCTTGTCTGCGCCAGTGTTTATGCTCCACACGAGCCTCCTCCCACCCTACTTCATCTCACCCCATCAACATATTATTCCTTTCTCCCTCATATTTTCTATCGAGCTTCCCCTTAAATGCATCTATGCTATTCGCCTCAACCACTCCATGAAGTAGCGAGTTCCACATTCTAACCACTCTCTGGATAAAGATCTTTCTCCTGAATTCCCTATTGGATTTATTAGTGACTATCTGATATTGATGGCCCCTAGTTTTAGACTCCCCCACAGTGGAAACTTGCTTCATTCGACGCTGCTCTACACTGTGTCGGGCATTGAGGAAGGGAAGAAGAGAAAAAGGGAAAGAAGAAAAGAAATTTGTGTCAGTTTCTAGAATAAATACGACCGTTGTCTGAAATCCATCTCCCGCTCAAGGTTTCCCGTCACTGGTTATTTTGGTAATACCATACTACCAAAGAGTTTGAGTTTATAGTAAGAATTAGGAGCAGGAGTAGGCCATTTGGCCCCTCGAGCCTGCTCCGCCATTTAGTAAGATCATGGCTGATCTCCTACATCAACTCCACTTTCCTGCCTGATCTCCATATCCATTGATTCCGTTAGCATCCAAAAATCTATCGATCTCAGACTTGAATATACTCAACGACTCAGCATCCACAGCCCTCTGGGGTAGAGAATTCCAAAGATTCACCACCCTCCTGAGTGAAGAGATTCCTCCTCATCTCGGCCGACCCCTTATCCTGAAACTGTGACCCCTGGTCCTAGACTCTCCAGCCGGGGAAACAACCTCTCAGCATCTACCCTGTCAAGCCCTCTTAAGAATTTTATACGTTTCAGTGAGATCACCTCTCATTCTTCTAAACTCCAGAGAGTATATAGGCCCAATCTACTCAATCTCTCCTCATAATACTTCTGTTTTTTAATTTCTTGATTAAGCCCGGAGGATCCTGCAGTCACAGTAGGCTCGCCAACCCTCCGGGACTGTCCTGGAGTTTCCAGGAATTGAAGATTAATCTCCTGGACATTGGCGGCAAGCATCTCCGGGAGAAAAATCATTAGAAGGCATTAAAAAAAAGAAATTGGCCCAGAATTTACAGCGTCGTAAGTGCTGTGAATGGCCCCGCAAGTTCCGGGTCTCCGCATGCGATGCGCATGTGCGAAAACCTGGAACTTGCGATCTGTCAAGTTTCTCCCTATTTTCCCAGCGAATACCCACCAAACCCTTATGCCTGGTAAAAGCAGGCCTGAGGCCTTCTTTTACCAGCGTAAGGGTTAAAATAAATGTTAAAAAAAAATTCTTTTAAATGATTTAAACATTCACTTACATTTAAAATTAGTTTAGGTTATTTTTGTCCCGTTTAAATTTATTTTTCAAAAAATTACATTTTTATTTTAAATGTTTAATTAAAGGGTATTTTAATTAATTTTGAACCTGTGATCATTTATTTTTATTTCAGTGTTGTGAAAGTGTATTTTTAGGTGATTTCTATTTTGCTTATGGAGATTCTGTCGGTAAATGGGATCCCCCATAAGCATCATAGGAATCCCCCCTTTGTCATTGCTTGGCCTGGCCCACGTGATCCCAGGGACACTTGCGAACCACATGCGCCCCCGGGATACGTGGGCCTTTACACAGGCCTACGCCTGCAGGCCCAGGACCGCAAGAGTCCGGAGACACAAGGTAAGTACACAGTTTTCTTGCGGTTCGGAGACGTATGCGGGCGGCAAGCCTCCGACCGCAAAATCCAGGTCAATGTGTGTATTATTCATTTTCCTTGAACATTTTTTATGGGCCATGATGTGATTTCAAATAAAGCTGTTGGACTATAACCTGGTGTTGTGTGACTTTTCATATTTTATGGGGGTGGGGGAGAAATAAAAGGCTGTTTGACCGGGCGGGGCAGCTAGAGGCAGGAGATCGTGTGACAAAACATCCAGGAATACATCCAGCCAGAGCTGGCAAGCCCCAGCTCACAGTACAAAAATATTGGGATTGCAATAACTTTTTTAACTATGTCTGAGGTCCAAGGGTGTATAGTCTGAGGGTTATGTCAATCTCCCACCAACAGAGGGAGCACTTGCACCATGTAAGGATGAGCTCTGTGCAGTCATTGCTGTGAACTGTACTGATTCGGTTTTAATGACTCACAGCCCTGGTTAAGTTACTTACTGCCGTAATTTCCTCTGGGGTTGTCCCGACCGACCGGGGTGACTTCAGCGGAAGATCCTGTTTGCCCACTTTATCCGGAGCTACTGCAGAAGTTAGGACAGCTGATCCAGAGGAGCCCAGATAACGTTCTGCCTCACTCTCTGCCTCACTCTCTGTCTCAATCTCTATGGCTATCCCCCACCGTTACTCGTTATTTCTCCATCATTTTGTCACTCCCTTTTGTCAGCCACGGCTCAGTGGGTAGCGCACTCTCCTCTGAGTCAGCAAGGTTGTGGGTTCAAGTCCCACTCCAGTGACTTGAGCATAAAATCTAGGCTGGCACTCCCAGTGCAGTACTGAGGGGGGTGCTGCACTGTCGGAGGTGCCATCTTTCGGGTGAGACGTTAAACCGAGGCCCCGGGTGTCTGCCCTCTCAGGTGGATGTAAAGGAGTGGGGGATGCACAAGAGGCCAAAGAAAGAAAGACTTGCATTTATAGAGGGCCTTTCACGACCACCGGGCATCCCAAAGCACTTTACAGCCAATGAAGTACTTTTTTTCAGGAGGGGGGGAAAATAATCAGCCAGGATTCCTGCTCCGGATCACTTCAGTGACTCTGCAGCTAGAGGTGTCGGGTGAAGACATAATAAGTCTGGAGTGTGAAAGCCACCATTTGAATAGCCTTACTGTCTCGGCTCAAACATGGGTTCACGAGGATGCTGCCTGGTATGAGGAAATGCAAACTCAAAGCAAGACCTGACGAAATATGCTGTTTTCATTAGGTCAGAGGAGATTCTGGGGTGATTTGACAGAGGTGGTGATTTGACAGAGGTGTTTACAGTTGAGAAGGGATGGGACAGAGTAGATGGCAACAGGCTGTTTCCAGTGGTTGAGGGGTCTACAATGAGGGTACATAGATGTATGATTAAATGTCGGAGATTTAGGACAGAGAGCAGGCAAAACCTTTTTACACGGCTTATGCGGCTGTGGAATTCACTACCCGAGTTGGTGATTGAACCAGAGACCATCGGGCTCGATTTTGCCAGGCCCGAGGAGGCGGGAATGGAGGCGTGTGGGGTGTTAAAATTGCAAAAAATGGCGGGCGGGCCCGACCCCACCTCCATGCAATTTTCCTAAATGTGTGGTTTCTGATCCCGTCTCTGTCCCGCCTCCAAGAGTCGGTATCGGCCCTTAAGGCCCTTAACAAGCACTTCATTGCCTCTATAATCCCATTTTGAGAGGCCTTTCTGATTTTAACACTTTTCCGACGTGATGCACGCCTCCTCTGAAACACGACGGTGAAACCTGGCGGTAGCACACTTGGATTGCTGACTATCAGCTGCAGGTCCACCATTAACAAGGAGATTTGATCAATCATCATTCTGGGGGAACTTTTAGCAGTCATAACCATTGTTGTGGCCGACGACGACGACTCCTCCTTCTCTCTCCTCAAAGGCCAAAAGCTTCCCAGTCTTTGCAGACCTTAAATGCAGCAGCAATGATGACATCATCAGAGGCGACTTTCAGACTGAAAACACTAATTGGGTCATGGGTTCCCACATGCTGGAACTCAATTGCCCAATTAGGGGAAAATCGAATAATTCTCCCACACCCAATTGGAGTTGGGTGGCTAACATGAAAAGTGGATAACACGACCCCAGCCCGCCCCAATGACAAAATCGAGACCTATGTGAACATTGAAGAATAGGTTAGCAAGGTGGGCAAAGGAAAGAAGAGATAAAGGGATATGGGAACAACGCAGGCACATGGGAGACACCCAGTGATTCAGTGTCGCTGGAGCGGAGGGTGAGGGAGTGAGGAATGGTAATCCAGTGTTATAGGAGCGGAGGGTGAGGGAGTGAGGAATGATAATCCAGTGTTATAGGAGCGGAGGGTGAGGGAGTGAGGAATGGTAATCCAGTGTTATAGGAGCGGAGGGTGAGGGAGTGAGGAATGGTAATCCAGTGTTATAGGAGCGGAGGGTGAGGGAGTGAGGAATGGTAATCCAGTGTTATAGGAGCGGAGAGTGAGGGAGTGAGGAATGGTAATCCAGTGTTATAGGAGCGGAGGGTGAGGGAGTGAGGAATGGTAATCCAGTGTTATCGGAGCGGAGGGTGAGGGAGTGAGGAATGGTAATCCAGTGTTATAGGAGCGGAGAGTGAGGGAGTGAGGAATGGTAATCCAGTGTTATAGGAGCGGAGGGTGAGGGAGTGAGGAATGGTAATCCAGTGTTATCGGAGCGGAGAGTGAGGGAGTGAGGAATGGTAATCCAGTGTTATCGGAGCGGAGAGTGAGGGAGTGAGGAATGGTAATCCAGTGTTATCGGAGCGGAGAGTGAGGGAGTGAGGAATGGTAATCCAGTGTTATCGGAGCGGAGAGTGAGGGAGTGAGGAATGGTAATCCAGTGTTATCGGAGCGGAGAGTGAGGGAGTGAGGAATGGTAATCCAGTGTTTACAGGAGCGGAGAGTGAGGGAGTGAGGAATGGTAATCCAGTGTTTACAGGAGCGGAGAGTGAGGGAGTGAGGAATGGTAATCCAGTGTTATCGGAGCGGAGAGTGAGGGAGTGAGGAATGGTAATCCAGTGTTATCGGAGCGGAGCGTGAGGGAGTGAGGAATGGTAATCCAGTGTTATCGGAGCGGGGAGTGAGGAATGGTAATCCAGTGTTATCGGAGCGGAGAGTGAGGGAGTGAGGAATGTAAATCCAAAACGGGTACAGGGAGTGGAGTTTTTACAATGTCTGCAGGGCTCCTTTCTTACCAATATGTAAAAAGTCCAACAAGAGAGGGAGCTCTAATAGGGGTATACTACAGACCACCTAATAGTGGAATGGAAGTGTAGGAAGAAGTATGTAAACAAATATGTGAAATGAGCAAAGGGCAAAGAATAATAATCATTGGAGATTTTAACTACCCCAAATAAAATGACAAGAAGAGGCAGCAAAAGGGGTACAGGGAAGTTTTCACAATGTGTGCAAGACTCCTTTCTTACCCATTATGTAAAAAGCCCAACGAGAGGGGGAGCACGGCTGGATCTAGTAATGGGAAATGAACCAGAACAGATAAGAGAGGTAAGTGTAGGGGAACATCTGGGCAATAACGATCACAACATAATAAGGTTTATAATAAAGATTGAGAAGGACATAAATAAGACGGAAAGTAATAAATTGGAAAAAAAAGCTGATTTTTAAGGGGATGAGAATGGAACTAGGGAAAATAAACTGGGAAAAAAATTACTGACAAACAAAGAAATAGCACAGCAGTGGGAAACATTTAAAATGGTGATCAACAGAGTCGAGGAGAAATATATCCCACTAAAAATCAAGAATAAAGTAACCAGTAATGACACACCATGGATGAATAAAGAAATAAGGGAAACATTTAAACTAAAGAAAAAGGCATAGACTAAGTACACAGACAACAAAGGAGAGGATGACAAAAGGGAATACAAAGAGGTTAGCAAAGAAGTAAAAAAAAAACAATTAGGAAGGCAAAGAGAAACTACAAAATTACATTTTTCAGGAATATCAAGAAATGGTAAAATATTCTACAGACACATAAACAACAAAAGATAAATCAGGATAGGGATGGGGCCGCTCAGGGATACACAGCATAAACTCACAGATAATGACAGCGATAAGGCAGAAATATTAAATAACAACATGACTCCTGCCAGCGAACCGAAGGCTGCGCAGAAGCATTCTGCGCATAACCGTCAGGTCCCAAATTGAAAAAATAACGCTCACCACAACAGACGGAGGATCTGCGAAGTGCTGAGGCACATCACTAATAAAGTTTCAGTAATGTTAGAGATTCCCAATCTACCGTCCCCACGCCTGTTACAGGAATCTCCAGATGCTTCTCATCTCAGAAAAGTAATTTGCAAAATATTAACAAACCCAACTACCCGCTGGGGCAAAACTATCCTCCACCTGAAAACTGCCGACTCTGACCAGCCACAATTTAGTGCACGAACAAGTGGCTGATAAGAACATAAGAAATAGGAGCAGGAGTCGGCCATACGGCCCCTTGAACCTGCTCCGCCATTCAATAAGATCATGGCTGATCATCGACCTCAACTCCACTTTCCCGCCCGATCCCCATATCCCTTGATTCCCCTAGAGTCCAAAAATCTATCGATCTCAGCCTTGAATATACTCAATGACTCAGCATTCACAGCCCTCTGGGGTAGAGAATTCCAAAGATTCACAACCCTCTGAGTGAAGAAATTCTACAATTCACACAATAAATTAAATTAAACTACAACTGAGCAAGATTTTTTTTTTTTATCCGTTTCTTTATTCCTCATTTCGGGAAGTCCGGCGACAACAAACAAACAAAAAAAACCATTGGAACTGCGCATGCGCGTTGGCAGCAGCCACGTCCATTGAATAATTACTTTGCCTCAGTGTTTACCAGGGAGACTAACATGGTGGACATGACATGAGAAGAAGAGATCCAAAAGGATATAAAGACATTTAAGATAGAAAGTGGGGAGATAGTTGATAAACAATCAAACTTAGAGAGGATAAAACCCCAGATCCGGATGGATTGCATCCGCACATATTAAAAGGAGTTAGGAAAGAGAGAGAAAGCAGAGGCACTATATATATAAATTCATTAAAAAAGGGAATAGTGCCAGAGGACTGTCGAACAGCTAATGTGATTCCTACTTATAAAAAGGGAGATAGAACAAGCCCAGGGAACTATGGACCAGTTAGCTTAACGTCAGTGGTAGGAAAGATGATGGAATCCTTAATCAAAGATGTAATAGAAAAACATCTAGAAACTGAAAATTTAATAAAGAGTAGTCAGCACGGATTCCAAAAGGACAGGTCATGCTTGACCAACCTTATTGAATTCTTTGAAGAAGTACAGAAAGGGTAGATAAGGGTTGTGTAGTACACGTAATATATTTGGATTTCCAAAAAGCCTTCGATAAGGTACCGTGCAGTAGACTCCTGAATAAGGTCAGAACAGGTGGAGTCAGGGGACAAGCAGCAGAATGGGTATCAAGCTGGCTACACAACAGAAAACAGAGAGTAGGGGCTAACGATAGTTACTCGGATTGGCAAATGGCAGGATGTGGTGTTCCACAAGGATCAGTGCTGGGACCATTGTTATTCACCATTTATATAAACGATTTGGATTCGGGAGCCGGAAGCACAATTTCAAAATTTGCAGATGACACCAAATTGGAGGGTTTAGTTAATACAGAGGAGGCCTGCGACAAAATACTAGAAGCCATTAATAAACTTGCAGAATGGGCATGTCATTGGCAAATGAACTTCAATATAGGTAAGTGCGAGGTAATATATTTTGGTAGGAAGAATAAGGAGGCCACATACTCCTTGGAAAAGAAGTGTCTAAATGGGGTCGAGGAATAGAGGGATCTGGGGGTACAGAGATCAATAAAAGTAGCGACACAGGTTAATAAGGCCATAAAAAAAAGCAAACAAAGCACTGGGGTTCATTTCTAGAGGGATAGAATTGAAGGCAGAAACGTTATATTAAACATGCATAGAGCCCTGGTTAGACCACACTTAGAGTACTGTGAACAGTTCTGGTCTCCATATTTTTTTTAATTTATTCGTTCCTGGGATGTGGGCGTCGCTGGCAAGGCCAGCATTTATTGCCCGTCCCTAATTGCCCTTGAGAAGGTGGTGGTGAGCCGCCTTCTTGCACCGCTGCAGTCCGTGTGGTGAAGGTACTCCCACGGTGCTGTTAGGGAGGGAGTTCCAGGATTTTGACCCAGCGACGATGAAGGAACGCCGATATATTTCCAAGTCAGGATGTTGTGTAACTTGCAGGGGAACTTGGAGGTGGCAGGTGTTCCCATGCGCCTGCTGCCCTTGTCCTTCTAGGTGGTGGAGGTTGCGGGTTTGGGAGGTATAAAAAGGATATAGAGCTTCTGGAGAAGGTGCAATAAAGATTTACTAGATTGATACCTGAACAGAGAGGTTACACCTATCAGGAAAGATTGAACAGGCTGAGGCTCTTTTCTCGAGAAAAGGGAAGACTGAGGCGTAAACTGATAGAGATCTTCAAGATTGTGAAAGGTTTGATAGGGTAGACATAGAGAAAATGTTTTCACTTACGGGTGAGACCAGAACTAGGGGCAATAAATATAAGATAATCACTAATAAATCCAATAGGGAATTCAGGAGAAACTTCTTTACCCAGAGAGTGATTAGAATGTGGAACTCGCTACCACAAGGATTAGTTGAGGCGAACACAATAGATGCCTTTAAAGGGAAGTTCGATATACACATGAGGGAGAAAGGAATAGAAAGATATGTTTATGATGTTAGATGAAGTAGGGTGGGAGGAGGCTCATGTGGAGCATAGACACATGGAGCTGTTGGGCCGAATGGCCTGTTTCTGTGCTGTAAATACTTTGTAATACTTGTACTACTTTGTAATTTAGTGTGGTAGGAGCAGAGACTGAGGGAGTGAGGAATGGTAATCCAGTGTTTACAGGAGCAGGGAGTGAGGGAGTGAGGAATGGTAATCCAGTGTTTACAGGAGCGGAGACTGAGGGAGTGAGGAATGGTAATCCAGTGTTTACAGGAGTGGAGACTGAGGGAGTGAGGAATGGTAATCCAGTGTTTACAGGAGCGGAGAGTGAGGGAGTGAGGAATGGTAATCCAGTGTTTACAGGGGCAGAGACTGAGGGAGTGAGGAATGGTAATCCAGTGTTTACAGGAGCGGAGACTGAGGGAGTGAGGAATGGTAATCCAGTGTTTACAGGAGTGGAGACTGAGGGAGTGAGGAATGGTAATCCAGTGTTATAGGAGCGGAGAGTCAGGGAGTGAGGAATGGTAATCCAGTGTTATAGGAGCGGAGAGTCAGGGAGTGAGGAATGGTAATCCAGTGTTTACAGGAGCGGAGATTGAGGGAGTGAGGAATGGTAATCCAGTGTTTACAGGAGCGGAGACTGAGGGAGTGAGGAATGGTAATCCAGTGTTATAGGAGCGGAGAGTCAGGGAGTGAGGAATGGTAATCCAGTGTTTACAGGAGCGGAGAGTGAGGGAGTGAGGAATGGTAATCCAGTGTTTACAGGAGTGGAGACTGAGGGAGTGAGGAATGGTAATCCAGTGTTTACAGGAGCGGAGAGTGAGGGAGTGAGGAATGGTAATCCAGTGTTTACAGGGACAGAGACTGAGGGAGTGAGGAATGGTAATCCAGTGTTTACAGGAGTGGAGAGTGAGGGAGTGAGGAATGGTAATCCAGTGTTTACAGGAGTGGAGACTGAGGGAGTGAGGAATGGTAATCCAGTGTTTACAGGAGTGGAGACTGAGGGAGTGAGGAATGGTAATCCAGTGTTTACAGGAGCGGAGACTCATGGAGTGAGGAATGGTAATCCAGTGTTTACAGGAGTGGAGACTCAGGGAGTGAGGAATGGTAATCCAGTGTTTACAGGAGCGGAGAGTGAGGGAGTGAGGAATGGTAATCCAGTGTTTACAGGAGTGGAGACTCAGGGAGTGAGGAATGGTAATCCAGTGTTTACAGGAGCGGAGAGTGAGGGAGTGAGGAATGGTAATCCAGTGTTTACAGGAGCGGAGACTCATGGAGTGAGGAATGGTAATCCAGTGTTTACAGGGGCAGAGACTGAGGGAGTGAGGAATGGTAATCCAGTGTTTACAGGAGCGGAGACTCAGGGAGTGAGGAATGGTAATCCAGTGTTTACAGGAGTGGAGAGTGAGGGAGTGAGGAATGGTAATCCAGTGTTTACAGGAGCGGAGACTCAGGGAGTGAGGAATGGTAATCCAGTGTTTACAGGAGTGGAGAGTGAGGGAGTGAGGAATGGTAATCCAGTGTTTACAGGAGTGGAGAGTGAGGGAGTGAGGAATGGTAATCCAGTGTTTACAGGGGCAGAGACTGAGGGAGTGAGGAATGGTAATCCAGTGTTTACAGGAGCGGAGAGTGAGGGAGTGAGGAATGGTAATCCAGTGTTTACAGGAGCGGAGACTGAGGGAGTGAGGAATGGTAATCCAGTGTTTACAGGAGCGGAGACTGAGGGAGTGAGGAATGGTAATCCAGTGTTTACAGGAGCGGAGACTGAGGGAGTGAGGAATGGTAATCCAGTGTTATAGGAGCGGAGACTCAGGGAGTGAGGAATGGTAATCCAGTGTTTACAGGAGCGGAGACTGAGGGAGTGAGGAATGGTAATCCAGTGTTTACAGGAGCAGGAGAGTGAGGGAGTGAGGAATGGTAATCCAGTGTTTACAGGAGCAGATGGTGGAGGCTGCGATTTACCACTGTAAGTGATTGCTCAGTTAAAGCCATGGGGTGCTTTGAATACTGGGACATTGACCTTGAAGACAATACACTGAGAGAAGAGGTTAATGCGAACAAGGCTGATAGATGTTCAGGACTTAGTGTGGGAGAGAATCGCAGAGACCTGGATGTAAGGTGGAGGCTGGGAGGCTGGTGATGAAAGCATTGGGCAAATTGTAAATACAGAGATCTGTTTTTAAACAGGTAAATGTGTGTCTAGCTGCAATTATACTTCAAACTATGTGTTAATTTGAATGATCTTCCCGTTTGAAGATGTAATCTTCCTGACTGGCTCTTTCCCATTCCACCCCCCGACACTGCACCTTCATCAGGAGTGGAGACCATCAACTAGAATTTGATTAATATGCAAATTCCAGGCAATAGCAGCTCAAGAGGAGGGTAATTAATCACTAGTTAAAACAAATTAATACATACATCAGTTTTGTCAGAAACACGCTTTGGGTTAATCGTCCGTAAAATTGGAAGTCCAAAGGATGAGGTGTGGAATAATGTCGTGAATAACGTATTCAAATCCCGCCCCTCTCTTTCTCTATTCCCTGATCAGTCACACTTGAGCCACTCACTTATTGCAGACACACATACAGACACACACACAGACACAGACACACACACAGTCTCTCACGCACAGATACACATACACACACACACAGACTCACACACACAGATGCAGATATACACAGACACACAGACACACACAGACACACATACAGACACACACACAGACACAGGCACAGACACACAGACACACACAGTCTCTCACGCACAGACATACACACACACACAGACTCACACACACAGATGCAGATATACACAGACACACAGACACACACAGACACACATACACAGACAGTCTCTCACACACACACACACAGACTCACACACACACAGACACATACACATACACACACAGACAGACACACTCACAGATACGAGAGAGACACACACACACATATAGACATAGACACACACAGACACACTCACACACACACACAGACTCACTCACACACACACAGACACATACACATACACACACAGACAGACACACTCACAGATACGAGAGAGAGACACACACACATATAGACATAGACACACACACAGACTCACTCACACAGACTCACTCACACACACACACAGACTCACTCACACACACACAGACATACACATACACACACAGACAGACACACTCACAGATACGAGAGACACACACACACACATATAGACATAGGCACACACACAGACAAACACATAGGCACACACACAGACTGCAATCTGCATCACAGGACAGGTCCAGGAAAGGATTTTCTGCAGACACTGTCGGCCTCCTCAGCCAGACTGTAACAATACATCGCGGCAGCGTCAGTGTAACCTCATCACTGAGCTCTTTAATGTCTATTTAGCTTCCACTTAGAGAGAGTTTCAGATGTGTAACTATCATGCTATCTATTCATCTACCTATTTATCTATCTAACCCTGTGCCTCCCCATCCAACTATCCATCTATCTATCCTCTGTCTCCATCTATTCATCACTTTGTCCCTATATCTCTATCTATCGATCCACATCTCTATGCCTCAATGTATCTTTATCTATCTATCTTAGTAGTAAGGAGGGGTGGGGCCGATTAGGGATCAAAAAGGAGACCTATGCATGGAGGCAGAGGGTACGGCTGAGGTACTAAATGAGTACTTTGCATCTGTCTTCACCAGGGAAGAGGATGCTGCCATAGACATAGTGAAGGAGGAGGTAGTGGAGATACTTGATAGGATAAAAATTGATAAAGAAGAGATATTAGAAAGGCTGGCTGTACTTAAAGTAGATAAATCACCAGGACCGGATGGGATGCAAGCTAGAATGCTGAGGGAATTGAGGGAGGAAATCGTGGAGGCACTGGCCATAATATTCCAATCCTCCTTAGATACAGGGGTGGTGCCAGAGGACTAGAGAATTGCAAATGTTACACCATTGTTCAAAAAAGGATGTAAAGATAAACCCAGCAACTACAGGCCAGTCAGTTTGACCTCGGTAGTGGGGAAGCTTTTAGAAACAGTAATCAGGGACAAAATTAACAGTCACTTGGACAAGTGTGGATTAATTAAGGAAATCCAGCACAGATTTGTTAAAGGCAAATCGTGTTTAACTAGCTTAATTGAGTTCTTTGATGAGGTAACAGAGAGGGTTGATGAGGGTAATGCAGTTGACGTAGTGTACATGGATTTCCAAAAGACTTTTGACAAAGTGCCACATAATAGGTTTGCCAGCAAAGTTGAAGCCCATGGAATAAAAGGGACAGTGGCAGCATGGATACGGGATTGGCTAAGTGACAGGAAACAGAGAGTAGTGGTGAATGGTTGTTTTTCGGACTGGAGGAAGGTATACAGTGGTGTTTCCCAGGGGTCGGTTCTAGGACCACTGCTTTTCTTGATATATATTAATGACTTGGACGTGGGTGTACAGGGCCCAATTTCAAAATTTGCAGATGACACAAAACTTGGAAGTATAGTGAACAGTGAGGAGAAGAGTGATAGACTTCAGGAAGACATGGACAGGCTGGTGAAATGGGCGGACACGTGGCAGATGAAATTTAATGCAGAAAAGTGTGAAGTGATACATTTTGGTAGAAAGAATGAGGAGAGGACATAAAAACTAAAGGGTACAATCCTGAATGGAGTGCACAAACAGAGAGATCTGGGGGTATGTGCGCACAAATTGTTGAAGGTGGCAGGGGAGGTTGAGAAAGCAGTTAAAAAGGCTTACGGGATCCTGGGCTTCATGAATAGAGGTATAGAGTACAAAAGTATGGAAATTATGATGAACCTGTATAAAACACTGGTTCGGCCCCAACTGGAGTATTGTGTCCAATTCTGGGCACTACACTTTAGGAAGGATTTGAAGGCCTCAGAGAGGGTGCAGAAAAGATTTACGAGAATGATTCATAAGAACATAAGAACATAAGACGTAGGAGCAGGAGTAGGTCATTTGGCCCCTTGAGCCTGCTCCGCCATTCAATAAGATCATGGCTGATCTGATCTTGGCCTCAACTCCACTTCTCTGCCCGCTCCCCATAACCCTTGACTCCCTTACCTTTCAAAAATCTGTCTATCTCCACCTTAAATATATTCAATGACCCAGCCTCCACAGCTCTCTGGGGAAGAGAATTCCAAAGATTCACGACCCTCTGAGAGAAGAAATTCCTCCTCATTTCCGATTTAAAAGGGTGCCCCCTTATTCTGAAATTATGCCCCCGAGTTCTAGATTCCCCCACAAGGGGAAACATCCTTTCTGCATCTACCCTGTCAAGCCCCTTCAGAATCTTATATGTTTCAATAAGATCCCCTCTCATTCTTCTAAACTCCATTGAGTATAGGCCCAACCTGCTCAACCTTTCTTCATAAGCCAACTCCTTCATCTCCGGAATCAACCTCGTGAACCTTCTCTGAACTGCCTCCAATGCAAGTATATCCTTCCTTAAATAAGGAGACCAAAACTGTACGCAGTAATCCAGGTGTGGTCTCACCAATACCCTGTACAGTTGTAACAGGACTTCCCTGCTTTTATACTCCATTCCCTTTGCAATAAAGGCCAACACTCCATTTGCCTTCCTAATTACTTGCTGTACCTGCATGCTAACTTTTTGTGATTCATGTACAAGGACCCCCAGATCCCTCTGTACCTCAGCATTTTGTAATCTCTCCCCATTTAAATAATAATTTGCTTTTTATTTTTCCGACCAAAGTGGATAACCTCGCATTTTCCCACATTAAACTCCATCTGCCAGATTTTTGCCCACTCACTTAGCCTATCTATATCCCTTTGCAGACTCTTTGCATCCTCCACACAATTTGCTTTCCCACCTATCTTTGTATCATCAGCCAATTTGGCTACATTACACTCAGTTCCTTCATCCAAGTCATTAATATAGATTGTAAATAGTTGAAGCCCCAGCACTGATCCCTGCGGCACCCCACTAGTTACAGTTTGCCAACCTGAAAATGACCCATTTATCCCGACTCTCTGTTTTCTGTTAGTTAGCCAATCCTCTATCCATGCTAATATATTACCCCCAACCCCCTGAGCTCTTATCTTGTGTAGTAACCTTTTATGTGGCACCTTATCGAATGCCTTCTGGAAATCCAAATACACGACATCTACTGGTTCCCCTTTATCCACCCTGCTCGTTACAGCCTCAAAGAATTCCAGCAAATTTGTCAAACATGATTTCCCTTTCATAAAACCATGCGGACTCTGCTTGACTATATTATGATTTTCTAAATGTCCTGCTACCACTTCCTTAATGATGGACTCTAGCATTTTCCCAATGACAGGAATGAGGGACGTTGATAGACTGGAGAAGCTGGTGTTGTTCTCCTTGGAGCAGAGAAGATTGAGAGGAGATTTGATAGAGGTGTTCTCTAAAATCATGAGGGGTCTGGACAGAGTAGATAGAGAGAAACTGTTCCCATTGGCAGAAGGGTCGAGAACCAGAGGACACAGATTTAAGGTGATTGGCAAAAGAACCAAAAGCGACGTAAGAAAAAACTTTTTTACGCAGCGAGTGGTTATGATCTGGAATGTACTGCCTGAAAGGGTGGTGGAGGCAGATTCAATCACGGCTTTCAAAAGGGAGTTGGATAGGTATCTGAAGGAAATAAATTTGCAGGGCTACGGGGGAGCTCTTGCAGTGAGCCAGCGCGGGCTCAGCGGGCCGAATGGCCGCCTTTCGTGCTGTAACCATTCTATGGGGGCGATTTTCTGACATCGGAGGAAGCGGATTTGGAGGCGGGAAAATTAGATTCAAAAAGGTCGGGTTCGGAACCCGCCTCTGTGGGATTTTGCCGGTGCCGGTTTTGGAGGTCGGGAAACGCTCCCGCCTCCAGCTGGCCATTGCGCAAATTAACTTCCTTATATGCTTGTTAAGGGCCTCTCTAAGCCTATTTTGAGAGGCCCTCGTGAATTTCCCAGCATTTCGGCATGGTCCACGCAACTCCTGAACCACACCAGGTAAACCTGGCGGGTTGACTCGTGGGTGGCCTCCTCACTGCTGCAGGTCTAACAAGATATTGTTTACTGCAGCAAGGATTACTTGCAGGTGCCAGACCTTGGCTTTAAAAGGTCTCTGAGCACTTTTAGAAGGCCTTCTGAAGTCGGAGGTGCTGCAGCTTGACTCCATCAACTGTGGGACCTCCTTGGAAGACCCTCTCCCCGCTTGGAATGAGCGCTTCTGCAAAGGAGGCATCTACAAGCAGCATGGGAACCATTCATTTTCTTTCACCATGGACCTCAGATGAGGATGAGGACCATCCAGGGCAGCAGCAGAACCAGGCAGCTCAGCAGCAACATCAGCAGGAGCCCCAACCTCCTGCTCAGCCACCTGATGCTGCACAGGGCAGAAGGCACCAGCGCATCGAGGCACCTCACTGCAGGAGATACCCCCCACAGAGGGTTTACAGACAAAGGATGAGCTACCTCAACATGAGTGAGCAGCAGTGCCAAAGGAGGTTGAGACTTTCGCAAGAGGTTGTCAGAGAGATCTGCGGCCTGCTGCAGCAAGACCTGGTGCCCAGAGGAACGGGTGGACACCCCTTACCAGTGGCTGTCAAAGTCACCACCGCACTCAACTTCTTTGCCTCAGGCTCCTTCCAGGGATCATCAGCAGACATCAGCGGCATCTCCCAATCAGCCGCCCACAGTTGCATCACCCAGGTTACCGATGCCCTTTTTGCTAAGGCCCACAATTACATCCAGTTCACAAGGGATCAAGCAAGTATAACCGCCCGTTCGGTTGGATTCACAAATATGGCAGGCATGCCAATGGTGCACACATGTGGCCCTTAGGGCGCCCCATCACAACCCAGCTATCTTTGTCAACCGCAAGGGCTTCCACTCCCTCAACGTTCAGCTGGTGTGTAACCACAAGAAGGAGTTCTTGCATGTTTGCGCCAAGTTCTGTGGAAGTTGCCATGACTTGTTCATCCTGCGGCACTCTAATGTTCTTCCACTTTTCAATCCATCAAACCAACTTAATGGATGGCTCCTTGGTGACAAAGGCTACCCCCTGAAGAAGTGGCTAATGACGCCGATCAGGAGGCCAGCTAACGAGGCTCAAGAGCGCTACAATGCCAGCCACACTTCGACCAGGTCCATCATAGAGCAGACCATTGGGTTGTTGAAGATGCGCTTCCGTTGCCTTGACCGATCAGGTGGAGCCCTGCAGTATACACCATACAGGATCTCCAGAATGGTCGTGGTCTGCTGTACACTGCACAACATCGCACAGCGTCGTGGCTTGCAGCTTCCTGATGAGCAAGCGGCTCAGTTCCAGCCCTCCTCAGATGAGGACAAGGAGGAGGAGAAGGAGGAGGCTGAGGAGAAGGAGGAGGATCTGGAGGAGGAGGAGGAGGAGCAGGAGGAGGAGGAGGAGGAGGAGCAGGAGGAGGTCAGTGCGCCGGTGTATCGACCAGCGGCCGTGGCAGCACGTGATCCCATGGCTGCCCGGGATGCAAGGGATGAACTTATCCTGGCCAGATTTGCATAGGTTGACCAAGTTGGCACATGTCCTTGGCTCCATCCTAGGACTTCATTGACAATGGACATGAGTCTCTGGCCTCCTTTCACTCAGGCCACCAACCAGACAACGCAAGTGTGGCGAGCCCGCAATGTGGAGCTTCCTAAGGTGAAAGAACAGATGGCATAACGCCAACATTTTGGCTTCAAATCATTTTAATGCTTTCCAACAGGGATGGCATTTCATCAATACACAGAAACAGTCTCCCAATCTGCACACAGATCTGGAGCTTATATCCCTTGCTAGCTGGATCCTCACAGCCTTGGTTTCTTTGGCAGGTCTCTTCCTCCGAGATGAGTGGAAGAGCACCTCCATGCTAGCTCTCACCCCCTCAAACAACATTTGCAGTGCCTCATCTGAGAGCCTCGGGTAGGCCCTTGCCTTGGAATTGGACATAGGTTTTTCAAAAGATGTTGGAGGTGGTGCAGGAGATGCAGAAATGCTGTGGAATGAGCCAAGGGAGCAAGAAGCCATAAACTCAGACTGGAAAAGTGCTGTCAACAGAGGCGAGTTTCAGTCCCAAAACACTAATTGAGCAAGGGCATCCCACACCTCTGAAATCAAGTGGACAATCATGGGAAAATCGCAAAATTTTGAAACCTATCAGTGGAGGCGAGTTTCAAACCCACCCAAACTGAAACCCGCCTCCATCTCGCCTCCAGTGGGAAAATCGCCCCCTTCGATTCTATTCTATGATCTTTCTATCCATCGCTCTCCATATCCTTCTATATGTCTGTCTATCAATCTAATATATCTAATCTATCTATCCCTGTGTGTCTGCCTATCTCTACTTATATATATCCCTCTGTAAGAATCTCCCTTCCTACCTATTTCTGGTAGTGTTTCAGTCAGAATACTACATTCTTCTAATACAGAGGTTCCCAAACTTTACTTATTGTGTACCCCCTTCCAGATCTGCCAGCTGCCCATGTACCCCTACCAGTAGACAGGTTTAATATTTTAACCCCTTTAAATGCCCAAGCATTGTACAAAACATACACATTGGCCCAGAAATTTGACTCGGAGGCTTGCCGCGGGGGTAAGGATCGCGCGCGATATCACACTCCGCGCCGGCCGTTGTGTTTTGGGCCCACAGGAACTTCGGGTCCTGGGCCTCTCCCTAGTGCCGGCGCGCAGTGTGTGCGTGTCCCAGGGGCACAGTTAGTGCGATGCGACCTCTGGGATCACGTGGGCCATGGAGAGCCAATGGCAGCACACCATCTTTCATTCATAGATTTGACAGGAGACCTGTCAAATCTGTGAATTGAAAGAGACCCCAAAAGAACAGCTAAACCTCAAGTAAATTAAAAAAAAAAATCACATTAATAAAATAACTATAGTTAAATAAATTAACCACTTTAAACAAAAATTTAAATTTTTGAAAAAATTAAATTTTTTTTTAAAAGTTATAAAAATAAACTTACCTTTCTTTAAAGTCTCTAAAAAAGATAAACCTGTTGAAAAAAATTAAAAATTATACTTAATTAACTACTTACCTTGTTCAAAAGGGGTCTTACGCCTCCTTTTTTCTCGTGTAAAATCTTCCATACTTACCCACGCGTTGAAACCTGAAAAAAAACCTAAGTGTGCTGCGTGCGCACAGCCTCTAGTGCGCACGCGGTTCACCTAGGAACCGCCCCCTTCGCCATACCGGAAGTGCCGGTTTCCCGCGCATGCGCAGTGCATGCAGGAAACCGGCACTTCGGGACCGAATACGGGTGAGTACGCAGCGGGTAATCTCCCGTATTCGGCCGAATTTTTGGGCCATTATAATACGCACATACAATTTAGTGTAACCGGTTTCTGCAGTGGCCAATTTCCTATGGCCCTGCCGCAATCGGCAATTATTGTAAGTGGTTTCGCCCCGCCCGTAGCGAGCTCGCAAATCCCCTTACTACAAGTTCTGGACGATAGGGATTACTGAGGATAGATTGTAACATGGACAGCGTTTTCAGGCTCACCCGTACAGTGTTTATTAAGGTTGACAAAACCACTCCACTCACATACAGTACGAGCAGTGTGAACACAACAGTACAGTTTAAAACAGTACAACCCTGACTTGTCCAACAAGCCCCTGCCGTGCTGACTTGCCACGGCCTAAAAACACCCTCCTGTGAACTAAACTATCACAGGACCCTTCCGACGCTAAACCCCCTCTGGTTTGGTAGGAACATACAGGCACCCCCTCACACAGCTAAGTGATCTTGTGGGTGTGCAGGCTTGGCAATGATCACCTAGATTGCCCTCGATCTTGCCTACAGCTTCCTCCCGTACGTCTCGGCTACCTGGTTCCGTACCGGCCTTGCGGCATGCGAGTCCCAGTCTGAGTCGAAGTCCGTCTCGGTTGGAAGAGCAAGGCTCAGCTCCTCTTGACGTTCCGTTATGGGAGGGCAGGAAAGAGAGAGAGAGAGAGCTATCCAAAACGGCTCTCTGATATACCCCTCCCCAATACACAGACCGCTGTCTGTGGTTTTAATAGAACGCTTACCCGCAGATCCGAGGCTGAATGCCCCTGGCTGCTGAAGTGTTCCCCGGCAGCCAGGGGCATTCAGCCTCGGATCTGTGGGTAAGCGTTCTCCAAGGCGGCCTTCGAGATACACGACAGCGCAAAATCATAGAGCAGAAACTGATAGCCAGGTTCCGCACTCATGAGGATGGCCTCAATCGCGATATCGGGTTCATGTCACGATACAGAACGTGACTTGACATCATGGCCGGTCTTCCCAGGTGTTTTTTTTTTTAAAAAGGCTAACACAAGAACACAAATTGACAGGATATGCAGCCAGCAGGTGGTTTGACACGTTGGACCCCCTGGGACACATCTCATTGTCTTGGCTGTGCTCTTTGTTGCAGGGAATAATGTGAATAGATTTTGTCTGGGTTTAAATTGTGAATTCTGGGAGATTCTCTCATTGCTAACTTACCTGACGAAGGAGCGAACTGCTTCGAAAGCTTGTAAAATTAAATAAATCTGTTGGACTATAACCTGGTGTTGTGCGACTTCTCATTTTTGTCCACCCCAGTCCAACGCCGGCATCTCCACATCATATCTCTAACAAGACAGAGTCTAACCACCTCCTCTTGACATTCAATGGCATTACCATCGTCGAATCCCCCACCATCAACAGCCTGGGGGTCACCATTGACCAGAAGTTCAACTACATCCATAACTGTATTCTTTTCCCAAGGTTTACCAAATCTGAAAGCACACTGTTACTGGCCATTCTGGTACAGGAGATAAGGGGACCTTTCATCGTGATTCCCCAGCACCCACTCCCCCACCGCCCTTCTCCATTTCCCATCCTGCTGGGTGTCTCCTCTTTATCCTCTGCCCACTCACTGCTCTGAGGCAATTTCTCACAAATGAGGAGTGTAATAGAACTGCAAGTATTTTTGCTTTAAATTTGTATCGAGGAATTAGAAATGTGAAATACAGTATATTGAATATGCTGATGGAGTGAAATAAAAATATTGAATAGATTCAATGCTGAGACATTGAGAATGAGTTATGTTCATTGGGCTTTCTGGTAACACATAGCAAGGCAAAGTCTGTGTAATACCCAGTGCTTTTGTGTATTTAACAGTGAAAGGTTCCGATGCTGATGTGAAACCATACACTCCAGATGAACCTTTTCTATTCCACTTAATATCTCACATATCTCAGTGAGGTTTCCTTATAACTCTATCCTCTGACACTAGGGATCAACAACAGCAACTTGTGTTTATATAGCGCCTTTAATGTAGTAAAACATCCCAAGGCATTCCACAGGAGCGTAAATCAGACATAAATTGGCACCCAGCCACACAGGAGAGATTAGGACAGGTAACCAAAAGCTTGGTCAAACAGGTAGGTTTTAAGGAACATCTTAAAGGAGGAGAGAGAGGCGGAGAGGTTTAGGGAGGGAATTCCAGAGCGTAGGGCTGAGGCAGCTGAAGACACGGCCGCCAATGGAGGGACAAAGGAAATTGGGGATGGACTGGAGGCCAGAATTGGAGGAACGCGGAGTTCTTGGAGGGTTATAGGGCTGGAGGAGGTGACAGAGATAGGGAGGGGCGAGGTCATGGATGGATTTGAACACAAGGATGAGTATTTTAAAATCGAGGTATTTCAGGATCGGAAGCCAATGTACATCAGCGAGCACAGGGGTGATGGGTGAACGGGACTTGGTGCGAGTTAGGATACGGGCAGCAGAGTTTTGGATGAGCTCAAGTTTACACTCCAGATTAACTTTTTCTACTCCACTTGATGGCCCAAAATTTGCTGTCAAAATAACGGTGAGGCTAATGGCACTCGCTGTTATTTATGTGTAAATGGCACGGCAACTTCAGGTGAGTGGAAAATGTGAGGTTAAACACGAATACCAAAAAGTTGCTGTCCAAGTTGCACCACGCTGCCATTAGCTTTGTGAAAACGACATCTCGCTTCCTGCCTCACCCACTGAAGTGCATTGAACAGCGTGAAGGTCCTGCACTTACATGGCAGATATGAACTAAACTCGTCACAGAAAGTTAAGTCAAGTCATTTCAAGTCTAAGTACCCGTTTAACAACATGATAATTGTTCATTACTGCCAGTCAACCTCTCTGGCCCTGAAAATTAACAATTATCAGTGTGGAGTCTCATTCCTTCAGGTTTTAATTATTACTGGGGATTTAAAAAAAATGTTAAAAATTTATTTTTATTTTTCCTTTCTGTCTCCTTTTTTTCTCTCTCTTAATCCAATCTTTTTTTTCCCCTCTCTTTAGTTTTCTTTCTGTACCTGATTTGACATTGAATTCACCCACTCTAACTTACACTTTCTTCTCAGTCCTTCTGCTATTTATTTTACAATCCTTCAATCTGATTGGTTAAGGAGATACAGTTACTTGCCTGGTTCACTGAGATCCCAGGTGCCCTGTAGAGCACCGTGCTGTTTCCATGTCCCTCTGACAGTAACTTGCATGGCAAAATATTGTCGCCCTTAAACGGGCAAGGGCAAGTCTAACTAACAGCAGGCGCCGGTCGTTGTCCTGCTACAGCACATTTTGGGTCAATATCTTACATACCTCATACAAAAAGAAAATACTGCAGATGCTGGAAATCTGAAATAAAAACAGAAAATGCTGGAGATACTCAGCAGGTCAGGCAGCATCTGGGAAGAGAGAAACAGAGTTAACGTTTCAGGTCGATGACCTTTCGTCAGAACTACCTTTTTACGCAACGAGTGGTTAGGATTTGGAATGCACTGCCCGATAGGATGGCAGATACAGATTCAATAGTAGCTTTCAAAAGGGAATTGGATAAATACTTGAAGGAGAAAAAATTGTAGGGATATGGGGAAAGAGCGGGGGAGTGGGACTAACTGGATTGCTCTTCGAAAGAGCCGGTGCAGACTCGATGGGCTGAATGGCCTCTTTCTGTGTTGTACTATTCTATGATTCTATGAATCTAATTAGGTCCCTTTATAACTCTGTCCTCTGACACTAGGAGATCAGGATCGTTTCATGGGCTTGGGCATTTTCCTTGTGTCTTGGTGACTAGGAGTGAAATGCCGTACTTGTGGTGCAGCCTGACCAGAGCAGTGTACAGCCCCAGTGTGATGGCCCCGGGCTTGTTATTGTTGGCACACCTTTAGTTCTGTTTGGTTTTAATAGTGAGAAAATATTTACATTTCTTAACTTTAATGGAGCCCGTGGCCACAGCCACCTTGTTACGCAGTTTATTTGAATGTATGAAAGGACTTTGCTCAAAGTGCAATCCCTATTCTTCAACTATCGGCTCAACTGACACAACCCAGATACATCGGGAGGTAGGGACGGTGTAAAGATGGAGTTAACTAACTCTGACCTTAAGGCTATTTGCTCCCAAGCATTTTCTTGCTAACGATTTCCTACATAACAACAGAGACTACACTTCAAAAGTACTTCATTGGCTGTAAAATGCATTGGCGCGTCCTGAGGTGGTGAAAGGCGCTACATAAATGCAAGTCTTTCAATATTTATTTTTATTCATCTATCTCTCTCTATACCTGTATCTACCATATCTATCGACCTGTCGCTCTCTATCTCCTTATATATCTATCTAAAATTGATTTGTAGAATTTATGGGCTTATATTAGTATTGGATATATTAGTAGGTTAGAATATAAATAACAGTAATAAGGTTGATAATAAATAGAATGTCATGATGTTGCTGTAGTTGTGCCATAGCTACGATCTAAACTTGTCACAGAAAGTCCCAAATGCCTTGTTTGCCTCACTGCGATGTTTGTTGTCCTGCTCTAGATTCACTAGATTGATTCCTGGGATGAGAGGGTTGTCCAATGAGGAGAGATTGAGAAGATTGGGCCTATGCTCTCTGGAGTTTAGAAGAATGAGAGGTGATCTCATTGAAACATATAAGATTCTGAGGGGGATTGGCAGGGTAGATGCTGAGAGATTGTTTCCCCTGGCTGGAGTGTCTAGAACTAGGGGGCATAGTCTCAGGATAAGGGGTTGGCCATTTAAGACTGAGAGGAGGAGGAATTTATTCACTCAGCGGGTTGTGAATCTTTGGAATTCTCTATCCCAGAGGGCTGTGAATGCTCAGTCGTTGAGTATATTCAAGGCTGAGATCGATAGATTTTTGGACTCTAGGGGAATCAAGGGATATGGAGATCGGGCGGGAAAGTGGAGTTGAGGTCGAAGATCAGCCATGATCTTATTGAATGGCGGGGCAGGCTCGAGGGGCCATATGGCCTACCCCTGCTCTTACTTCTTATGTTCTTATGTTATCTGGCTCGCACTTTCAGCAACTTACCCTGCAAAAACTTAAAAAACCTAAACGTGCAAGGGCAAGTCTAACTAACGGCAGATGGCGTTAAATGCCCTGCTACAGCAAAATCTGGGCCAACATAAATAATGACAGTAATAAAATAAAAACAGTGATGATACCATAAATAATAGTAATTTCATAAATAATATCAATTATAATCTATAATATGAATATAAGCAATATTAATATAATGATGGTAATATAATAATAGTGATTATAATCTATATAGTAATAATATAGATAATATGAAACATGATAGCAACATAAATAATGTAACTAAGTAATAGTTCATAGTACTGATAATAAATAATAAAAACAATAATCATTATATAAACCATATAGATAATAGCAATAATAAACTAACTACTAGGGATAATATCAATATCATAAAAAATAGTAGCAAGAATATTATTGGTAATAGTAATAAGAATGTAAATCATAATTGTAACACTAGTGATAATATAAATAATAACTGTAATAAAAAGTAATAGTAATATCTACAAGGCACAAGTCAGGAGTGTGATGGAATACTCTCCACTTGCCTGGATGAGTGCAGCTCCAACAACACTCAAGAAGCTCGACACCATCCAAGACAAAGCAGCCCGCTTGATTGACATCCCATCCACCACCTTAAACATTCACTCCCTCCACCACCGGCGTCCCGTGGCTGCAGTGTGTACCATCTACAAGATGCACTGCAGAAACTCGCCAAGGCTTCTTCGACCGTACCTCCCAAACTCGCGACCTCCACCACCTTGAAGGACAAGGGCAGCAGACGCATGGGAACACCACCACCTCCAAGTTCCCCTCCAAGTTACAGATCATCCTGACTTATATATCGCCGATCCTTCATCGTCGCTGGGTCAAAATCCTGGAACTCCCTCCCTAATAGCACTGTGGGAGCACCTTCACCTCACAGACTGCAGTGGGTCAAGAAGGCGGTTCACCACCACCTTCTCAAGGGCAATTAGGGATGGGCAATGCCAGCGATGCCCACATCCCCTGAATGAATAAAAAAAAAAACATACTGCGCCTAATGATCTTATAAAGGAATCACATGGTGGGAAGATGCCCGGCTAATGCTCAGAACTAACGACCAGTGAATTTATAACTCTGGTCGCTGTGTGCGTCGCTTACAATTTCATTAGAAATACCGACGAGAGGAAATAACTAGCAGTCACGGGGCCAGAGTAATTCTCCCCCTGCAGTTTATTCCGTGATATTAGCGCACACGTCAGTAACAAAAGGTATCAAAATATGTGCAAAAAGTGCTGAAACCAACCAAATAGTAAGAATTGTCTGTTCTTCATAACCACCCTCATCAATTGGACTTTGCACGCACCAACTTTTTAGTGCATAGACTCACCCTTGGTGTCTTTTGATAGCACAGTCGGCCCCATGTTGACCTGTGTCGGATGTCATTAGCTGTATCTGGCCCCTGGCGGTAAAGGCGTTGGTCTATAAAGTGTGGCGTAGACCTGGGATGGGAGCTTGGACAAATCTAACATTAGAGTTTGGACTCAGCCTTCAATACCTGCAGACCAGGACGCTTGCTTCTCAATAGAGAGGGTCTCTAACTGTGGTCAAACTTCAACTTATTAAGCCATCTGAACCCACCTTTAGAAATGAACAGATTTAGAGCAAGATTGGGTGACCGCTTTGCGGAACACCTCCGTTCAGTCTGTAAGGGTAACCCCGAGCTTCCGGTCGCTTGTCATTTTAATTCACCCCTCCACGCCCACTCAGACCTCACCGTCCTCGGCCTCTTGCATTGTTCCACGGAAGCTCAGCGTAAGCTCGAGGAACAGCACCTCATCTTTCGTTTAGGCACTTTACAGCCTTCCGGACTCAATATCGAGTTCAACAATTTCAGATCATAACCTCGGCCCCTACCATATATATAATATATATATTTTATCCACCCTTTTGGTTCGTGCCTTTTCCCTTTTTTTTTTCTCTCTCCCCCACAGCAGCTGTCTCTCATTCTGCCAGCATTTCACACTTCACACTTCTGAGCCATCTTTTGTTTCTTAACCTGTCCTATTACCATCTTGTCTTGCCTTGAGCATCTCTTAATGTCTCTACTTATCACAGACCTCCCCTTTTGTTCTTTTATTCCTCCCCCCAGCCTCCCCCTTGCTTTTTTATCTGTTTCAATTCCAGCTTTTTTCTCAGTTCTGACGAAGGGTCTTCGACCTGAAACGTTAACTCTGTTTCTCTCTGCACGGATGTTGCCTGGCCTGCCGAGTTTTTCCAGCGTTTTCTGTTGTTATTTCAGTTTTCCAGCATCCGCAGTATTTTGCTATTGTATCAGATTTAGAGCAAGAATGTGTTTCACTCTTAATTTGAGTTCCACAACGAATAAGAATACTTCTGGTTAACTGTTTTGCACCAGAATATAACAGTCGGTTATTATGTGAAATCACTGCATTTATAGAATTATTCAATCAATGTCGACTTATTGGGTAAGGTTAGAAGTGAGGGCATCTTTAACCCCGAGAGTGCGATCCTTCACTTGTTGAGCACCAGTTGCTTAAATTAAGCTTTAATGGGTTTATTTTTGGAAGGGGGAGATTCATAGCTTCATAGAAACTTACAGCACAGAAGGAGGCCATTCGGCCCGTCGTGCCTGTGCCGGCTCTGTGAAAGAGCAGTCGTGCTTAGTCCCACCCCCGCTTTTTGGCCGTAACCCTGTCAGTTGCTCATCCCAAAGCGGTATGGAGTACAAAAGTAGAGAAGTTATGCTGAACCTTTATAAAGCGCTGGTTAGGCCACAACTGGAGTATTGGGTCCAGTTCTGGTCACCACACTTTAGGAAGGATGTGAAGGCCCTTGAGAGGGTACAGAGGAGATTTACCAGAATGGTTCTGGGGATGGGGGATCTTAGCTACAAGGACAGGTTGGAGAAGCTGGATTTGTTTTCATTAGAACAAAGGAGGTTGATTTGATAGAGGTGTAAAAGATTATGACGGGTTTGGACAGGCTAGACGGGGAAAGGCTGTTCCCACTAGTTGATGGTACAAGGACTACGGGTCACAGATTTAAGGTTTTGGGCAAGAGATACAGGGGGGATGTGAGAAAAAACATTTTTACGCAGCGAGTGGTGAGGACCTGGAACTCGCTGCCGACGGAAGTGGTGGAAGCGGAGACACTCAATGTTTTCAAGGGGAGACTGGATAGGCACTTGAGGGAAATAAACTTGCAGGGCTACGGGGATAGAGCGGGGGAATGGGACTGACTGGATTGCTCTACAGAATGGGCCGAATGGCCTCCTTCTGTGCCGTATGACTCTATGACCTTTCCAACACTGTTAAAATTATTTATGGAATCAGCTTCCACAACCTTTTCAGGTAGAGCGTTCCAGATCCCGACAACTCTGAGTGAAAGTATTTCTCCTCATCTCCCCTCTCGGTCTTTTGCCAATGATTTTGAATCTACGACCTCTGGTTATTGACCCGCTCGCCGGAGGGAATATTTTTTCCCTATTTATCAATATCAAAATCTCTCATCAAATTGAAAACCTCTGTTAGGTCACCTCTTAACCTTCTCTGTTCCAAGGAGAACAGTCCTAACTTTTCCAACCTCTCCTTGTAACTGAAGAACAAATGGGCTGAAGGGTCTCCTCATCCCAGCATCCTTTTTTTTTCATTCGTTCCTGGGGATGTGGGCGTCACTGGCAAAGCCAGCATTTATTGCCTATCCCTAATTGCCCTTGAGAAGGAGGGGGTGAGCCACCATTTCAGAGGGCAGTTACGAGTCAACCACATTGCTGTGGGTCTGGAGTCACATATAGGGCAGGAAGGTAGTGCAGAAATCCCCTGGGGTTGTCTCCCTTAGCAACAGGTTCACCGCCTTAGGTGCTGTTGTCGGGGGGGATGACTCATCGGGGGAAGGCACCAGCAGCCAGGCTCATGGCACCATGACTGGCTCTGTTGCAAAGAAGGGAGGGAAAAAGAGTGGCAGGGCTATAGTAATAGGGGATTCGATTGTAAGGGGAATAGATAGGGGTTTCTGTGGTCGCGACCGAGACTCCAGGATGGTATGTTGCCTCCCTGGTGCAAGGGTCAAGGATGTCTCGGCGCGGGTGCAGAACATTCTGGAGGGGGAGGGGGAACAGCCAGTTGTCGTGATACATGTTGGTACCAACGACGTAGCTAAAAAAAGGGAAGAGGTCCTACAAGTAGAATTTAGGGAGTTAGGAGCCAAGCTAAAAAGTAGGACCTCGAAGGTAGTAATCTCTGGATTACTACCAGTGCCACGTGCTAGTAAGAGTACAGAGAACAGGATAGTTAGGCTAAATACGTGGCTTGAGCAGTGGTGTAAGAGGGAGGGTTTTAAATTTTTGAGGCATTGGAACCAGTTTTGTGGTAGGTGTGACCTATACAAAAGGGACGGTCTACACCTGTGCAAAGATGGAACTGATGTTCTCGGGGTAATTTTTGATAAAGCAGTTCGGGAGCATTTAAACTAGTATGGCAGGGGGCTAGAAACCTATGTAGTGAAATAGAAGAAAGTGAAAGGCAGACAGAAATAAATGGTAAAAGGGTGAGGAACAAAAAACAAAGGGCCAAACTAATTCATAAAAAATGTGAGCATAAAAAAAGCCTGAGGGTTTTATACCTTAATGCGAGAAGCATCAGGAACAAGGTAGATGAATTAGCTGTGGAAATAGAGGTTAATAATTATGATCTAATTGGGATTACGGAAACATGGTTGCAGGGTGAGCAGGGCTGGGAGCTTAACATACAGGGGTATTCAGTATTTAGGAAGGATCGACAAAAAAGAAAGGGAGGAGGGGTAGCATTGCTGGTAAAAGAGGGGATAAATGCAATTGAAAGGAAGGATATTAACTCAGTTAATACAGAATCTATATGGGTGGAGCTAAGAAATAGCGAGGGGCGAAAAACATTAATAGGAGTGGTATATAGGCCTCCAAATAGTAAAATAGAGGTTGGGGAGGGCATCACGAGGGAAATTAGAGAAGCGTGCAATAAGAGCACAGCTGTCATCATAGGTGACTTTAACTTACATATAGCCTAATCAGTAAAAATAATGAGGAGGAGGAATTCCTTGAGTGTTTAAGGGATGGTTATCTGGATCAATATGTCGAGGAACCAACTCGGGAACAGGCTATATTGGACTGGGTACTGTGCAATGAGAAGGGACTAATTAGTAATCTTGTTGTACGGGGACCCTTGGGTCAGAGCGATCATAACATGATCGATTTCTCACTCGAAATGGAGAGCGAAGAAATTGACTCAGATACTAAGGTCCTGAATTTAAACAAGGGGAATTATGATGCCATTAGACGGGAACTGAGTAGGTCTGATTGGACAACGTTCCTGGGAGGACTGGAGGTAGATAAACAATGGCAAGCATTTAACGATAGAATGACAAAATTGCAAAAATTGTTTATACCAATCTGGCATAAAAGGAAATCTAAAAAGGTGACTCAACCATGGATAACAGGGGAAATTAGAGACAGCATAAAATCCAAAGATAGGGCGTATAAAATAGCCAAAAAAAGCGCCAGAGCGGAAGATTGGGAACAGTTTAAGATAGAGCAAAGGAGGACAAAGGGCTTAATCAAGAGGGGCAAAATAGCTTATGAAAGCAAGCTGGCGGAAAATATAAAAACTAACTCCAAAAGCTTTTATAAGTATATCAAGAGGAAAAGACTGGTGAAAACCAAAGTTGGCCCATTGCAGTCAGATACGGGGGAATATATACCGGGAAATAAAGAAATGGCAGACCAACTAAATGCATACTTTGGGTCAGTCTTTACGAAGGAAGACACAAAAAACCTCCCTGGGATATCGGGAAAAATAGGGACATTTGCAAAGGAGGAACTGACGCAAGTCAATATCTCTAAGGATATGGTGTTAAGGAAGCTAAAGGGATTGAAGGCGGACAAATCCCCAGGGCCTGATAACATGCATCCTAGGGTGCTGAAGGAGGTGGCCCTAGAGATAGCGGATGCACTAAGTATGATTTTTCAGAATTCATTAGACTCGGGAACAGTGCCCATGGATTGGAGGGTAGCTAACGTTACCCCACTATTCAAAAAGGGGGGTAGGGAAAAAGCAGGTAATTACAGACCTGTAAGCCTTACATCAGTTGTGGGCAAAATGCTGGAGTCCATCATTAAGGATGAAATAGCGGAGCACTTAGCAAATGGGGACAGGATAGGACAGAGTCAACATGGATTTACAAAGGGTAAATCGTGCTTGACTAATCTATTGGAATTTTTTGAGGGAGTAACTGGTAAAATAGATGGGGGAGAGCCAGTAGATGTGGTGTACCTGGACTTCCAAAAGGCCTTCGATAAGGTCCCACATAAGAGATTAGCATGGAAAATTGAAGCTCATGGGATAAAGGGGAAAGTATTGACGTGGATAGAGAACTGGCTGTCAGATAGAAAACAGAGAGTTGGAATAAACGGCTCATTTTCTGAATGGCAGGCAG
Source organism: Squalus acanthias (assembly GCA_030390025.1). Lineage (NCBI taxonomy): Eukaryota > Metazoa > Chordata > Chondrichthyes > Squaliformes > Squalidae > Squalus > Squalus acanthias. The sequence goes on along the minus strand of CM059426.1, from coordinate 10,446,575 downwards.
TAACAAGTGGGGTACCACAGGGATCTGTCCTGGGTCCCCAGCTGTTCACAATTTACATTAATGACCTGGATCAGGGAGTCGGATGCAGCATTTCCAAATTTGCAGACGACACTAAACTAGGAGGGGGGGTGGGCTCAGAGGAGGAGACCAGGAAGCTCCAGAGCGATTTGGACAGACTGGGTGATTGGGCGGATAAATGGCAGATGCACTATAATGTGGACAAGTGCAAAGTTATCCACCTTGGGTGCAGGAACGGGAGGGCAAATTATTATTTAAATGGCAATAAATTGGGAGAGGGGGAAGTACAGAGAGACCTGGGTGTTCTTGTACACCAGTCACTGAAGGCGAGCATGCAGGTGCAACAGGCGGTCAAGAAGGCAAACGGTATGCTGGCCTTCATAGCAAAAGGGTTGGAATACAGGAACAGGGATACCTTGCTGCAGCTGTACAGGGCACTGGTGAGACCACACCTCGAGTACTGTGTACAGTTTTGGTCGCCTCATCTGAGGAAAGATGTTCTTGCCATGGAGGGGGTGCAGCGGCGATTCACCAGGCTGATACCAGGAATGGCGGGATTGACCTATGAGGAGAGACTATGTAGTTTAGGGATGTACACACTGGAGTTTAGAAGATTGAGAGGGGACCTCATAGAAGTGTATAAAATTCTGACAGGTCTAGACAGACTAGATGCAGAAGGAATGTTTCCCTTGGCGGGTGAGAACAGAACTAGAGGACATAATTTAAGGATAAGGGCTAAACCATTTAGGACAGAAATGAGGGGGAATTTCTTCACTCAGAGGGTGGTGAACCTGTGGAACTCATTGCCACAGAGGGCAGTGTACGCCAGCTCATTAAATATATTTAAGAGGGAATTAGATATATTTCTACAGGCAAAAGGGGTTAAGGGTTACGGAGAGAAGGCGGGGACGGGATACTGAATTGGAGGATCAGCCATGATCTCATTAAATGGCGGAGCAGGCTCGAAGGGCCGGATGGCCTACTCCTGCTCCTATCTTCTATGTATCTATGTATCTATGTATAGGCCCAGACCAGGTAAGGACGGCAGGTTTCCTACCCTAAAGGACATGAGTGAACCAGATGGGTTTTTACGACAATCCGATAGCTTCATGGTCACCATTACTGACGCTAGCTTTTTATTCCAGATTTATTTAATTAACGAAGTTTAAATTCCCTGGGATTTGAACTCACGTCTCCGGATCATTAGGCCTCTGGATTACTAGTCCAGTAACACTATGCTACCGTACCCTCTGTGAGGCATTCACCGAACCCATGTCCACTCTCAGGAGAATGGACTCTGAATTATCATATTGGATCGGGATGGACAGCACTCCTGTGGGACGTTGCAATTCAGATATTTAAAGGTACCCAGCGCTATAATTCACGGCAATATTCTCCCCTCTTTGGTATTGAAGCTATTATTAGCGTTAGCAAAACAAACATCCGCTGGTGTAGGATTCACTGCTTCCTTTCTGCTGGAGATCTGCAGCAGGTCAGCCCAAATATTAAAAGGGATGGATCCACCCTTTGTGATGTGATCCTTGCCGAAGCTTTCTCTTCTCCAGCACCGACTGGCCAGCTGTGTCTTTCTATTTCCTGCTTTTATTTCAGATTTCTAGCATTTCCGGTTTCTTTTCCTTATTTAATCTTTGCAAACAATACATAAAAAATAATTGCACCATTTAATGGAATTTAGTTGCAGCTATTGCCACATATGGTTCAAATACAATTAGTAATCCATACTTGGATATATAAGTCAGACACACACACGAGTTATTGGTGATTAGAAGCTCAATGCTTAATTTTTCTTCAAAGCATAAAAATATGACTTCAAGTTCTTTGTAAGAATAAATTAGTTTCATTTCCAAAACTGCACCAGCCCCCTTCCCAGGATAACAAACTTGACCAAGCATTATTCAGCGGGTGTGTCCACAACAGTTTCGATTTGTGTTTTGAAGGGTTTTGACAGAGTAAATAAGGAGAAACTGTTTCCACTGGTAGGAAGATCGGTAAACAGAGGTTGCAAATTTGCAATAATTGGTAAAAAAAAAGCCAAGGGGGGAGGTGAGGAGAATTTTTTTTTACGCTGCGAGTTGTTGTGATCTGGAATGCTCTGCCTGAAAGGGCGGTGGAACAGATTCAATAGTAACTTTCAAAAGGGAATTGGATAAATACTTGAAGGGGGAAAATGTTCAGGGCTGTGGGGAAAGAGCAGGGGGGAGTGGGACTAATTGGATAGCTCTACCAAAGAGCCGGCACAGGCACGATGGGTTGAATGGCCTCTTTCTATGCTTTATCATTCTGTCATTCTATGAACAGTTCCAGCATTTGCTGTCTGTTAATGAAACTGTAAACACAGCAGTCTCTGTGTGTTAGTGACAGTGAAGATTCCCTTTGGTCACTTTGTGTCAGTGACACTGTAAACACTGGTAAGATTTCCTCTGGTCTCTGTATGTTCATGACACTGTAAACACAGCGGGGAGATTCCCTCTGGTCTGTGTGTTAGTGACACTGTAAACACAGCGGGGAGATTCCCTCTGGTCTGTGTGTGTTAGTGACACTGTAAATACAGTGGGGAGATTCCCTCTGGTCTGTGTGTGTGTATTAGTGACACTGTAAACACAGCGGGGAGTTTCCCCCTGGTCTGTGGTTGTGTCAGTGACACTGCAAACACAGCAGGGAGATTCCCTCTGGTCTGTGTGTGTGTGTTAGTGACACTGTAAACACAGCGGGGAGATTCCCTCTGGTCTGTGGTTGTGTCAGTGACACTGTAACCACAGCGGGGAGATTCCCTCTGGTCTGTGTGTGTTAGTGACACTGTAAACACAGCGGGAAGATTCCCTCTGGTCTGTGTGTTAGTGACACTGTAAACACAGCGGGGAGATTCCCTCTGGTCTGTGTGTTAGTGACACTGTAAACACAGCGGGGAGATTCCCTCTGGTCTGTGTGTGTGTGTGTGTTAGTGACATTGTAAACACAGCGGGGAGATACCCTCTGGTCTGTGTGTGTTAGTGACACTGTAAACACAGCGGGGAGATTCCCTCTGGTCTGTGTGTGTTAGTGACACTGTAAACACAGCGGGGAGATTCCCTCTGGTCTGTGAGTGTTTGTGTTATTGACACTGTAAACACAGCGGGGAGATTCCCTGGGACAGCGGGGAGATTCCCTCTGGTCAGTGTGTGTGTGTGTGTTAGTGACACTGTAAACACAACGGGGAGATTCCCTCTGTTCTGTTTGTGTGTGTTAGTGACACTGTAAACACAACGGGGAGATTCCCTCTGTTCTGTTTGTGTGTGTTAGTGACACTGTAAACACAGCGGGGAGATTCCCTCTGGTCTGTGAGTGTCTGTTAGTGACACTGTAAACACAGCGGTGAGATTCCCTCTGGTCTGTGTGTGTGTGTTAGTGACACTATAAACACAACGGGGAGATTCCCTCTGGTCTGTTTGTGTTCGTGACACTGTAAACACAACGGGGAGATTCCCTCTGGTCTGTGTGTGTGTGTGTTAGTGACACTGTAAACACAGCGGGGAGATTCCCTCTGGTCTGTGTGTGTGTGTTAGTGACACTGTAAACACAGCGGGAAGATTCCCTCTGGTCTGTGTGTGTGTGTTAGTGACACTGTAAACACAGCGGGGAGATTCCCTCTGGTCTGTGTGTGTGTGTTAGTGACACTGTAAACACAACGGGGAGGTTCCCTCTGGTCTCTGTGTGTGTGTTAGCGACACTGTAAACACAGCGGGGAGATTCCCTCTGGTCTGTGTGTGTGTTAGTGACACTGTAAACACAGCGGGGAGATTCCCTCTGGTATGTGTGTGTGTTAGTGACACTGTAAACACAGCGGGGAGACTCCCTCTGGTCTATGTGTGTGTGTTAGTGACACTGTAAACACAGCGGGGAGATTCCCTCTGGTCTCTGTGTGTTAGTGACACTGTAAACACAGCAGGGAGACTCCCTCTGGTCTGTGTGTTTGTGTTAGTGACACTGTAAACACAGCATGGAGATTCCCTCTGGTCTGTGTGTTTGTGTTAGTGAGGAAAACCCCCAGTGGTGGAGAACTTTGGCAACCCAAATCCAATCTTGCTCTCACCCAACTGCTGATAAACATAAGAATATAAGAAGTAGGAGCAGGAGTAGGCCATATGGCCCCTCGGGACTGCTCCGCCATTCAATAGGATCATGGCTGATCCGAACCTAGAATCACGTCCACTTCCCTGCCCACTCCCCATAACCCTTAATTCCCTTATCAGCTAGGAAACTGTCTATCTCCGTTTTAAATTTATTTAATGTCGCAGCTTCCACAGCTCTGAGGTAGCAAATTCCATAGATTTACTACCCTCTGAGTGAAGTTTCTCCTCATCTCAGTTTTGAAATGGCAGCCCCTTATTCCAAGATTATGCCCCCTAGTTCTAGTCTCACCCATCAGTGGAAACATCCTCCCCACCTCCACCCGATCAAGCCCCCTCACAATCTTATATGTTTCGATAAGATCGCCTCTCATTCTTCTGAATTCCAATGAGTAGTGGCCCAACCTACTCAACCTTTCCTCATAAGTCAACCCCCTCATCTCCGGAATCAACCGAGTGAACCTTCTCGGAACTGCCTCGAGCGCAAGTATATCTTTTCTTAAATATGGAAACCAAAACTGTCCGCAGTATTCCAGGTGTGGCCTCACCAGTACCTTGTATAACTGAAGCAAGACCTCCCTGCTTTTATACTCCATCCCCCTTGCAATAAAAGCCAAGATTCCATTGGCCTTCCTGATCACCTGCTGTACCTGCATACTAACCTTCTGTGTTTCATGCACCAGGACCCCCAGATCCCTTTGTACTGTAGCACTTTGCAGTTTCTTTCCATTTAGATAATAATTTGCTCTTTGATTTTTTCTGCCAAAGTGCATAACCTCACACTTTCCAACATTATATTCCATCTGCCAAATTTCCGCCCACTCACTTAGCCTGTCTAAGTCCTTTTGCAGGTTTTTATGTCCTCCTCACTCACTGCTTTTCCTCCCATCTTTGTATCGTCAGCAAACTTGGATACGTTGCACTTGGTCCCCTCCTCCAAATCGTTAATATAGATTGTAAAGAGTTGGGGTCCCAGCACTGACCCTTGCGGAACACCACTGATTGCCAACCCGAGAATGAACCATTTATCCCAACTCTCTGTTAGATAGCCAATCTTCCACCCATGCCAGTATATTACCCCCAATCCCGTGATTTTTTATCTTGTGCAGTAATCTTGTGTGGCACCTTATCAAATGCCTTTTGGAAGTCCAAATACACCACATCCACTGGTTCCCCTTTATACACCCTGTTTGTTACATCCTCAAAGAATTCGAGCAAATTTGTCAAGCATGATTTCCCCTTCATAAAACCATGCTGACTCTGTCCGATTAAATTATGCTGATCCAAATGTCCTGTTACTGCTTCCTTAATAATGGACTCCAACATTTTACCAACCACAGATGTTAGGCTAACTGGTCTATAGTTTCCAGCCTTTTGTCTACCTCCCTTTTTAAATAAGGGCGTTACATTAGCAGTTTTCCAATCTACTGGGACCTTTCCCGAATCCAGGGAGTTATGGAAAATTACCACCAATGCATCCGCAATCCCTACCGCTGCTTCTCTCAAGGCCCTAGGATGTAAACCATCAGGTCCAGGGGATTTATTCGCCTTAAGTCCCATTATCTTACCGAGTACCATCTCCTTAGGTGATTTTAATCGTGTTTAGCTCCTCCCCCCATAGCCCCCGTTTGTCCAGTGTTGGGATATTTTTAGTATCCTCTACTGTAAAGACTGATACAAAATATTTGTTCAGCGTATTTGCCATCTCCGTGTTCCCCACTACTAATTTCCCGGTCTCGTCCTCTAAGGGACCAACATTCACTTTAGCCACCCTTTTTCTTTTTATATAACTGTAGAAACTCTTGCTATCTGTTTTTATATTTTTTGCTAGTTTACTTTCATAATCTATCTTCCCCTTCTTAATTAATCTTTTAGTTATTCTTTGCTGGCTTTTAAATGCTTCCCAATCTTTTATCCTCCCACTAGATTTGGCTACTTTATATGCTCTTGTTTTCAGTCGGATACTATCCTTTATTACTTTGCCACGGATGGCTGTCTTTTCTTTTACACCCCTTTTTCCTCAGTGGAATATATTTTTCTTGAAAGTTGTGAAATACCTCCTTGAATGTACACCACTGCTCCTGTACCGTCTTACACCTTAATCTATTTCCCAGTCCACTTTAGTCAACTCTGCTCTCATACCTTCATAGTCTCCTTTATTTAAGCTTAGTACGCTGGTTTGAGATCCAACTCTCTCACCCTCCAACTGAATTTGGAATTCAACCATGTTATGGTCACTCATTCCAAGGGGATCCTTTACTAGGACATTTTTTATTAATCCTGTCTCATTACACAGGACCAGATCTAAGATTGCCTGCCCCCTGGTTGGTTCAGTAATATACTGCTCAAGGAACCCGTCCCTAATGCACTCTATGAACTCTTCCTCAAGGCTGCCCTGCCCAATTTGATTTGTCCAGTCAATATGAAAGTTAAAATCTCCCATGATTATAGCTGTTCCCTTATTACAAGCCCCAACTATTTCCTGATTTATACTCCGACCAATAGAGTTACAACTGTTAGGAGGCCTATAGACTACGCCCACTAGTGACTTTTTCCCCTTATTATTCCTTATCTCCACCCAAACTGTTTCACTATCCTAATCCTTTGACCCAATATCATTTCTCACTATTGCAGTGATTCCATCCTTTATTAACATAGCCACCCCACCTCCCTTTCCTTCCTGTCTGTCCTTCCTAATAGTCAAATACCCCTGGATGTTTAGTTCCCAGTCATGGTCACCTCGCAGCCATGTTTCTGAAATGGCCACCAGATCATACCCATGTGTAGTTATTTGTACCGTCAACTCGTCTATTTTGTTACGAATGCGGCGTGCATTCAGATAAAGAACTTTTAAACATGTTTTGTGACAATTTATTCCTGCTTTTACCCCCTTTACTACTTTACCTTTATCTTTATATATTCTGTCCCTTCCTGACATGCTCTGGTTTTTAATTTCCCCACTGCTAATTTGCTCTATTGCCTTCTCCGCTGACATTTTTATTCTTCGCTCTCTTGAAACCTCCCCCCCCCACTAATTAGTTTAAAGCCCTCTCTACAGCCCTAGTTATTCGATTCGCCAGAATTCTAGTCTCAGCACTGGCCAAGTGAAGTCCGTCCCAACGGAACAGCTCTCTCCCGTCCCAGTACTGGTGCTAGTGTCCCAAGAAGCAAAACCCATTTCTCCCACACCAGTCTTTGAGCCACGCATTTAACTCTCTGATTTTATTTACCCTAGCCAAATTTGCTCGTGGCTCAGGTAGTAATCCAGAGATTATTACCCTTGTGGTTCTGCTTTTTAATTTGGCCCCTAGCTGCTCATACTCCCTCAGCAGAACCTCTTTCCTTGTCCTATCTATGTCGTTGGTACCAACATGGACCACGACAACTGGATCCTCCCCCTCCCACTCCAAGTTTCTCTCCAGCCCAGAGATGTCCTTAACCCTGGCACCGGGCAGGCAACACAACCTTCGGGACTCTCGCTCTCGGCTGCAAAGAACCCTATCTATCCCCCTTATGATACTATCCCCTACCACTACAACATTTCTTTTTACTCCCCCCACTTGAATGGCCCCCCATTCCACGGTGCTGTGGCCAGGTTGCTCATCCTCCCTGCAGTCCCTGCTCCCGTCCTCACAGGGAGTAAGAGCCTCGAACCTGTTGGACAAGAGCAAAGGCTGCGGCTCCTCCAACACTACCTCCTGGATCCCCGTACCTGCCTCACTCATAGTCACACCTTGCTGTCCCTGACCACGGACTACATCTGAATTAGTTAATCTAATTGGTGTGACTACTTCCTGGAACACAGAGTCCAGGTAACTCTCCCCCTCCCTGATGTGCTCGGACTCCAGCTCATCAACACAGAGCCGGAGTTCCTCGAGCAGCCAACACTTACTGCAAATGTGATCACCGTGAGCATCAATGGTGTCCACCAGCTCCCACATATTGCAGCAGTAACACATCACCTGCTCTCCCATTCTATGTAATTAATTACATTTATTAATATTTTTTAAATACCCTCTGCCCCGCCTGATGAATATCACACCTTAGAAACTATAAACCACAGAGTTTAAGTTTAAAAAGAGAGAAATACTCACCAATTACTTACCTGCTTTCTGGTGACATCACACCTTGATTATTTTTTACCTCTCTCCCTCCCTCCGAGTTCGGAGACTGGTCCCGCCTTACCTGGTCTCTGGAGCCTTTTAAACCCTCTGCCGCCACCTCGCCTCACACAGGTCTGCCGCCGCACCAGGAAGCTGACAAAGATGGAAAAAGGAAGGAACACCTCCCTTCACTCACTCACTCACTCACTCACTCACTCACTCACTCACTCACTCACTCACTCACCAAACTCGCAGCTTAACACTCTGTTCCAATCTGCACTCTAGTCTCCCTTATTTATACTGCTGAGATTTAAATAAGTGAGCTCTCTGGCAGTTACAGAACCAGATTAGACCAGTTAATTAATTAATTAATTACTCTCACCTGCTCTCCAGCACAGAGCTTGCTTAGCCCTGCCCAAGCCTGGAAGAAACTTAAAACTTGAAACAGTAAATTTAAATGCTAATTGCAAGCACACAAGACAAGAATTTATAAAAATAAGAGATTAACCTTTAAGATTTACTCACCAAACTCGCAGCTTAACACTCTGTTCCAATCTGCACTCTAGTCTCCCTTATTTATACTGCTGAGATTTAAATAAGTGAGCTCTCTGGCAGTTACAGAACCAGATTAGACCAGTTAATTAATTAATTAATTAATTACTCTCACCTGCTCTCCAGCACAGAGCTTGCTTAGCCCTGCCCAAGCCTGGAAGAAACTTAAAACTTGAAACAGTAAATTTAAATGCTAATTGCAAGCACACAAGACTAGAATTTATAAAAATAAGAGATTAACCTTTAAGATTTACTCCCTCACTCAGCAAACTCGCAGCTTAACACTCTGTTCCAATCTGCACTCTGTGATATAATACAACATGTACTGATGTAGTACCTTATGGTCACATAATTAGTGTCAGCCAGTGGCTCAGTGGGTAGCGTGCCTTGCCTCTGACGTTAGAAGGTTGTGGGTTCAGGTCCAGCTCCAGAGACTTGAAGCACAAAAATCTAGGTTGACACTGCAGGGCAGTGCTGAGGGAGTGTTGCATTGTCGGAGGTGCTGTCTTTCGGATGAGACGTCAAACCGAGGCCCCATTTGCCCTCTCCGGTGAATGTAAAAGATTCTGTGACACTATTTTGAAGTTATCCCTGGTGTCCTAGCCAATAAAAATCACTAAAAACCAGATTATCTGGTCATTATCGCATTGCTGTTTGTGGGAGCTTGCTGTGAGCAGATGGGCTGCTGCCTTTGGTACATTACAACAGTGACTGCACTTCAAAAAATAAGCACTTCATTGGCTGTAAAGCGCTTTGGCATGTCTGGTGGTTGTGAAAGGTGCTATATAAATGCAAATCTTTCTTTCTTTAACAGACCTGGACATGAGGCGAGAAATGCCCCCCCCAGTGGTGGAGAGCTTTGGGTACCATAGGTCCAATCTTGGTCTCACCCAACTGCTGATATAATACTACATTGTACCTATATAGTACATTACGGTCGCACAATTAATTACCTTTTCAATGAGCAATGACTGTTACTGTTTTGGCCCATTTTAAAATAGAATTATAAAATCATACAGCACAGAAGGAAGCCATTCGGCCCATCGTGCCAGCTATCCAATTAGTCCCACTCTCCCTGCTCTTTCCCCATAGCCCTGATACCTGTCTGACTTACTTCCTGTTCTCTCCTACTCTCTTCAGACTGGATGGTGCCCCTTCACTTAGATTTCTCGATTTGAAAAACTTGCCATAACTAGAAAGGTTTCATCTGGAGGCCATTGTAATTACAGTAATACCAATTAATTTACAACTGTTTTAGAGGAAGCCAGCGCACATTTTGTACAAAATTCACCAACTTAACAAAAACATCGTGATAAGGTACCTGAACCATTCTGATTTATTGGACACAATATTGGCCCAGAAATTCAGCTCTTGTCGGGTGAGTACGCGCTGTGTACTCACCCGTAAGGCCACCTGAAGTGCCGGTTTCCTGCATGCACTGCGCATGCGCTGGAAACCGGAACTTCCGTTCCCCTGAAGGAAGGGGTTCAGAAGTCGAATGCGTGCGTGGGAGAGGCTGCGTGCACGCAGCGAACTTCGGTTTTTTTTTTCAGGTTTCTCCGTGAGGGTAAGTATGAAGAAGCTGCACATTTAAAAAGGAGACGCAAGGCCTGTTTTTAACAAGGTAAGTGGTTAATTAAGTAGAATTTAAACATTTTTTTAACAGGTTTATCTTTTTTACATACTTTAAAGAAAGGTAAGTTTATTTTTAGCACCGTTAAAAAGTGTAATTAATTTTTCAAAAATTTAAATTTTTGTTTAAAGTACTTCATTTATGTAATTTATAGTTATTTTAAAAATGTGATTTTTTTTTATTTATTTGAAGTTTAAGTGTGGTTTTGGGGCCGATCTCTATTCATAGATTTGACAGGTCTTCCTGTCAAATCTATGAATGAAAATTCCCTGCTAGGATTGGCTCTCCATGGCCCACGTGATCCCAGGGGACGCTTCGAACTAACTGCGCCCCTGGGATACGCAAGCACTGCGCGCCAGCAGCTGCAGGAGGCCCAGGACCCGAAGTCCTCGTGGGTCCAAAGCACAATGGCAGGCGCGGTAGGTAAGTAGGCACGCGATGCTTGCACCCGCAGGAAGCCGGAGAGCCGAATTTCTGGCCCAATAGTTCCTAATATGATAAGATCACATAGTTTAGCTTCCCTGTTTCTTTTGTTAGTTGAGGCCACCAGTGGTGGCCGTGCCTTCAGCTGCCATTCAATTGCAATCAGCCCTACAAACCCTCTGAGATATCTGCACTCCTCTAATTCTGGCCTCTTGCGCATCCCTGATTATAATCGCTCCACCATTGGTGGCCGTGCCTTCAGCTGCCAAGGCCCTAAGCTCTGGAATTCCCTGCCTAAACCTGTCCACCTCTCTACCTCTCTCTCCTCCTCTAAGACTCTCATTAAAATCTACCTCTTTGACCAAGCTTTTGGTCACCTGCCCTAATATCTCCTTATGTGGCTCGGTGTTAAATTTTGTTTGCTAATCCTGTGAAGCGCCTTGGGACGTTTTACTACGTTAAAGGCGCTATATAAAAGAAAGTTGTTGTTGTTGAGGCCACAGGATAGAAACTCCTGCTCCTTTATTGCTCTGTGCTTTTTGCCCAACTTCACTATCTGTCCAATAGCCACGTCCAGGAGACGCCGAGCAGGTAATAGATTCCGTGAGTAGTCTGGCAACTGACCCCCTCTGTTATGTGAACACTGACGGGTGAGCCTGAATTGAAATAAAGTTGTCCTGTCTTCTCCCCAGTCAGCGGGACCATTAGACTATGGCCCGGCCCACGCCCTCACACTGCACGAGTCCTGTCCAGGTTCCCGTTGGAACAGTTTTACACATCGTAAAAATTACAGCGGATATATAAACCGTATTTGCAGATGTGTGTATGAGTCAGTTTGATTGAGGGCTTATTTACGAGCGAGTTTGTGTCTCTGTTTCTGTGTGAATGAGCGAGCGAGTGAGTGGGAATTAATAAAACAAAAGAAAGACTTGCATTTATACAGCGCAATTCACGACCACTGGATGTCCCAAAGCGCTTTACAGCCAATGAAGTACTTTTTGAAGTGTAGTCACTGTTGCAATGTAGGAAACGTGGCAGGCATATTTGCACACAGCAAGCTCCCATAAACAGCAATGTGATAATGACCAGATAATCTGTTTTTTAGTGATGTTGGTTGAGGGATAAATATTGGTCAGGACACCAGGGATAACTCCCCTGCTGTTCTTCAAAATAGTGCTATAGGATCTTTTACACCCACCTGTGAGGGCAAACAGAGCCTTGGTTTAACATCTCATCTGAAAAGACGGCACCTCTGGCAGTGCAGCACTCCCTCAGCACTGCACTGGAGTGTCAGTCTAGATTTTTGTGCTGAAGTTTCTCGTAGGGTGGGACTTGAACTCACAACCTTCTGATTCAGAGGTGAGAGTGCTACCCACTGAGCCACAGCCACATGCATGAGTGTGTGTCTCTGTTTCTGCGTCAATGAGTGAGCAATTATGTTTGTGAGAGTGTGTGTATGATTCCGGGGATGAGGGACTTCAGTTACGTGGATAGACTGGAGAAGCTGGGGTTCTTCTCCTTAGAGCAGAGAAGGTTGAGAGGAGATTTGATAGAGGTGTTCAAAATCATGAGGGGTCTGGACAGAGTAGATAGAGAGAAACTGTTCCCATTGGTGGAAGGGTCGAGAACCAGAGGACACAGATTTAAGGTGATTGGCAGAAGAACCAAAGGCGACATGAGGAAAACTTTTTTACGCAGCGAGTGGTTATGATCTGGAATGCACTGCCTGAAAGGGTGGTGGAGGAAAATTCAATCGTGGCTTTCAAAAGGGAATTAGATAAGTACCCAAAGGAAAAAAAATTGCAGGGCTACGGGGAAAGGATGGGGGAGTGGGACTAGCTGAAGTGCTCTTGCAGAGAGCCGGCACAGACTCGACGGGCTGAATGGCCTCCTTCTGTTCTGTAACCATTCTATGATTCTATGTATGAGTGAATGTGTCTGTGGGTGAATGTGGGCATAAGAGTGAGTGTGAATATATGAGTGAGTGTGGGTTTGCATGAGTGTGTGTGAGTGTGTGTGTGAGTTTGAGTGTGAATGTGTGGGTTTGAGTGTGTGGGTTTGAGTGTGAGTGTGAGTGTGTGAGTGTGAGTTTGAGTGTGAATGTGTGGGTTTGAGTGTGAGTGTGTGAGTTTGTGTGTGAGTGTGACTGTGAGTGTGAGTTTGAGTGTGAATGTGTGAGTGTGAGTGTGAGTGTGGGTTTGTGTGTGAGTGTGAGTGTGTGGGTGTGAGTGTGAGTTTGTGGGTTTGTGTGTGAGTGTGAGTGTGAGTTTGAGTGTGAATGTGTGGGTTTGAGTGTGAGTGTGTGGGATTGTGTGTGAATGTGTGGGTTTGATTGTGAGTGTGAGTGTGTGGGTTTGAGTGTGAGTGTGCGAGTGTGAGTGTGTGGGTTCAAGTGTGAGTTTGTGAGTGTAGGTGTGTGGGTTTGAGTGTAAGTGTGAGTGTGTGGGTGTGAGTGTGTGGGTTTTTGTGTGAGTGTGTGAGTGTGAGTGTGTGGGTTTGAGTGTGAGTGTGAGTGTGTGGGTTCGAGTGTGAGTGTGAATGTGTGAGTGTAAGTGTGTGAGTTTGAGTGTGAGTGAGTGTGTGGGTTTGAGTGTAAGTGTGAGTGTGTGGGTTTGAGTGTGAGTGTGAGTGTGTGGGTTTGAGTGCGAGTGTGAATGTGTGAGTGTAAGTGTGTGGGTTTGAGTGTGAGTGTGAGTGTGTGGGTTTGAGTGCGAGTGTGAATGTGTGAGTGTAAGTGTGTGGGTTTGAGTGTGAGTGTGAGTGTGTGGGTTTGAGTGCGAGTGTGAATGTGTGAGTGTAAGTGTGTGGGTTTGAGTGTGAGTGTGAATGAGTGGGTTCGAGCGTGAGTGTGTGAGTGTGAGTGTGAATGTGAATGTGAGTGTGAGTGTGAGTGTGTGTGTGTGGGTTCGAGCATGAGTGTGTGAGTGTGTGAGTGTGAGTGTGTGGGTTTGAGTGTGTGGGTTTTAGTGTGAGTGTGAGTGTGTGGGTTTGAGTGTGAGTGTGAGTGTGTGGGTTTGAGTGTGAGTGTGAGTGTGTGTGTGTGGGTTCGAGCGTGAGTGTGTGAGTGTGTGGGTGTGAGTGTGTGGGTTTGTGTGTGAGTGTGAGTGTGTGGGTTTGAGTGTGAGTGTGAGTGTGTGGGTTTGAGTGTGAGTGTGAGTGTGTGTGGGTGTGAGTGTGTGGGTTTGTGTGTGAGTGTGAGTGTGTGGGTTTGAGTGTGAGTGTGAGTGTGTGGGTTCGAGCGTGAGTGTGTGAGTGTGTGGGTGTGAGTGTGTGGGTTTGTGTGTGAGTGTGAGAGTGTGAGTGTGAGTGTGTGAGTGTAAGTGTGTGGGTTGAGTGTAAGTGTGGGTTGATCATAGAATCATAGAATGATACAACACAGAAGGAGGTCACTCGGTCCATTGTGCCTGTGCTGATAGCTGTACTTTAAAATTTGGTAAAATTTCTGGTGTTTTTATTATGTGTTTTCTAAATGAACTGAATCACATGCAGACAAGAAATCAACAATTTTCGAACACAAATACTCCCTGTTGAACATATCGAGCTCCGCCTGCTGGTGAGTTTGTCGGCGCCGATATTTAGCACTCCAGCTCCACACAAGTCGAATTTACACCTACTCCCTGCCTCGATTCACAGGTCTGCACTGGATCCAAAGATTGCTAACTGCTACCCAGGCAGTCAGAAGCTCACTTACAATATGCCATAACACAGCTAATGACACACCATCCCTCTCATGTGGTTTTATACGATTGTGCAAGCTTATGAATACTTACATTAAATAAATGCAATTAAAAAGGCATGAAACAGAAGCCACAAAGAAGTAACATCAGGTCTCTGACGTCACAAGGAAGTAACACTAGATCTCTGATGTCACATGAAAGTGATTTTTGGCTTCACTCGTCAGAATGCAATAATATGGCCCTTCAATATGACGTTTGGGTCATAAGATCCTCTGATGTCATAAGAACATAAGAAATGAGAGCAGGAGTAGGCCATACAATAAGATCATGGCTGATCATCGACCTCAACTCCACTTTCCCGCCCGATCTCCATATCCCTTGATTCCCCTAGAGTCCAAAAATCTATCTATCTCAGCCTTGAATATACTCAAAGACTCAGCATGCACAGAGAATTCCAAAGATTCACCACCCTCTGAGTGAAGAAATTGCTCCTCATCTCAGTCTTAAATGGCCGACCCCTTATCCTGAGACTATGCCCCCTAGTTCTAGACACTCCAGCCAGGGGAAACAACCTCTCAGCATCATGATGGAGTAATGTTGCGCCTCTCATGTAATGGCGATGTAAACTTGTCCCTCTGAGGTCACAGCGTTGCAAATCCTAAGCTGCGTAAGATACCCATCACCACAGAGGAAGAAATAATAGCTGGATTAGAGGTTTACGTTTGTGACTCAGAAGCTGAAATGTCCCATCCCAGCTGAAGGTAATTGTTGTAAAAAGCTTACAACAACAATTCTCATCCTTGTGTTCAAATCCCTCCATAGCCTAGCCTCTCCCTACTTCTGTAACCTCCTCCAGCTCTACAAGCTTCCATGATCTCTGTGGTCATCCAGTTCTGGCCTCTTGTGTATTGCCCACATCTCTCCACTATTGGCGGCCGTGCCTTCACCCGCCAAGGCCCTAAGCTCTGGAATTCCCGTCCTAAACCTCTGCATCTCTCCACCTCTCTCTCCTCCTTTGAAACACTCCTTAAAACCTACCTCATCTGTCCCAATATCTCCTTATGTGGCTCGGTATCAAATTTTGTCTAATAATGCTCCTGTGAAGTGCCTTGGGACATTTTACTATGTTAAAGGTGCTATATAATTGCAAGTAGTTGTTGGGGGAATCAAGAACGAGGGGACATAATCTTAAAATTAGAGCGAGCACATTCAGCAGTGAAATCAGGAAGCACTTCACACAAAGTATAGTAGAAGCCTGGAACTCTCTCCCCCAAATGGCTGTGGATGCCAGGGGACAAATGAAGCTTTCAAGACTGATATCGATAGATTTTTGTTAGGTAAGGGTATCAAAGGATATGGAGCAAAGGCGGATAAATGGAGTTGAGGTAGCATCTACAAGGTGCACTGCAGCAACTCACCAAGACATCTTTGACAGCACCTCACAAACCCGCGACCTCTACCACCTAGAAGGACAAGGGCAGCAGGCACATGGGAACTCCACCACCTCCAAGTTCCCCTCCAAGTCACACACCATCCTGACTTGGAAACATATATCGCCGTTCCTTCATCACCGCTGGGTCAAAATCCTGGAACTCCCCCCCTAACAGCACTGTGGGAGTACCTTCACCACACGGACTGCAGCGGTTCAAGAAGGCGGCTCACCACCATCTTCTCAAGGGCAACTAGGGATGGGCAATAAATTCTGGCCTTGCCAGTGACGCCCACATCCCAGGAATGAATTTAAAAAACTACAGATTGGCCATGATCGAATTGACAGGTGGAGCAGACTCGAGGGGCTGAATGGATTCCTTCTGTTCCTATGTTGGATTGTGCGTACACGGATATTGCACGTCTTCCGATATTAGGGCCGAATTGAGAACGTTAAATGATTCGGAATGTACTGAGTGGAGATGAAGCGAAGAGTGGAGGTAAATTAAAATAGGAACTGGTTGATTAAAAGAAACCGTAGATGGGTAGGGGATCATAAATAGGACAGACAGTGGGAAGGCCAATAACAGTTGTGAGACAACTGAGAGGACGGGGGAAATATTTATTAAGGACATAGAAAGAAAGACTTGCATTTATATAGCGACCAGAAAATCTGTTGATTGAGGGATAAATATTGGCCAGGACATCAGGGATAACTCCTCTGCTCTTTTTCAAATAGTGCCTGAGAGGGCAGACAGGGCCTTGATTTAACGATTCATCCAAAAGACAGCGCGTACAACAGTGCAGCACTCCCCTGGAAGGGGACTTGAACCACACAACTATTCTGACTCAGAGGCAAGGGTGACACTGAGCCACGGCTGACACTTGGTATGTGGGTGTATATGTGCCTGCATGCGAGCATTTGCGTGTGTCCCTCTCTGTTGTGTGCATGTATGTATTGGTGTGCGCAATCGTGTATTTATATATGTGCATGTACAACGGTTTTTGTACAAAATCTCGCTGCACTTTGTTTCAGTGTGTGCATACAGCTTTGTCTGTTTGTGTGTGTGTGTGTGTGTGCAATCCAGCTAGCGACATGCCAATCTGGAACAGACTGAGTAAACTGACAGGTGCACATCCCAGCAATACCATTACACACAGCACTTCAATAAAAGATTCCTCTAAAATTGCCCATTCGGGTCCCGCTAAGGTCTTTGACTGATGACAGTGAATGCTTAGATGGTCCATTTCTTCTTTTTTGTGCGTTTGCTGGAGGTTTGCGGCGATTTTCCCTCCGTGTCGGGCCGCAACAAATGCTTATCTAGACGGACATCTGCATAGATAAGGAGGCAGCGGTGGCACCTCCGGGTCAGGAGGGGGTTTGGCAGCAACAGCAAAGCGGCCGGAGTCCTGGGGTGGTGGGGCTCGCAAGACACAAGGTGTGAGATTGCTCAGGGTCCCTGTGCTGCTCAGTATTGCGGTCCAGTTATCAATCGCATTTAGAATGATACAGGAGGCCACTCGGCCCATCCTGCCTGTGCCAGCTCTCTGAAAGAGCTATCCCGTTAATCCTGCTCTTTCCTCATAGCCCGGCAAATTTTTCCCCTTCAAGTATTATCCAATTCCATTTTGAAAGTTCCTGTTGAATCTGCTTCCACCGCCCTTTCAGGCAGCGCATTCCAGATCACAACAACTCGCTGTGTAAAAAAAAATCTCATCTCCCCTCTGATTCTTTTGCCAATTTGCCCCTCCGTAAATCTGTGTTAGCCGCTCACCTGCCAGTTTCTGCCTTAAAAAAAAAGTCCTTATCAATTTCACAGCACCTCTCTATCTCTCTCTCTGCCAAGTACTGTGAGAAACTTGAACCAGCTCATTCATCCCCCCACCCCACATCCCTCCGAGAAGGCAGGATAGCCTCCTCCCGTGCCTGTGAACTCGGGACTGGCTGGGTCCCCTGTTGTACACGTCGAAAAGTACTGTGCAGCTATAAAACAAGGGCACCCTTCAACCAGCCCTCCTGTGTTCAGGAAATGTCCAACGATCTGTAAAGCTCCAAACTAGATGTAAATCTGTAAAGAGATTTGAATAATAACTTTCCAACCTGCCTGTTGAATGTTTTCGATTTACAACCTTTAGCCTCACCCATTAAAAAGGTTAAAGGGGGAGATTTAATAGAGGTGTTCAAAATTATGAGGGGTTTTGATACAATAAATAAGGAGAAACTGTTTCCAGTGGCAGGAGGGTTGGTAACCAGAGGACTCAGATTTAAGATAATTGGCAAAAAAAATTCAGGGGGCAAATTAGGAGAATTTTTTTTGTGAAGCGAGTTGTTATGATCTGGATTTTTTTGTTTAATTCATTCACGGGATGTGGGCATTGCTGGCAAGGCCGGCATTTATTGCCCATCCCCAATTGCCCTGGAGAAGGTGGTGGTGAGAGGCCTTCTTGAACCGCTGCAGTCCGTGTGGTGAAGGTACTCCCACAGTGCTGTTAGGCAGGGAGTTCCAGGATTTTGACCCAGCGACGATGGAGGAACGGCCAATATATTTCCAAGTCAGGATGGTGTGTGATTTGGAGAGGAACTTGGAGGTGGTGGTGTTCCCATGCGCCTGCTAGGTGGTGAGGTCGCTGGTTTGGGAGGTGCTGCCGAAGAAGCCTTGGCTGAAAGGGCGGTGGAAGCAGATTCAATAGTAACTTTCAAAAGGGAATTGGATAAATACTTGAAAAGGGGAAAATTGCAGGGATATAGGGAAAGGGCAGGGAGTGTGTGGGACTAATTGGATAGCTCTTTCAAAGAGCCGCGATGGGCCGAATGGCCTCCTTCTACGCTGTGTGATTCTTTGAAACGTTTATAGACAGTGGAGATTCCCCTCAACCCTACCCTGGAAACAGACAGCACCTTGTATATCCCCCCCCCCCCCCCCCCGCAACACTAGTGACCGGCCCCTAATCTTATAGACGATTCTCAGCATGCACATGGCGACAGAGACTGCACTGAATATATCAGTGTGTGCCGTTTAATTAACCGTGCATTGACTGCACGAAGTATATGTGTGTGTATTCTCAATTAAGAATTAATCCTATAAAAATGGATGGGTCGGAGAAGTCCGATACTGCAGGAGGCGAAATTGTTTCGTTCTAAATCACATTTCTCACTGAAAAGTGATTCACATATTTTCCGTTCTCGATATAAAATTTCTTACTGAAAGTTTATATCGAGAGCGGAAAAAATTCGGAGCCCTTAACGAAATCCAAAAATAAGGAATAAAACAAAACGTAAAATAAGCAAATTCGAATCGAGGGAGGGGAAAAATAGTGATTGAAACACAAACGAAATAAAAGACACATAAACGAATTAAAAGAGAACATAAGCGGTTGAGGTTGTACATCGACTTTTCCGCCCGCTAAACAATTTGTTACTTTTCAGTCTTGCCTTGACCGCTGAGCCTGGAGTGGTCTATTGGGATAACTCGAGAGCTGTGTGTCTGATCTCATCTGCCTCGGCCCTGTCTATGCAGAGAGGGGAGGGTAGTCTGACATTTTCATTGCATGTGAACATCTTAATTTAATGGGACCACAAGTCTGTACTCCAAGAGTTCTCTTGCGAGAAATAAAGACACACTGGTCACTGCAATGAGGGAAAGTTAAGAGGCAGGGTTAAAATGATCGGGAGATATTTCTCCGCCTCGTCTACACGAAGCTGCAGTCGAGATTTTATTCATTACAACAACCCCTCAGCTAATCAATTTGCTATTCATGGGCGTTTTTTTCTCTCTCTCTATCTTCTTTAAAAAGCAAACAAGAGGAGCACAGATGCTCGGCAGATAGGGGAGCTGGATTACTGCTGGGCTATAAAGAAACTGTTAAACGGGAGAGGGGCGGGACCGACAATCCATCAACATTGACTGCAGTTGTGTTAGCGAAGTTTAGTGAACATATGGCGCCGGGCTGTTTTCAAGCAATGTGTGTGTGTGTGTGTGTTTTTTAAACAGTATCGTGCTACCGACTGCATGTGAAGGAACCTTCCCTCAATCAACAACTGAGAATTAAATCGCAGCCCCACACTCCCGCCGCAGCTACCAGTCCTTTCCCAAAACTAAATCGATTTGACAATTTATTTCCACCACCCGCCCTTCATTTATCAGCCTTGACTAATCTCTAAACTATTTTTTTGATAATATAGCAGAAGGAGATTTCAAACTGCGCGCTTCGAACTGTTTACAATGACCCTTCTACCGCCCCCACCTTCCTTAGAAAATACACAAAACACATGTAATTTCTTTCACCAGCTGGATCTCTCCCCCTCCCCCACCCCCTATACATATATAAATGAATCGATTATCCGGTCAGTTTCCTTAGATAAATATTAATTCGTTGTCCGTTCGGGAAATACAGGCCGGCAGGCTTTAGGTGCTGTCTCGGGTAGTTCTGTGCAGTGTGTCCCGGGCAATGCGGCTATCTGGGAGAAGGCGGCTTGAATAATTATACTTTAAAAAAAAAATTTTCATTCTCGCGGATGTGGGCGTCGCTGGTCGAGGCCTGCATTCATTGCCCAGCCCGAGGTTAATTAGTACTATACTTAGAAAATGTAGTAGGAATTTATTGCGAAATTAGCAAAAGAACCAGAGGGGAGATTTTTTTTTACACAGCGAGTTGTTGTGATCTGGAATGCACGGCCTGAAAGGGCGGTGGAAGCAGATTCAACAGGAACTTTCAAAAGGGGAATTGGATAAATATTTGAAGAGAGAAATATTTAAAGAGGGGAAAGTGGAACTAATTGGAGAGCTCTTTCACAGAACCGGCACAGGCACGATGGGCCGAATGACCTCCTTCTGTGCTGTATGACTCTGACTGTAGAATAGGTAAATCAGTGAGAGTTGGAGAGTAAAGCTTTGCTGCTTGTATAGTGTCCCGACATCTGTCTGTGAAATGTCTTGAATTGTGTCACCTGTTGTGAATTACTGTGAAGTGCAGCGGCTGAACAGGGACAAACGCCACAGCCCATTCTGTACAAAGTCAGGGTACACTGTTGGGGGGCAAGGCGGTTGGGGCCTCCCTCCTGCGCTAAAACTCCAAGTACAAGCCGAGCATCGAGGCCCGAAGGGATTGGGCAGGGGAGTGGCTGAGGACTCCATTCTCGCAGGGGGATGCACTCCCCTCCACCCTCGTGCCAGGTCGGGTGGTGGGGTGGAGTGATCCTGGATTTAGGCTGCAGTTACAGTGCAGCGAGAGACCCCCCCCCCCCTCGCCACCGACTACAGTTACGGTGTAAATGCACACCAAGATCCCAGGAACAGCCCCCGAGATTAATAACCAGTCAGTCTAATTTTTTTTTTAAATTGTTGACGGGGTTGGTTGAGGAAGGAAGGAAGGCTGGCCGCGATTCTTTGCCCAATATCGCTGTGGGACCTTAAAACGTTCACCTCAGTCACTAGTCAAACGGGCCATCAGAAGGGAGCTACCTTGGCAGCAAGCCCTCAAGTAGAGGCACCAGCTATCAGCCTAGATAAAGTGTTCAAATTCAGAGTGGGGCTTCAACCCACGACCTTCTGACCGAGAGCTGACGAATGCATAGATTATAAGCCTTTTTCTTTATTTAAAAAAAAAGTGAAAGCAGCATTGCTTACTATAATTCGGCTCTTCTGTCTTTATTCAAAATATATACACACAGCCATACGATCCCGCCGACCCCCCACCCCCGTCAGTTTAATAATGCTTCAATAATTTAAGTGATTCGCTCCATTAGGCTTTGTAATTTAAAACTTGCTGCAACGGGTAACGGGGAACCTTTTTAAAGCAGCTATTTTTTGGGGGGGAAAAGTGTACACAATATTTTTTTTGGCAACACAAATTATTTGTTTTAATATATAAATGGGAGAAAGAGAGAACGAAAGAAATAAAAGATGAGTTTTAATTCCGCTACCATTCTCGAAGATAAATTAACCACGTGTGTGTGTGAATCCCTTGGCTTTAGAACATTTTATATATTAAAAAAAATGTTATGAACAGCAGACACTGGCTGCGGGGCAGTCCGGGCTGTTATAGCAGCTTACTCGGGGGGTTAGTGGAAAATCTGTTACTAATTCGGTCATGTTAAACAAAAAAAAAACAGGAAAAAATACAGACAATTAATATATGTAAAGAATTGCACTCATTTCCCCCAACACAAATAACACCGATAGAGGTCCTTACATACAAGACACTGAAGGAATAGTCCACATCCCCGTGTCTCCATATCTACCTGCTCCTTTTGAAAGATTCAAGAACGTGCAGAGATCCCAACGTTAACTTGCACTTTATAAAGTTTTAGAAATGACATTTTTTTTAGAAGTTTATAAACGATGCAATTAATTCCATTTGTTTCTTCCTCCTACTCATTTGCAGTTTGTTCCCTGTGTTGTTTTAACCCCATTTCTGACGCTTTATATATATATATATAATATATATTTTAAATATATATTTTGTTCGATTTAATTCAATCGTCTACTTCTATTTCCTCGTCTTCAGAGAATTCGTCAGTAGTCTGATCTCTGGAGGAACACTGGGGCGAGTTGGGAAAGGGCCCGAGTCCAGATACCGGGGAGAGTTTGGGGGAAAGGTCCGAGGGGTCGCACTTGGAGCCGGCCGCGTCCTCCGGGAACTCCTCCATGTGCACCAGTTTCTCCAGCTGCTGGGGCGGCAGCTTTTTGAGGGACTCCACGTCGGCTTTCATCTCTTCCAGGTCGCGTTTCAGCTTGGCCCGTCTGTTCTGGAACCAGGTTATCACCTGGGCGTTTGTCAGGCCCAGTTGCTGGGCGATCTGATCCCTGTCGGCGGGGGACAAGTACTTCTGATAAAGGAACCTTTTCTCCAGCTCGTAAATCTGATGGTTGGTGAAGGCGGTGCGGGACTTCCGTCGCTTTTTCGAGGTTTGTCTTTGGCCAAACGTGGTTACATGATCCCGGCCTTGGAATTAAAGGAGGGAGAAAGGGGCAGATATATAACACAGTATTTTGTGATTGCAAAACAATATATATCCACACATACACAAACAATTTTTATTCATTCCTGGGATGTGGGTGTCGTTGGCAAGGCCAGCATTTATTGCCCATCCCTAATTGCCCTTGAGAAGGTGATGGCGAGCCGCCTTCTTGAACCGCTGCAGTCGGCGTGGTATAGTTTTTAGTAGCAGTTTTTGATATAAGTGAATGTCTTGTTAGGACATTTCAGAGGGCAGTTAAGAGTCAACCACATTGCTGTGTTGGAGTCTCATACAGGCCAGACCTGGTAAGGACAATTTACTTCTCTGAAGGACATTAGTCATTAGTTTTTTTAATGACAATCTTGTAGTTTCATAGATAGACGATTTATTTAATTAACTGAATTTAAATTCCACAACTGCAGTGGCATATGCACACACATTATATACACATAGATACACACACACACACAACAGATATACACACATATTTATATACACAAACAAGATTGTCTAACGGCATGCTAGAAAATACATACCGGTGTCAAGATTACATTAAAGCCACTTTGGCCCTCCCTCTCCCTCTCTGATCTGTTTTTGCTCCTTCCTGGTCAGTTAAAAAAAAACTAACATAGCTCGAACGAAACAACTGATAACATCGCGTCAGATAAAATCGTCTGCTGGCAATGCCGAGGCTGTTTCTTTTTTAATTGAGAGCTTAAGTATGAAAGTTTGTTGGGGATAAATGTCAAGGCGGCGAATTTCCAAGTTTTGCATATGCAGACACTGTAAAACTGTGTGTGTGTGTTTGTGTGTGTATAGATAGATCAATTCTACATCTAGCCACGCACAAACTATAATAGAATATGCATCTATGTACACACTATAGTGAATGCGTGTCTACTGTACAGGATGCAATGGATTACATATTCCTGTCCATACAGTATCAATAATGGCATTACATAGAGTGTAAAGGTGTATGTGGTGTATAAAGTTTTGTACCTACACTAAATGTTACACACCTGCGGGCATACACTATCCATGTGTATGGATTGGACAAAGGTGTTTAAATGAATTACAAATTTATGCAGACATATTTTATATATATGTTTGTATATTACGGCGCATGTAGAGGTGGATAGATAATGCATTTACATACTACGAGGGCATGACACCGCATGCTGAAGTATATATTAATTACATAGCTATGTAAACACCATTACACAACACCTGAAGAAGACATGTAATAATTACACATCTCAGTACAAGCGCCATAAATGTGGATATTATACAACTTGCGAAAGCCTACAGTTGCACACACACTTAAATTGTGTCAATTCCACTGCATGGAGAGCTGTCCCTGAAATTCGGGGTATTGTTTAAATGTAATTCTCCCTGTGACACAAGGGGGATGGATGAAACTGTTAATGGTTAAAACAATATATGTTTTTTGTTTCCTGTGAACGTGTGGCTGGGTGACTAATGCATCTCTCTGCTCTCAGAACCGAGCGAGAGTTTACCTTTTTTCCTGTTACAGCTACCGCGGGCGCTAAGCTCAATTAGCCTCCACTTACATTTATAAATAGATACACACACACACACACACACACACAAAAACCAAGTTGACACTTTCCTCCACCTCCCTCCCCAGCCCCATCTCATGAACAAGTTTCCCCGCGTGAGCTTAAACACCATTTGCTGCAGTTATTTTCACAAACAGGGCTATTGAGACTCGATATATTCTGCAGCCGAAAATAAAAGCCTTCCCCCCCTCTTACAATAACATTTATTGAAACAAAGCCTCGCTCATTATTCAAAACTCACAGTTGCCAAAAAATATCAAATATTGTTTCCCTGTACACTGTAAAAAAAAAAGCACAGGCGACTCCCTGCACATATGTTTGATATCAACTGCAGTCATGGGGTATAAAACTTCAAAAAATATTTGTTATAATTTATGTATATTTCCCCATTATACACGCGCTGTTATACTTGTGCAGTGTGTGTTATTTAAGATTCCCTAATTTATAGTCTGACTATTTTTAATGCCATTTTATAGAGATGATTGTACTAAAGGGGATTCTTAACAAAAATCTGTTCTTAAAATATATTTCTTACATAAGAGATTGAATAAGGGAGAAATTATTCTTTTGGACATGCAATATTTCAGCCCTTCAAATATATATATTTTTTTCCGGAGTGGAGCTTACTTTGAAAATATTGTTATTAAGATATGATGAAGTCGCAATGGTTTAAAAGAGCATGATGACGAGGGGGACTGGGGTATGTGTGCGTTCGACACTTAAGGAGTTTAAACACCTTCCAGACTAAACCATAACTAAATGTTAATTACAATGTCCACACACAGACAAAACACAGTTATATTAAAAAAAACAACCGGTATGATTCGTCAGAACGAGAAGTCCCATTAAATATCTAATTATTAATATAAAATCAATTTAATCTCACTTTGTGGCGTGTAATTGAAAAGAGTATCGAACCACTTTTTAGAAGTTTAAAAAAAACACAATTATTTTGATGCAGAATAAAATTCTGGTTAAAATGTGACAATCTTTATGGATTAGGAAAAAATATATTTAATTGATTCCCCATGATAAATGCAACTACTAAATAAAAATCGCTACCCAGACAGGGTTTGCAAGGAATAATCTATCCATTTTGGACAGTACCTTGAGAGATACAGGGTAATTTACAATTCGAGATGTTCTTATGATATAGCTCCCTGATATTAATTCAGAGACAGACAGACACACACACACACACACACACACACTCAGGAATATTATGAGAAATGGTTTTTTTTTTAATGGAAAATGCAGCAATCAAGCACACTGGTCTAAATCCCAGGCAATTTTTAGTGACATCAATTCAGTGAAAACTCAACTTAAAATTAATAACAAATTAAATAACAACTATTTTTCCGAATAGAGTAGAGTTTGTGTTCTAATTTAACAGTTTTAAAAAAAATATAAAAGGGGTTGTTGAAATACCTTCGGCCGCTTGTATGACACTCAGTTCCAGACCCTTAAAAGTTTTGCTGGCGAGTTCCTCCAGAGCGCAGAGAGGCGAGGTTTGAGGAGGGAGCCCATTCCTGGCAACCCCGGGACCGGATACTTTCTCGACTGGACCCGAGCGGCTCGCCGAGCACAGATGGGAGTTTTTTTTCACCGAGGGCTTGTTGAGGATATCCTCGATGCTAAAAGGGGTGAGGGGCTTGTTGGAGTTGGCCGGGGGTGGGAAATGATCCAGGGGGCTGCGCCGTCTTCGCTCCTCGATTCTGGGCTGCGAAGCCGGGTTGGATTTCAGAGTATTTACCCCAGACGTCATTCTAGGGGGAAGAATTGTCGCTTCAATTTTTTTGAAAAAATTATAAAAGCCTCCCCGTAATTCTCTCCCCCCCCCCAAACGGCGATAGTTTGGGGGTTTCTTCCGATGGTCGTTGGAGACGATTTAAGACCAGGACGAGTCTGAAATCTTGGCGAAGTTTACAAGATGTGGATCTGAGTTGACCCCGAACATTGAAGCCAGCAGTTTTTATTCCAGTCCTGAAAGATAAAATAATAACGACCTCAAGCTTCTATTTACCAAACTGCCTCCTTCTCTCTCTCTCTCTCTCTTTCCTTCTGTAATCGAGTAAATCCCACACGGGGAGGGGGAAACACATACACAGCTCTCCCTCTCTCCCCCCCCGCCCGACCGACCGACCGCCCCTCTTTAACAAAAAAGAACCAAATACACCAAGTTAGAGAGGAAAAGCGGCCGCTAACTCGTTATCTTTGATTGGAGGGAGATCAATTATCAGAAATGGCACAACGAGCTATTGGCCAGCGGAAAGCGTCTTAAAGGGGTCCAGTTAGATTAATTAATTGAGGACAGCAATGGGAGGAGTTAACGCCAATGTTCGCAAACTTTTGCTCTCTCTCCCCCCTCCTGCCTGCTGGTATTGGGTTGCGTCTCTGTGTGTGTGTGTGTGTGTGTGTATTTTTTTGTGTCTGTGCTAGAAGCTGATTGTCTCCCTCTCCTGCTTACCGTGTTGGAGGGTGGGGGCTAGGGGAGAGGGGTGGAGAGAGGAGCGGGTGGGTGGAGAGAGGGGAGGTGGGTGGAGAGAGGGGAGGTGGGTGGAGAGAGGGGAGGTGGGTGGGGAGACTTCGGTGCGTTGAGGAGATGGGGGGGGGTAAGTGGCTAGGGAGGGGTGGTGTGGAGAGGGGTTCGGTGTATGGGGAGGGTGTGTGGAGAGCAGAATAGGTGGATGGGGTGAGTGGGTGGGGAGAGGGGCTAGGTGGATGGGGAGGAGTGGGTGGGTCGAGTGGGATAGGTGGATGAGGAGAGGGAGTAGGTGGCTGGGGAGGTGTGGGGGTAGATGGCTTGGGGAGTGGGGTAGATGGCTAGGGTGAGTGAGTGGAAGGGCAGAGGGACTTAGGTTGGTGGATGGAGAGGGGTGGCTGGGGAGAGGGGGTAGGTGGATGGGGAGGCGGATCGGGAGCGGGGGATAGATGGATGGGGTGAGTGGGTGGAAGGGCAGAGGGGCTTAGGTTGGTGGGTAGGAAGGGGTGGGTGGGTAGAGGGGGTAGGTGAATGGGGAGGGGTGGGTGGGGAGAGGGGGATTGATGGATGGGGTGAGTGGGTGGAAGGGTAGAGGGGCTTAGGTTGGTGGGTAGGAAGGGGTAGGTGAATGGGGAGGGGGTGGGTAGATGGGAAGAGGGGCTTAAATTGGTGGGTGGGGAGGGTTTGGCCCACGTGGGTCCAATTCCGCTTTGACGCTCTCGAACGGAAACCAGCTTCCTTGTCACTTTCAATGACGTCACCGCGGGGTGCTAATAGCCAAACTGTCGGGTTATTAGTAAACTTTTAAATCTTCCACCCAGTGGATTAAAATGGACGATAAATCACCTATACATTTTAAACGTGCAATTTCTCTCTCTCTCTCTCCCACTCCTTCTGACATTTGCATTCGCAGACGAGTCGATTACATTTGTAAATATCTTATTCAAAAGTTTTCAAACTCAAATCGATTGCAAAAAGGTGGGCAGTAAATCAAATTCACGTTAAAAGGTCGGTGTTATCGCGCCGATCTCCAACAGCTCCCAATTTGTAGCAATATGCTTTTTAAAAGTTTTTTAACGCTGTATATAGATATCATTTAAGACGCTGTAGAAATATTTATATCCTGCACAATCAAATGAGGGAACAAGAGGGTGATTTTTCAGCCCCTTCAACTGAGCTTGTTAGACAAGCTCGTTGGGAAAAACAATCTCAATTAACAACTATTTAACCAAAACCTACTCCACGATTCCCATCTTAGACGCCAAGCTCTGTCCTCGGTACCGAGTGAGATTTCTAAAGTCCAATAATTTGAATCTTCCCAAAATGAAATTCAGGATGAGAGTCAGTCAAAGGTTTAAAGTTGGATGCATTTACTCCTGTATTTATTTCGGAGCTCGAGTGTAAACAAATACATTATTTATATATATATATATATATATACAATTTAATTATTTTTTTACGAGGCAATCTGCATCAGGAGTGTAAGTATTATTAAACCATCGCCCTTACAGTCGGCGTGACTGTGAAACGGGCTGCGGTCAGAATGTGAAACGGCGAGTTTGAGTTAAATTGGAAACGCGGGTTTAAATTAGACGGCAGATGGAAGGAGCGGGCACCTGAGGAGATAAACTATTCAGGTCTCCACCGGCCTGTCCCTTTTTTTGGATCAAAATCTCCCTCCGAATGAAGTTGGATTCGTTTGGGGCGATATTAAAAAAAAGACTGGTAATAATTAAATTCGTTGCTTTCGTATATGTGTGACTGTGTGTGTGTATATTATAAATATATATGTGTATATCATATATAACGTGTGTTTCTATATTTTCTATATGTGTATATATAAATTACATATATGTATAGTATACGTGCCTGTATCTGTGCATTACATGTGCATATATAAATGTATATTTTCCTTGTAATTACAATGACATTTATCACAAGGCAACTTGGAAGCGTTACTACATATTATGTACAGTGTAAGTGTGTGTCTGTGTATAATATATATGTATGGATATTATAAATGTGTGTGCCCTATAGAGAGATGTGTGAAAGGGGAAAGGGACAGTTAGAACATTTAAATTGTAAGCTCGATTTTTGATTTTAACAGATTTATTTCTTCCATCGGATTATAATGTTTAATTTCCCCTTTTGTTAGTGTGTGTGTGCGTGTGTGTGTGTATGTACACAGTATTCCCCCCTCCCTCCCACACACACACACACACACACACACACACACAGGTAATTTCTCAATGGATTATGTAGAGTGACAGAGTGTGCACAGGAAAGAGCCATACACAGACATCCTGACATCGTCTTCTCCTGATATCCGATGTGCTGTCTTGAATCCCGAACCATTCCACCTTACGACAGACCGCACAATAAAGGATCAAAGGAGAGCAGATGCGCTACCAAGAGGTGGGGGTGCTGGTTTTGGTGGGGGGGGGGGGGGGGGGGGGATAAATACTTAACCGCAAAAAAAACCTCTCTAATGTCAGATCCCCTTTTAAACTCTACACCAACCCGATTACAGCCAATCATTCTGACCATACATCAGCCCTCCGTTTAGAAAAAAAAGAGAACGGCTCTCTCGTTAAATTCGAGACTCGATTGAGAACAAATTTCTAACACTGGTGAAAATATAAATTGCCTCTCCTCTTCCCTTGTACCAATTACCAACTTTATTTACAAGCCTTGCGAGCAAAATAAACAAGAAAAAACAAACTTTTACAATCTCATCAAAAAGTGTGGGACCAGATTACTAACAGAAATATTTTTTATTTCTTCCAGATCTGCGTGTAGATTTCTCTCTCTCTCTCTGCATCCAAATTGCACTATAAAACCCCCAGACTTAAGATGGAAATCATTACTGGGAAACCCTACTCTTTTTTTCTTTAGGGAAGGGGGGCCGAGTTTTGGGTTACATTTGACGAACGGACTATAAAAAAGGTTACAAATAGGCCCTTATGATATATCACTCGGCTTCTTAATAGTGACCCCTGTTTTTCCCTTCATAAAACGAATCGCCAGATGTGTGTTATTACTTGCTCTCTCTCATACCCAGGTGAACCAAGCCTCTCCGTCCCCTCCTCGACTAACTCGGGAGACTAGAGGGACTAGAGGCTAGAATGATCCGCACCGTGCGACTCACTGTACACAAGGCACAGCTTAGAGATGAGAGGGAGGTACGTTTAATCGGAGTAAAGTCTGGTAGGCTTTCTAATTTTACATTGAAAAAATTATACATATTATTTCTGCATTAAAATATTTTAGCAAAACAAGGATATTGCACTTAAAAAATAACTAAATTCGCTGTTCTATTGGGATTGTGTTCTTAAACACAGAAGTGACAAGTATATTTACAATACAGCTGGGCCATTTGGAGTCTTCGTAACGCTCTCTCGCTTTCCTTCAAAGTGTGTCACAGACGGCCGTTCTGAATCAGATTTCTAGAAATGGTATAATATATTAATTTGAGGTGTGTATATCAACGTGGGGACCGCCCCAAGTACTGGACGCTCCCTTTATTTAACCCCCCCCCCCCAAAAAAAAAAAAATTCACGTTCATTCCAACCAATTCATAAATGAAAGAATTATTTACAATTTAAAATATAAACGAAAAGGCGTTCATATCAATCTGCCAAATGCCCTGAGTTGTGTTAGAGAGGCTGAAAGGTAATATTCCGTCACAGTCCTTACAACCCTGATCAGCTGCAATATTGCCCATGGTCAATGCAGAGCAGAACCGGCGCTCTTTTAGATAAGAATTGCTGAACCGTTCTCTTTTTTTATATATATACAAAAATATTTAAAGCACTCCCAAACTCGACATTTATTATAAAGATCTATATCGGACAGATATCAAAACCCGAATAACGTCGAAATGAATTTCTATTGATATGAAAACAGACAACTGCCTGATATAGGAGATAGGTATTAACGAGAACAACTTAAAACGGGTTAATTGAGGATATTCAGATATCCGACTGCATCAGGCAGGGGTGGGGGGAGGTCTGGTTGCGACGGGTCCCTTTCCCTCCTACTTCCACTTTCTGTTTCTAATTTCTAAGGTCCCAAATATGATCTAATCGTTTGTGCACCAGGAATGAAACGGATTCAGTCGGAGTCAACGTGCCCAAGAGGAACACAACGCTTAGGGCAACACCAACCAAAACTATTTCGTTATGTCTGCATGTTTTGTTTTGATTTGATGTCTGTGTTTTGGTTCTAGCTTATGATGCCTGTGTGTGTTTTTATTTAAATCTCTTCTGTTTTGTGTTTGTCCTTTTGGAATTTGTAAATATTTTTTTGATTTCTGCACGTTTTTTAGAGTCTGTGTTGTTTGGTGTCTGCGATATTTTTCTATCAGTTTGTTTTCGACGCCTGTGATTTTGGTGTTTTGCGGTCTGGTTTTTTTTTGGTAGTTATTTTTTTTCCTGCCTGCATGTTTAGGGACTCTGTATTTTTGGTATCTTATGTTTTGGGATTTTTTTAGTGCGTGTCTGTATTGTTTAAATCATATTTAAAGTTTAAAGTTTGATCATATGTTAGAATACTGATGAGGAGATGCCAATGGCCGAGGGCAATTCCATCAGCACCGTGTTTTAAATAACAGAAATAAACACTATTATATGTATGATGATGTATATAACAGTGTCCCTCTGTGCGTTATTGTAGCGGGGCGAGCCGAAAACATTGAAATGTAATAATTAAAAATAATTGGAGACAGGAGCCTTGATATATGTAAACAGTAACCAGGTCAACTCGCTCCTTACGGGTCAGTAGTTGGTTCGATCGAGGCCTGGTTATAAAGCAATCTACTTGATTTAACTGTATTTAATAGTTTCTTGGTCGTGCATGTTATTTTATACAACGCACGCACTTACCCATGCACACTCACACATGCACACACATACATACACACACTCATGCATACACATACACACCCATGCACACACACACATACACACACTCATGCACACTCACACCCATGCACACTCATACATACACACACTCATGCACACACACACATGCACACACTCATGCACACTCACACACCATACACACTCATACATACACACACTCATGCACACACATACACAGCCACACACGTAGCCACACACACAACTTGTATTTATATAGCGCCTTTAACAAACGTCCCAAGGCGCTTCGCAGGAGCGTTATCAAAAAAAAGTTGGACACAGAGCCACATAATGAGATATTAGGGCAGGCGACCAAAAGCTTGGTCAAAGAGGTAGGTTTTAAGGAGCGTCTTAAAGGAGGGGAGAGAGGTAGAGAGGCGGAGAGGTTTAGGGACGGAATTCCAGAGCTTAGGGCCCTGAGCACACAGAGAGACACACACACACAGAAACAGACACACACACACACACAGATACATCCGTACACACAAGCATAAACTAAGTTATAAGCAATCAACCGCCTTAATTTAACACCTCCAGAGTTAAAACTGCTCCCAAATGAGGGTGGTGGCTTGGACGAGACGCTCAGTGAGTGGTTTAATGTGTATAGCGGTTGACCGAAAGTCCTTTAGCCCCACTTTAAGCCTGACCCTTTGAACTAACTGGTTAGGGGTCAAGGTGAAAAGCAGCGTTTGATTGACCGTCCCTAAACTCTCTGGCTCTTGTCTATCACTGTAACCTCACAGCCTCACTCTTTCCTGGGCCTTTTACAGATCCACGTGGAATGAAATAAGACAACAGCCTCCAGATTATCGCCAGTTTTATTTCAAAACAAACTTAGCGTCACCTAACCACAACATCCTCATTTAGCCCGTCACCTCCCTCACTCTTCTTTACGACTATTCCACCAGGTTTGTCAATTACAACAACATAAAATAGGCTTATCGAGTTTGTTTGACGGTTTAGACCGGGGGCCAAATTTGACGGAGCAGGAAACATGTAGAATCTCAATTCAACACAAGACTGGATGTGGAACATAGAATATAATGACCAACAGAAACCATTGAAAATAATCTCAGTGTGGCGGGTTTTGTAGACACTCTGGTTAACCGTGGGAATGTGAGTTGGGAGAATATATCTACTTATTTTCCGAGTGTGGGCGGATGGAGCCGGAGGGTTTTGTTCCAAAGCACTGCTAACATTGTTCTGGGCTCCTTTTCCGGTGTTACTGCGGGCTGCAATATTTAGCAACCGTCCCATTCAGTCCGGCGACACAGGCGGCCAGACACACAGACACCGCGACACAACTGCAGGTACACACACTTACAGAAAACAGACAGCTACACAAACTCAGATATACACGGTCAGGCACACACACAGACAGTTAGTTACACACTCAAAAAAAAAGAGACTTGCATTTCTATAGCGCCTTTCACAACCTCAGGACTTTTCAAAGCGCTTCACAGCCAATGAAGTACTTTTTGAAGTGTAGTCACTGTTGTAATGTAGGAGACGCGGCATTCCCTCAGCACTGCACTGTCATCAGCCCTGGCTCAGTGGGTCCTTCTCTCTGGCCTCCAAGTCCGAAGGTCGTGGGTTCGTAGTCCCACTCCATGAAACTTGAGCACAAAAGTCTAGGCTGACACTCCAGCGCAGTATTGAGGGAGTGCTGCACTGTCAGAGGTGCAGTCTTTCAGATGATGTTAAACCGTAGGACCCGTCTGCCCTCTCAAGGTGGATGTAAAAGATCCCATGGCACTATTTCAAAGAAGAGCAGGGGAGTTATCCCCGGTGTCCTGGGGCCAATATTTATCCCTCAACCAACACCACTAAAAACAGATTATCTGCTCATTATCACATTGCTTGCTGTGCGCAGATTGGCTGTCGCGTTTTCTACATTACAACAGTGACTACACTTAAAAATAGTTCTTCATTGGCTGCAAAGTGCTTCAGGATGTCCGGTGCACGTGAAAGGCGCTATAGAAATGCAAGCCTTTTTTCACTGGAATATGAGCTTAGGTTTTGTGCTCAAGTCTCTGGAGTGGGACTATGAACCCACAACCTTCAGTCCTCAAGTAGTGAGAGTGCTACCCACTGAGCCAACACTGACACTACAAGCAGATACACACTCAGACAGATATACACACTCAGATAAATACTATGTGACACGCACTCAGATGCACACATTCAAAGACCCAGTCAGATGTGCACTCTCAGGGACACACCTTGAGATACCCACTCAGAACAGGGTGATGGATGCCGACTCAATCTCATCTTTCAAAAGGGAGCTGGATAAGTATTTGAAGGACAAAACAAATTGCAGGGCTACGGGGAAAGGGCAGGGGAGTGGGACTAGCTGAGAGTCGGCACGGGCTGAATGGCCAAACCATTGTATGATTCTTATGATTCTATGCTCAGACACTCACTGAGAGAGGCGCTCAGACACACCAACATTCAAACGCACACTCTCAGATAAATACACCCTCAGAGAGACACTCCGGCCTGGGAGCTGTGAAGACTCACTCCCCCGTGGCTGGATACCCCGCTCACAGTCAGCCGCTGCTCTTCCGCAGGATAAAGGCTTCATATGTTACTTATTTCTCATTTTGCTCAACACCTAGGTGTCACCTTTCAGTCCTGGACCCGCCGTGCCTGATATAACCACCCAACAGACTCAATGCTGGAAACATTCAAGGGGTCAGGCAGCTTCTATGGAGAGAGAGAGAGAAAGGATACATTTAAAGTTCAGAATGTGGAGCCTTTATTAAAACTCACTGAGCAAGGGTCCAAAACACAAACCTCAGCTTGTTTCTTCTCCCCACACACGCTGAAACGACTCGCCCTTCCCTTTATTGGTCATTTGGTGTTTTTGTTCACTATTTTCGTTTTAATATTGTTTCCTTAAGTCGGTGTAAAACTCTCCCACGGATAACACGTGCTCTGGAAGCGGCTCCAGCCCATTTAGGGAACCCCCGAGAATAACCAACAATTAAAGGCATCTATTTCAACGCTGTTCGTTAAATTTCGATTTAGCAAATTCATATTCGATGAACCTTGTTTTAAAGGTGTATAATGTTATCACTATGTGTGATACTGCACTAATACTTAACCTGGAGAACATCAGGCGCTTATACTTTCAACTTTTCTTTCGGTACAGTGCTTGGATACAGTTTCCTAATAACGAATTTAATACCGACAGTGTTATGGTTCTTGTATTTTAATTCGGACCCCCCCCCCCCCCCACCCCTCACTTCTCTCAAACCCTCCGCTCAGTAAATGAAAAGTAAATGGTCAGTGATTAAATAAACGGCTCTCCCGAGGCAGCCTTCCCCAGTGTGCTGGCAATCGATTCCACTGATAGATGTGTCGCTTTTGCCATTGAGTGGAGGCTCCGGCGCGTTCCCATTGTTTCCGCCAAGAACACCATATGGTGACGTTCATGTCGGGACAAAATGAGGCCAAATACAATGACACGGTGTAATCGGATCAGCCTGGTAAGATGGTTATATTGGAAATGACACACAGAGAAAAACACAGAGACACACATGCACATAAGATAGATACACAGACACACACATGCACACAAGATAGATACACAGACACACACATGCACACAAGATAGATACACAGACACACACATGCACACAAGATAGATACACAGACACACACATGCACACAAGATAGATACACACACACACACATGCACACAACAGCATATTGTATTTATTATATGTAGTAAAACGTCCCAAGGCGCTTCACGGGTGCGTTATAAAACAAAATTTGACACTGAGCCACATAAGGAGAAATTAGGGCGGGTGACCAAAAGCTTGGTCAGAGGTAGGTGTTAAGGAGTGCCTTAAAGGAGGAAAGAGAGGTAGCGAGATGGAGAGGTTTAGGGAGGTAATTCCAAAGCTTAGGGCCTAGGTAGCTGAAGGCACGGCCACCAATGGTTGAGCGATTAAAATCAGGGATGCACAAGTGGGCAGAATTAGAGGAATGCAGAAATCGAGGAGGGTTGTGGGGCTGGAGGAGATTAGAGAGATAGGGAGGGTCAAGGCCGGATGCACACACACAGATAGACATATACACATGCAGACGCACACCCACAGACAGACAATTACACAGACAGACACACACATACTCATGCACAGTCTGCCTCACACCAACACATACACATACAGACAGATACACACAAATGCACACACTCACCCACAAAGTCTGCCTCATGCCAACACACAGCCTGATACACCCACAGTTTGCTACACACCAACACACAGTCACAAACACCCACACTGTCTGCCTCACACGGACACACACCCGCATAGTCCACATCACACTGACCCACACAGACCCACCCAGTCTGTCTCTGACCACCTCACACACTGACACACCCACAGCTTGCCTCATATGATCACACATTCATACACACTCCCACATTGTTTGTCTCACACCAACACAGATGGTGAGCATGTGAATGCAGGTGTGCACACACACATGCAAACAGTCCGCCTCACACACACACACACAGAGTCTGCCCACACCAACACATATATGCAAACGCACATGTGTACACTCTATCTTACACACACTATCGCAGCTTTCTCATTCTCTTTCACACTTTGACTTTCTCACACACTGTCTCAGTTTCTTACACTATCTGTCTGTTTTAGACACTGTCTTTCTTACACACTATCTCACTTTCTGTCTCACTTCTCTGTTTCTCTCACACGGTCTGTCTCACTCACAGCCTGTCTTCCTCACATCGCCTTGTAGTTTGTCTCTCACACCAAATTGTCTCACAGTCTCTCTTTCACAGATTGTCTCTTACACGTACACTCTATCTCACAGACTCTTACATTCCCTCAGTTTCTCTCTGCCTCTGACACTGTATCTCCCACAGACTGTCTTTCTCACACTCTCTAGCAGCCTGCCTCCCTGCCCTAGCTATCTGTCTCTTCTCTTGCACGATGCTCACTAGCTCTGGTTCCTCTCTCACAAATACATAAAGATTCTTTAATTGACTTGACCTACAAATCATATGTATTCTTTTTATCCTATCTCTCTCCCTCTCTCACACACACAGACACACATATATCTGGAAACCAGGGCAAATAATAATCTGCATTAATCTGTGCATGCACATCACACAAAATCATTTTTGGAAGAAAATGGTGGGGACATTGACACATATTATTGTGACCAAAATTATTTTGTTATTTAGGAAAGATAGATAAAGTTTGCACCTTTTCACAACAACAACAACTTGTATTTAAATAGCACCTTCATTGTAAAACGTCCCTAGGCGTTTCACAGGAGCGTTATCAAACAAAATTTGACACCTAAGCCACATAAGGAGATTGTAGGGCAGGTAATCAAAAGGTGGAAAAGGTTTAGGGAGGGAATTCCAGAGCTTAGGGCCGAGGCAGCTGAAGGCACAGCCGCCAATGGTGGAGCGATTAAAATCGGGGATGCGCAAGAGGCCAGAATTGGAGGAGCGCAGTGATCTCAGAGGGTTGTAGGGCTGGAGGAGGTTACAGAGATTGGGAGGGGTGAGGCCATGGAGGGTTTTGAACACAGAGATGAGAATTTTAAAATTGAGGCACAGATATAAAGAACTATATAAGTGTCCAACAGGTATATGTAATTATCCAAACAACTTACAGATATACAGAACTATACAAAACACTCACATATAATAGAACAGTCTAAGTAAGTGGCAGATATACAGAACAACCAATTATCTCACATTATAGGAAGGATGTTGTGGCAATCGAGAGGATACAATGCAGATTGACAAGGATGCCACCTGGGGAGGAAATAGAAATACAAAGAAAGACTTGAAAAAATGGGTCAGTTTTTATTAGAACAGAGGACAATGTGCAATGATTTGACAGAGGTGTTTACAATTAAGAAGGAATGGTACAGTGTAGATAGAAACAGATGGTTTCCAGTGATTAAGGGTATATAATGAGGGGACATAGGTATAAGGCTAAATGTAAGAGATTTAGGACAGAGAGTAGGAGAAACTATTTTACACAGAGTGTTGTGAGGCTGTGGAATATACTATAGAAAGAAAGAAAGACTTGCATTTATTTAGTGCCTTTCATGACCACTGGATGTCCCATAGTACTTTACGGCCAATTAAATACTTTTTGAAGTGTAGTCATTGTTGTAATGTAGGAAACGCGGCAGCCAATTTGCACACAGCAAGCTCCCACAAACAACAACATGATAACGACCAGATAATCTGTTTTTTAGTGATGTTGATTGAGGGATAAGTATTAGCCAGGCTACCGGGGATAACTCATGCTGCTCTTCTTAGAAATAGTGCCATGGGATCTTTTATGTCCACCTGAGAATAGACGGGGCCTCGGTTTAACATCTCATCCGAAAGACGGCACCTCTGACAGTACTGCACTGGAGTGTCAGCCTTGACTTTTGTGCTCAAGTCTCTGGAGTGGGACTATGAACCCACAACCTTCTGACTCAGAGGCAAGGGTGCTACCAACTGAGCCACGGCTGACACTATAACATTATCAGCATGATTGATTGAAGCAGAGATCATGTGAAGATTTAAGAATAGGTTAGATAGGTGATTAATAGAGAGGAGAATAAAAGGAAGCGGGAACAGAGAGGGCATGTCGGATCAGATCTACTGCTCATCTGGAGGATAAACACCGACAAGGAATTGTTGCATCGAATGGCCTGTTTACATTGTGGAATTTCTATGTCATTTGAGATATAGAACGATAAAAATGTCTCAAAGATACACAGAAATATCCAAATATCCAACAGTATACAAAATTATCCAATGTATACAAATATCCAAATAAATCACAGATATACTGAATTATACAAATATCTCACAGATACACAGAACTTTAAAAAAAAAAAAATTCATGGGATGTGGGCATCACTGGCAAGGGCTGCATTTATTGCCCACCCCTAATTGCCCTTGAGAAGGTGGTGGTGAGCCGCCTTCTTGAACCACTGCAGTCCGTGTGGTGAAGGTACTCCCACAATGCTGTTAGGTAGGGAGTTCCAGGATTTTGACCCTATGTCTGTATGGCCTACTCCTGCTCCTATTACTTATGTTCTTACTGCACAGTTATACAAAACTATCCAAATATTTCACAGTCCTGCACAGAACTATCAAAATAACTCACAGATATACATATCTCTACAAATATGTTATAGATGTGTCAGCTGTGGCTGAGTTGGTAGAACCCTTGTCTCTGCGTCAGAAGGTTGTGGGTTGAATTCCTACTCCAGAGACTTGAGCACAAAGATTTAGTCTGACACTCTAGTGCAGTGCTGAGGGAATGCTGCACTGTCGGATGAGACGTTAAACAGAGACCCCATCTGCCCTCTCAGGTGGATGTAAAAGATCCCATCGGACTATTTTGAAGAAGAGCAGGGGAGATATCCCTGGTGCCTTGGCCAATATTTATCTCTCAATCAACATCACCAAAACAGATTATCTGGTCATTATCACATTGCTGTTTGTATGACCTTGCTGTATGCAAATTGGCTGCTATGTTTCTTACATTACAACAGTGGCTACACTTCAAAAGTACTTCAAAGCACTTTGGGAGGTCCTGAGGTCATGAAAGGTGCTATATAAATGCAGTCTTTCTTTCTAGATATACAGAACTCTCCAAATATCTCACTGATAGAATCATAGAATAGTACAGCACAGAAGGAGACCATTTGACCCATCGAGTCTGCGCTGGCTCTTTCGAAGAGCAATCCAGTTAGTCTCATTCCCCCGCTCTTTCCCCATATCCCTGCAATTTTTTCACTTTCAAGTATTTATCCATTTCCCTTTTGAAGGCTACTATTGAAGCTGTATCCACCACCCAATCAGGCAGCACATTCCAAATTCTAACCACTCTTTGTGTAAAAAAGTTTTTCCTCATGTCGTCTCTGGTTCTTTTGCCAATCGCCTTAAATCTGTGTCCTCTGGTTACCAACCCTTCAGCCATTGGAAACAGTTTCTTTTTATTTACTCTATCTAAATCCTGCATGATTTTGAATACCTCTATCAAATCTCCTCTTAGCCTTCTCTGCTCTAAGGAGAACAACTCCAGCTTCCCTAGTCTATCCACGTAACTGTAATCCCTCATCCCTGGAACCATTCTGTACCCTCTCCAAAGCCTTCATGTCCTTCCTAAAGTGTGGTGCCCAGAATTGGACACAATACTCCAGGTGGGGCCGAACTAATGTTTTATATAGGTTTAGCATAACTTTAAAAAAAATTCAATTATGGGATGTGGGCATCACTAGCAAGGCCAGCATTTATTGCCCATCCCTAATTGCCCTTGAGAAGGTGGTGGTGAGCCACCTTCTTGAACCGCTGCAGTCCGTGTTAGGTCGGGAGTTCCAGGATTTTAACCCAGCGACGATGAAGGATCGGCGATATACTTCTAAGTCAGGATGGTGTGTGACTTGGAGGGGAACTTGGAGGTGGCCGTGTTCCCATGCGCCTGCTGCCCTTGTCCTTCTAGGTGGTAGAGGTCGCGGGTTGGGAGGTGATGGTGGGGGTGGGCCTTCCTCATGAACCGCTGCAATTAATGTGATGAAGGTGCTCCCACAATATTGTTAGATAGGGGTTCCACGATTTTGACCCAGTGACGATGAAGCAACTATCTAAGTGTCTCTCAGACATATTAAACTATCTGAGTATCTCTTAGGTATGTAGAGCTATCCAGGTATTTCTATGATGTGGACCTCTACAAATATCTCTTAGGAATTCTCCAAATGATTCTTAGGCACATAACTACCTAAGTATCAAAAAGATATATTAAATTAGTCAAGTGTCTCTCATTCATTTACCTATATTTTGCTTATCTATTAATCTAGCTGTATGTATCCATCCATCCATCCACCCACCTATCTATGTACTTCTGTCGGTCTGTACCATCTGAGACTAGGTATCTCTGAGTCAGGTCTGGACCCTATGAGACTGGGTATTTTTTTTATTCATTCACGGGATGTGGCCATCGCTGGCAAGGCCGGCATTTATTGCCCATCCCTAATTGCCCTTGAGAAGGTGGTGGTGAGCCGCCTTCTTGAACCGCTGTAGTCCATGAGGTGAAGGTACTTCCACAATGCTGTTAGGGAGGGAGTTCCAGGATTTTGACCCAGCGATGATGAAGGAACAGCGATATATTTCCAAGTCAGGATGGTGTGTGACTTGGAGGTGGTGGTGTTCCCATCCGTCTGCTGCCCTTGTCCTTCTAGGTGGAAGAGGTCGCAGATTTGGGAGGTGATGCCAAAGAAGCCTTGGTGAGTTGCTGCAGAGCATCTTGTAGATGGTACACACTGCAACTACGGTACACTGGTGGTGGAGGGAGTGAATGTTTAAGGTGGTGCATGGGTTGCCAATCAAGCGGGCTGCTTTGTCCTGGATGGTGTCGAGCTTCTTGATTGTTGTTGGTTCTGCACTCATCCAGACAAGTGGAGCGTATTCCATCACACTCCTTACTTGTGCCTTGTAGATGATGGAAAGGCTTTGGGGACTGTAAGCCTCTATTTATAAAGCCCAAGATCCCATATGCTTTATTAACTGCTTTATTAACCTGTCCTGCCCCCTTCAAAGATTTGTGCACAAACACACCCATGTCTCTCTTTTCTTTTAAAATTGTACCATTTAGCTTGTATTGTCTCTCCTCAGTCTTCCTACCAAAATGTATCACCTCACATTTTTCTGCGGTGAATTTCATCTGCCATGTGTCCGCCCATTCCACCAGCATGTCAATGTTCATCTGGAAGTCTATTACTATCTTCCTCACTGTTTACTACAGTTCCAAATTTCATGTCATCTGCAAATTTTGAAATTGTGCCCTGTACCCCCAAGTCCAAGTGATTATGTAAATCAAAAACAGCAGTGGTCCTAGTACTGAATCTTGGGAAACGCCACAGTATAACTCCCTCCATTCCGAAAAACAGCCATTCACCACAACTCTCTGTTTTCTATCCCTTAGCCAATTTTGTATCCACATTGCTACTGCCCATTTTACCCATGGGCTTCAATTTTGCTAACAGGCCTACTATGTGGTACTTTTATCAAACGCCTTTTGAAAGTCCATGTACACAACATCAACTGCACTGCCCTCATCCACCCTCCCTGTTACATCTGCAGAACTATCAATATTACTCAAAGTCAAAACGAAATATCCAAATATCTCACAGATATACAGAACTATCTAAATAACTCACTGATATGCCGAACTGTCCAAATTATATTGAACTATCCACTTATCTTAAAGTTATATAGAACACTCCATGTTTCCCATGTGTCTTTTTTTAATCAGTCAGGATTTAGGCATCTCTGAAATCGCACGGCATTTATTGCTGCACCCTAGTTGCACACAAGAAGGTGGGGGTGGGCCTTCCTCATGAACCGCTGCAATTCATGTGATGAAGGTGCTCCCACAATATTGTTAGATAGGGGTTCCACGATTTTGACCCAGTGACGATGAAGGAACTATCTAAGTGTCTCTCAGACATATTAAACTATCTGAGTATCTCTCAGATATGTAGAGTTATCCAGGTATTTCTATGATGTGGACCTCTACAAATATCTCTGGAAGCTCAACTTCTCCAAATGATTCTTAGGCACATAACTACCTAAGTATCAAAAAGATATATTGAATTAGTCAAGTGTCTCTCATTCATTT
The DNA here is from genome assembly GCA_030390025.1 of Squalus acanthias. Lineage (NCBI taxonomy): Eukaryota > Metazoa > Chordata > Chondrichthyes > Squaliformes > Squalidae > Squalus > Squalus acanthias. The sequence continues at coordinate 10,403,993 of CM059426.1, read as the reverse complement.
ACCTATATTTTGCTTATCTATTAATCTAGCTGTATGTATCCATCCATCCACCCACCCGCCTATCTATGTACTATCTGAGACTGGGTATCTCTGGGACAGGTCTGGACCCTGTCAGACTGGGTATTTTTTAAATTCATTCACGGGATGTGGCCATCGTTGGCAAGGCCGGCATTTATTGCCCATCCCTAATTGCCCTTGAGAAGGTGGTGGTGAGCCGCCTTCTTGAACCGCTGCAGTCCATGAGGTGAAGGTACTCCCACAGTGCTGTTAGGGAGGGAGTTCCAGGATTTTGACCCAGCGACGATGAAGGAACAATGATATATTTCCAAGTCAGGATGGTGTGTGACTTGGAGGGGAACTTGGAGGTGATGGTGTTCCCAAGCGCCTGCTGCTCTTGATCGTCTAGGCGACAGAGGTCATGGGTTTGGGAGGTGTTGCCAAAGAAGCCTGCAGTGCATCTTGTAGATGGTACACATTGCAGATAGTGTGCGCTGGTGGTCGAGGGAGTGAATGTTTAAGGTGGTGGATGGGTTGCCAATCAAGCGGGCTGCTTTGTCCTGGATTGAGTTGAGCTTCTTGAGTGTTATTGGAGCTGGGTATCTCATTGCCCAGTATGTACCCTATTAGACTGGGTATCTTTGGCCTGGTTCATCCCCTTACTTCGATCTGTGCATTTTTGCCATTCATTAACCTGTGTTTCCCTGTGCTGATCTGTGCACTGTTTCGCTTTAATCTGTTTTTCCAACATTGAACTCTCTTGTGTTTCCTGAGGTGATCTGTTCTCTCACATTTGTCGATGAGGTAATTTAAAATTCCAATCATTTATTTCCTTTCAATTTGATTGATTTTCTCCTCGCTTTGTTTCTTTTAACCCCTTGATAACTACAATTCCTTATCTATGCATTTTTTAATAAAAAAATTTCCTCTATCGATTTTGAGTCGATTCAAACTGAGAAAGAAATGTAAATGTTCCGTGGAAAATCAATTTTTCCTCGGGATTTAGTTAGCTGAGGGACAGAGCAATTGCTTAGAGAGAGAATTTGCATTGGAACGCAAGTTGAGTTTAATGGGTGAGGCTGTTGGGCTGCAGCTGGGTAATGTCAGTGTCAGCTGTGGCTCAGTGCATCGGACCCTCACCTCTGAGTCAGCAGCTTGTGGGTTCATGTCCCACTCCAGGCACTTGAGCACAAAATGTAGGCTGACACTCCAGTGCAGTACTGAGGGAGTGCTGCATGGTCAAAGGTGATGTCTTTCGGGTGAGATGTTAAACCAAGGCCCAGTCTGCCCTCTCTGGTGGACTAACAAGATCCCATGGCATTACTTCAAAGAAGGCTGTTGTCGGGAGCGAGACAGGCTGTTGTCGGGAGCGACGAGACCGGAGGTCCTGTGAGTATTTGAACTCACTTTCGCGGGCTTTTCTTTCACAGGCTGTTGTCGGGAGCGACGAGACCGGAGGTCCTGTGAGTATTTGAACTCACTTTCGCGGGCTTTTCTTTCACAGGCTGTTGTCGGGAGCGACGAGACCGGAGGTCCTGTGAGTATTTGAACTCACTTTCGCGGGCTTTTCTTTCACAGGCTGTTGTCGGGAGAGACGAGACCGGAAGCGGACCAGGTGGGAAGCACCCAGGTGAACGGCATTTAAGGACCAAGGGGACACAAGACCGGGAAGTCAGCGAAAGACCAGGGAGGTAAGACTAACTGGTAAGTACTTTCCTCAAACCTTCCTAGAAAGTAAAACTAAAACTAGTGGGATTTGGTTAGTTTAAAAAGGAATAAGAGGAGTACAGTATACATTGGTCTAAGTAAGCTTCGGGAAAACAAAAGTCAATAAATAAACTAAAACTAGAAAATTAAAAAGTAATATAAGGGTTAAGTCATGGCAGTAGAGCTCGGACCTGTGTCATGCTCCTCCTGTAACATGTGGGAAATCAGGGACGCTTCCTGTGTCCCTGACAACCATGTGTGCGGGAAGTGTGTCCAGCTGCAGCTCATGTGGGACCGCATGACGGCCCTTGAGCTGCGGATGGACTCACTTTGGAGCATCCACGATTCTGAGAGGGTTGTGGATAGCACATTTAGTGAGTTGGTCACACCGCAGGTTAAGGCCAGCGTAGATAGTACATGGGTGACCAAAAGGCAGAGCAAGGGCAGGAAGGTAGTGCAGAAATCCCCTGGGGTTGTCTCCCTTAGCAACAGGTTCACCGCCTTAGGTGCTGTTGTCGGGGGGGATGACTCATCGGGGGAAGGCACCAGCAGCCAGGCTCATGGCACCATGACTGGCTCTGTTGCAAAGAAGGGAGGGAAAAAGAGTGGCAGGGCTATAGTAATAGGGGATTCGATTGTAAGGGGAATAGATAGGGGTTTCTGTGGTCGCGACCGAGACTCCAGGATGGTATGTTGCCTCCCTGGTGCAAGGGTCAAGGATGTCTCGGCGCGGGTGCAGAACATTCTGGAGGGGGAGGGGGAACAGCCAGTTGTCGTGATACATGTTGGTACCAACGACGTAGCTAAAAAAAGGGAAGAGGTCCTACAAGTAGAATTTAGGGAGTTAGGAGCCAAGCTAAAAAGTAGGACCTCGAAGGTAGTAATCTCTGGATTACTACCAGTGCCACGTGCTAGTAAGAGTACAGAGAACAGGATAGTTAGGCTAAATACGTGGCTTGAGCAGTGGTGTAAGAGGGAGGGTTTTAAATTTTTGAGGCATTGGAACCAGTTTTGTGGTAGGTGTGACCTATACAAAAGGGACGGTCTACACCTGTGCAAAGATGGAACTGATGTTCTCGGGGTAATTTTTGATAAAGCAGTTCGGGAGCATTTAAACTAGTATGGCAGGGGGCTAGAAACCTATGTAGTGAAATAGAGGAAAGTGAAAGGCAGACAGAAATAAATGGTAAAAGGGTGAGGAACAAAAAACAAAGGGCCAAACTAATTCATAAAAAATGTGAGCATAAAAAAAGCCTGAGGGTTTTATACCTTAATGCGAGAAGCATCAGGAACAAGGTAGATGAATTAGCTGTGGAAATAGAGGTTAATAATTATGATCTAATTGGGATTACGGAAACATGGTTGCAGGGTGAGCAGGGCTGGGAGCTTAACATACAGGGGTATTCAGTATTTAGGAAGGATCGACAAAAAAGAAAGGGAGGAGGGCTAGCATTGCTGGTAAAAGAGGGGATAAATGCAATTGAAAGGAAGGATATTAACTCAGTTAATACAGAATCTATATGGGTGGAGCTAAGAAATAGCGAGGGGCGAAAAACATTAATAGGAGTGGTATATAGGCCTCCAAATAGTAAAATAGAGGTTGGGGAGGGCATCACGAGGGAAATTAGAGAAGCGTGCAATAAGAGCACAGCTGTCATCATAGGTGACTTTAACTTACATATAGATTGGACTAGCCTAATCAGTAAAAATAATGAGGAGGAGGAATTCCTTGAGTGTTTAAGGGATGGTTATCTGGATCAATATGTCGAGGAACCAACTCGGGAACAGGCTATATTGGACTGGGTACTGTGCAATGAGAAGGGACTAATTAGTAATCTTGTTGTACGGGGACCCTTGGGTCAGAGCGATCATAACATGATCGATTTCTCACTCGAAATGGAGAGCGAAGAAATTGACTCAGAGACTAAGGTCCTGAATTTAAACAAGGGGAATTATGATGCCATTAGACAGGAACTGAGTAGGTCTGATTGGACAACGTTCCTGGGAGGACTGGAGGTAGATAAACAATGGCAAGCATTTAAAGATAGAATGACAAAATTGCAAAAATTGTTTATACCAATCTGGCATAAAAGGAAATCTAAAAAGGTGACTCAACCGTGGATAACAGGGGAAATTAGAGACAGCATAAAATCCAAAGATAGGGCGTATAAAATAGCCAAAAAAAGCGCCAGAGCGGAAGATTGGGAACAGTTTAAGATAGAGCAAAGGAGGACAAAGGGCTTAATCAAGAGGGGCAAAATAGCTTACGAAAGCAAGCTGGCGGAAAATATAAAAACTAACTCCAAAAGCTTTTATAAGTATATCAAGAGGAAAAGACTGGTGAAAATCAAAGTTGGTCCATTGCAGTCAGATACGGGGGAATATATAACGGGAAATAAGGAAATGGCAGACCAACTAAATGCATACTTTGGGTCAGTCTTTACGAAGGAAGACACAAAAAACCTCCCTGGGATATCGGGAAAAATAGGGACATTGGCAAAGGAGGAACTGATGCAAATCAATATCTCTAAGGATATGGTGTTAAGGAAGCTAAAGGGATTGAAGGCGGACAAATCCCCAGGGCCTGATAACATGCATCCTAGGGTACTGAAGGAGGTGGCCCTAGAGATAGCGGATGCACTAAGTATGATTTTTCAGAATTCATTAGACTCGGGAACAGTGCCCATGGATTGGAGGGTAGCTAACGTTACCCCACTATTCAAAAAGGGGGGTAGGGAAAAAGCAGGTAATTACAGACCTGTAAGCCTTACATCAGTTGCGGGCAAAATGCTGGAGTCCATCATTAAGGATGAAATAGCGGAGCACTTAGCAAATGGGGACAGGATAGGACAGAGTCAACATGGATTTACAAAGGGTAAATCGTGCTTGACTAATCTATTGGAATTTTTTGAGGGAGTAACTGGTAAAATAGATGGGGGAGAGCCAGTAGATGTGGTGTACCTGGACTTCCAAAAGGCCTTCGATAAGGTCCCACATAAAAGATTAGCATGGAAAATTGAAGCTCATGGGATAAAGGGGAAAGTATTGACGTGGATAGAGAACTGGCTGTCAGATAGAAAACAGAGAGTTGGAATAAACGGCTCATTTTCTGAATGGCAGGCAGTAACAAGTGGGGTACCACAGGGATCTGTCCTGGGTCCCCAGCTGTTCACAATTTACATTAATGACCTGGATCAGGGAGTCGGATGCAGCATTTCCAAATTTGCAGACGACACTAAACTAGGAGGGGGGGTGGGCTCAGAGGAGGAGACCAGGAAGCTCCAGAGCGATTTGGACAGACTGGGTGATTGGGCGGATAAATGGCAGATGCACTATAATGTGGACAAGTGCGAAGTTATCCACCTTGGGTGCAGGAACGGGAGGGCAAATTATTATTTAAATGGCAATAAATTGGGAGAGGGGGAAGTACAGAGAGACCTGGGTGTTCTTGTACACCAGTCACTGAAGGCGAGCATGCAGGTGCAACAGGCGGTCAAGAAGGCAAACGGTATGCTGGCCTTCATAGCAAAAGGGTTGGAATACAGGAACAGGGATACCTTGCTGCAGCTGTACAGGGCACTGGTGAGACCACACCTCGAGTACTGTGTACAGTTTTGGTCGCCTCATCTGAGGAAAGATGTTCTTGCCATGGAGGGGGTGCAGCGGCGATTCACCAGGCTGATACCAGGAATGGCGGGATTGACCTATGAGGAGAGACTATGTAGTTTAGGGATGTACACACTGGAGTTTAGAAGATTGAGAGGGGACCTCATAGAAGTGTATAAAATTCTGACAGGTCTAGACAGACTAGATGCAGAAGGAATGTTTCCCTTGGCGGGTGAGAACAGAACTAGAGGACATAATTTAAGGATAAAGGCTAAACCATTTAGGACAGAAATGAGGGGGAATTTCTTCACTCAGAGGGTGGTGAACCTGTGGAACTCATTGCCACAGAGGGCAGTGTACGCCAGCTCATTAAATATATTTAAGAGGGAATTAGATATATTTCTACAGGCAAAAGGGGTTAAGGGTTACGGAGAGAAGGCGGGGACGGGATACTGAATTGGAGGATCAGCCATGATCTCATTAAATGGCAGAGCAGGCTCGAAGGGCCGGATGGCCTACTCCTGCTCCTATCTTCTATGTATCTATGTATCTATGTAAGAGCAGGGAAGTTCTCCCTGGTGTCCTGGCCAATATTTATCCCTCAACCAACATCACTAAAAAACAGATTATCTGGTAATTATCACATTGCTGTTTGTGGGAGCTTGCTGTGTGCAAATTGGCTGCCGTGTTTCCTACATCACAACAGTGACTACACTTCAAAAAAGTACTTCATTGGCTGTAAAGTACTTTGGAAAGGCTGGTGGTTGTGAAAGGTGCTATATAAATGCAAGCCTTTCTTTTTTCTTTCAATGACAAGTGCCTTGTGTACTCCCAAAACAGTTGAAGACTCTCAGTATTGACTGGAAGCAACACTAGCAATGTTAGCGAACAGAATTTACCAGAATCGCCACTCCAAATTGTCTCCTACAGAATTTTCTTCCTTAAGTTTATTCTCTTTCTTTCTCACATTCCATTGTTATTTTTATTTGCTATGCTTTAAAAAAAAAGTTGCAACACATTCTTTCTCTGTATATCATTTACAGAGTATTAGAAGTGAATCCCTTTTAAATGAATGATGCTCATGATGATGATGATGTTGATGTTTATGATGATGATGTTGATGTTGATGATGATGATGATGTTGATGATGTTGATGATGTTGATGACGTTGATGTTGATGATGTTGAAGATGATGTTGATTATGATGATGATGAAGTTGATGATGATGATGATATTGATGTTTATGATGATGATGTTGATGATGATGTTGATGATGAAGTTGATGATGATGATGTTGATCATGATGATGATGATAATGTTGACGATGATGATGATGATGATGATGATAATGATGTTGATGATGATGATGTTGATGATGATGATGATGATGTTGATGATGATGATGTTGATGATGATATTGATGATGACGATTATGCTGATGTTGATGATGATATTGATGATGACGATTATGATGATGTTGATGATGATATTGATGACGATGATGATGATGATGATGATGATGATGATGTTGATGATGATGTTGATGATCATGATGTTGATGATGCTGTTGATGATGATGTTGATGATAATGATGATGATGATGATATTGATGACGATGATGATGAT